>JAQMYJ010000007.1:27772581-27797361 GCA_030014305.1 Clarias laeviceps
CTACACACACCTACACACACCTACACACACCTACACACACCTACACACACCTACACACACCTACACACACCTACACATAAATGATTTGTATAACTTTTATTTAAGATCTCTTGCATTTATTTTCGCTCCGCCCAAAGCTAAAAATATATTAATATTCAATTAATAATCTTTAACATTCATTGCAGGATTAATTATGATTATGCATTGTGCATCAAAAATACTTCATTCCTCAGACAGAATTAGTTCCTCAGAGTGGCGTCTGTGCCGTTATTCTCACACGTCGCCCCTGAGATGAGGCTCACGTGTCCGTACGTCACTCGCATAAAGACGTGTGATATGAGATTTGTTGTGTGTCTGTGAACTCGTATGACAGTGTCGCGTTTGGTCATGTGATCCTTTTATCTTTTGCAGCATTAAACATTAGAGGATTTGGATTTATAGATTCATACAAGAGATACGATCGCTCATTTATTCTAGAAAACTAAAGAAATTTTCCTCGGGACCGAGATGTGTGAATATTAAGTAAGCATAAATAAATATAATGAGTATTTATTGTAAAAAGACAAAATGTATATAAATAAATTTGACTGGAGAGTTGATAAAATTTTTTTTAAAAAGTAGGGATTGGTTCTGATATTTCCTCAGAGGAAGAAAGAGAGGATGGAGAAAAATGGCCGATCTGGACTGAAATAAAATCACAGACGAGAAAGTGGAATGTGTTACGGTCTGAATGTAAACCTAATCCCGACTGAACACAGGCATCTCGTTTAAAGCATCGTTTAAGAAGTTTTCTCAGGATGCACTTTGCGCATAAAAGCCGTAATGAGGAGTAAAAGGAATAAAATGTCCTGGGAACAGACGCAGAAACAAATAAAGCACCGAAACAGGTAGCAGCACCTAATTACCCACTTCCTGGAATAAACCTCCCCCCGGACTACAGACCGAGACATGTGGGAAATGTTTACCTTTTGGATCCTGCAGAGAGATCCTGCTCCTTACTGACATCTGGATTCTCCTGAGGGACGACCAGCTCCTCTTCTTCACCTGAAATAAAGACACACCCATTATTCTCCTGTTATTCTCCTGCACTGACATCACTGAGTTCAGTCCTCCATCATGAAGGTTTACTTGATTCTGATGACAGTAATGTCTTGTCCTATAAATCACTTCCTGGATCATTCTGGATCAAACAGAATAAAAACTCTCGTTTAACTGACGAACTGTGAAACGAATCTGAGTTCCAGTACCTGATGTCTGGTCCAGCTGTTTCTCAAAGGCGGAGACGTTAAAAGTGGGCGCCGGCCTCCTGCGGCTCATCCCCCGGACCAGGTGAGTAAGTGGCTCTGTGGCCAAGTCAGGCAGCTCGAGTCCAGCCACACCGTCACTGAGAGCGCGCACACACACACACACACGCACACGCACACGCACACAAATAAAAAACTCAATTTTTCTTAAGCAGTCATTAAAAGCGCAGTAAAAATAGTAAAAATATTAATAGATTATTTTATTTTCCTTTACAGGTATATTTTATTAAAAAATAATTAAACTTTTATGGGTTTAATGACGTCACTGTTCCTGGGAAAACCCAACTGGAAAATGACTTTCGGTCTGGAATGATTCTACAGGGAGCGGAGTTATGTGAAAGTGGGCGGAGACCTAATCTTCCCTAATGACCTTTAAACAGCTTTGTGTTTATTTACCAGATGTGTGTGTGTGTGCTTTAGGAGCTCCCCTTTTATTAAAATGATGATTTGGATGTTGTTATAAACACATAATAAAGACTTAATCACCATGACAATGAAACTCATCGATTAATGATTAGACGTTCGATTAGCCCTATTTGTGTGGGATTAGTTTCTCTGGAGCCACGCCCACCTGCGTCTGTTGCTATGGTGACTGGTCTCTGCTTCCTGCTGACCCCCCTGAGGCACGGCAGTCTGACCCGAGAGCAGCAGAGACGCCTCCGCTTCTGAAAAGCACCACACATGAGTTCACAGTGAGCGCAGGTCACGTCAGGCTGAAGCGTCGCTACGTGCGTGTACTCACCCGTCCGGATGATGCCCCTGAGCAGCCCGCGAGGCGTGACGTCATCGTCGTACAGCGCGGGAGAGGGAAGCACAGCCGGCGTCTTCAGCGTCCAGCCCTGAGACCGGGCACGTTTCCTGGGTGGGGGCGGAGACTGAGCGGCCGTCTGGACTCGAATCAGAGTTAAGCGTAAATGTTTAATAAACCAATTGGTGTGTAAAAGGAAGACACGTCTGTGGAACTAGTCGTACCTCATGCAGCTTCTGTTTGAGTTTGTTACGGAGAGCAACGTGAGGCGTCTCAGGCGTGTTCCTCAGTCTGGAACTCCTCCGCGTACGCGAAAGCTGCTGATCACGAGACGCGCTGGAGAATGAGAAGATTCGTTAATGATAATCTAATGATGGGTTCCTGCTTTTATTGCAAATGAAAAGTTAAGACTACAATCTTAAAAAATAGTGTAAAATGCTGTGATAATTAGAGCTGGACTAATTAACCAAGATCAATAATATCACAACACTTTCTGTTGTTATGAAACATAAAAGATTACAGTAATAATTACTGTAACTAACAAAGCTGCTGATATTAAAAGTCTAAACTTTAAATAATAAAATACTAAACATTTCACAGACTTTAATTTCTTCATTTTAACCACTTAAACTTTTCCTTTTTATATTATTGTTATAAATGTACACAGTACAGAAGACAGACTGGAAGCGCAATCAAATAAATTACTGCTGTGTGTAAAAGTTTGTGCACCCCTAAACAAACTGATTTTTATAAATAATGACATGAGAATCTGTGTGTGTGTGTGTGTGTGTGTGTGTGTGTGTTCTGGTTCAAATATGTTCCTAGAAAAGAATCTGCACGTGTTGATACATTAATACAGAAAACAAATGAACGAGAAGGATTCCAACTCAAAAGTTTGCGCACCCTTTACTGGGTGTGATATAATGATCTGTTTAACTTTGAATCTTTTTAAAAACACGTTGTGTTGATTTAGGGTCATGTATTGAACCGTATGTAAATGAATGTATAGAAAACCCACTGTTTTTTTGTTTGTACTTTTTTAAGATCAGAAGCAGAAAGTTTTAATGCCGCTACACATGAACGTACAAGGAATGTGTTTTAGTGACGGAGCTTCCAGATCAAAACAATCACAAGACAAAACAACACGACAAAAAAACTAAGACTGTTTTAGATTGTTGTTTTTTTCTCTAACTGTATGATGACACAAACACACACCCCGCTACATGCTAACCGCTAAGCTACTACAGTACTCGCCTCCTGGTGACGGGGGAGCGCTGTGTGTCCGTCTGCAGGACGTGTCTGAGTAAAACTCGAGCAGACACATCGTCCTCCTCCGCGGGCTCCATCGCACACAAATATCTGTCTTTAAAAGATGTCCCACACGAACACAAGTTACTGAAGCTTCTCTGCTAACACCAACAGCAGATTCAAATAGAATCCGTGCTGACGTCATCTCCCGCGCACAACCTACCGGCGCGCGCGTGCTCCATGGGACCTGTAGTTTTGCAGTTTCACTTCCGGTTACTGCAGCCTACAATCTCGCGAACGAGCGCTGCGCTTCTTCTTTAGTACAGTTATAGTTTATGTATTTATTTACTGATTATTTATTATTTATTATGAAAGAAGACATAGTATATAGTATATAGTGTAGCCATAATATTTAAAAAAAAAAAAAAAAACACAAACAGTTTGTATATTTAGTTGTCCGAATATTTACCATCGTCACCCTTTGTTTATTATCATATGTACTAAGTGTTTATAAACTCACAGGCTAACTACATTTTCACATTAAAAAAAATAAAAATAATAAATGTACGTGGGACTGATGAATTCATGATGAATGAAGGCGAACTGGTGAATTCTTTTCTCCTTTTTAACCAAAAATGTTTAGGTTTTCTTACATATACTTTAAATATTCAAATATTTGAGTTTAAAGAGTACAGCTTTTCAACCTCTTGTATAGGCGCTATATATTTAAACAATATAATGTATTGTATATTACATTTTGTTTCTTGCTTAACACTTATATAAAATAACCGTATGTTGTTATGTCTTCTTTTTCTGTTTTTAAATAAAGCATTTATGTATTTGAAATAAAAAGTTAACAGATAGACAGTTGACACACACACACACACACACAATATGATTTTCCACTATTTTGTACATTTGGATAAATCTTTTTTTTTATCTAACAATATTCAATTTCTCTATATGTATTTTAATTAGATTCTTTTGTATACTTTTTATCTCTACAATGTACTGCCATGAACCTTATTTACTCTGTAAGATGACATGATTTTCCCCTCCTCTAACATGTGTGATTATGATTTGAGATGATCTGAGTGTACTGTATTCTCAGGGCGAGTCCGGAGCTCTGAGGTCAGCGCAGTCCTGCGCAGTGCAGTGATTATTCACGCAGAAAGCTCTGGAACATGCGCACGCTCTGCGCAGACACGGCGCTCAGCAACGCGCTTTCAGAAAAACAAAACAGGAAGTTGTAAGTATTGTGGGACGTGTAGTTCCGCTTTTAGGCCGCTGCATTTGATAACAGCGCACGAAGATTAAGAAAAGAAAAACCCAGAGAAACTTGTGTGAGGGTGTTGAGGAGAGCGGGAGAGCGGCGCCGTTATGCCCGGCTTCACGTGCTGCGTGCCCGGATGTTATAACAACTCGCACCGGGACCGCGAGCTCCGGTTCTACACCTTCCCGAAGGACTCGACTCAGCGCGAGATCTGGCTGAAGAACATCTCCCGGGCCGGAGTGAGCGGCTGCTTCAGCACCTTCCAGCCCACCACCGGGCACCGCGTGTGCAGCGTGCACTTCCCCGGGGGCAGGAAGACCTACACCATCCGAGTCCCGACGCTCTTCCCGTTACGCGGCGTGAACGAGCGGAGAAGTCGGCGCGGCAGGGGCAGGAAGGTACACGCTGCGTCTGCGCCCGTGTCTGCGCCCGCGCCCGTCCTCGGCAGCGCGAACCACGGAGAGGGGCAGGGCGAGCCCGAGTTCCTGGTGCAGATCGGACAGAACGGGGAGTACATCACACCCGTGTCATCTTCATCATCGTCATCGTCATCAGTACCGGTATCGTTATCGGCGGAGGGCTCGTGCGCGGCGCTGAAGTCCGAGGACGCGGAGGTGGTGGTTCCGGTGGTGTCGGTGGTGCCGGTGGTTCCGGATCAGCCCGGTCCGCAGCTGGCGCTGTGCGGGGACGAGCACTCGTACTCCCTGACCACCGGCACCACCTCGGCGGAGCTGCTGAGGAAGCTGAACGAGCAGCGGGACATCATCGCGCTCATGGAGGTGAAGATGAAGGAGATGAAGAACACCATCCGCCAGCTGCGCGTGAGCGAGGCGCACCTGCAGGAGGAGCTGCGCGAGCGCGACCGCGTGATGTGTGGGATCGGCTCGGTCCGGAAGAAAGTCTGACACACACACACACACGGGGCCAAGGACTGGGACAGGACAGTGTGGTGTGTGTGTGTAAGGGTGTGAGTGTGTGTGTGAGTGTGTGTGAGTGTGTGAGAGTTCATTTGTGCTTTATTTTTTTAATTTTGAAGTTTCAGTGTTAAATCACTAGGACTGGTTGATCTTTCGTGACGTTTTTACCACCTGTCCAACCTGTGTGTGTGTGTGTGTTGAGCTTCTGGGTGATCGTCAGTGACGTCATAAAAATCACCGGGAAAACATCATTATATTCTCATTGATTTAATACCCAAGAAAGGAATGACATCATCATCATCATCACCATGGCTTATCAATATGCACGAGTATGCAAATATGGACACGCCCCCAGCCATAATATCGTCACATAATTTTTCTAACAAGGACAGAAAGGACATTCAACAAAATTCTCACGGCATGGTTCAGCCCTACACGCTCAGACTAGAAAGGGTACCGAACAGTATCGTACTTTGGTCCTGGGTCAGTTTGGTCTAGTGTGTAGTTTGTGTTTAGGATAAATGTACATTTCTTTTTTTTTTTTTTTACTTCTTGGTCACTTTTTCTACAGTTTCAACATAAATTATATCAATTAAAGGTACCGAATGTGTCCTCGTCATAGATAGTTCCCCCACACACAGCAAGGTAGTACCGCACCCGCAAGTTAAGGACCATTTATTTTTTTCCAAAGCATGTATTCTAAAGATTTCTGTTTCACATCTTAAAGGCAATGACATCACTTCCTGTGACAAACCAACTTCCTGTCTTTTTTTTTTTCCCTTTTGGAGATGCACTGACCATTTCCATTTTCAACAAAATACCCATCAGTGTTTTGGTTCTGATCCGATACCACTGCCGTCTCTGTGAGAAATTATTAACTTGTGGACAGCGTAGATCTTTTTAAATCATTAAAATCAGTTGTTGAAAATAGATTAAGTAATTAAGTAATGAATACATACTTCAACGGAACATCTAATTGGATATCTTGCGTAATGAATATTTATAATTCTGGTCACGCCCACACGACCTGCTGACCTTCCTAACTGCCCAATGTGATAATGTGATGGAGACGTACTAGCCGGTTACCTGCTGAATCAGACGAGAGAGATTTCAGTGTCAGAGTCTCAGCAGACGAGTCTGTAAGGAGAGCACACTGAGATTTGACCCTGGGTGACCTGTAGCCTGAGGAACGCTAGTGTGCAGTGTGCAGGACTGACCAAAGCACGTACAGTAGACAGTTTTTTAAATTTTTTTATTCTTCTCGACTCTTCACGACTACCAGCATGATCGCTCTCTCCGTCTCTCACACTCTTCCATCATTTGATGAAACTCATCATTCTGTATTTAACGTCCTGTTTGTCATATTTTGATACGATCTGGAAATTCAACCCAAATCTTCACTGATTTCAAAAACAAATTTAGTCTATTTTCTGATGTCGTGATGTAATTTTCCAGGCGCTTGTGTTATTCTTAATAAGATGTTTGTGTTTTTATTTTTTATTAAATTCTTGCAACTATAAGTCTGACTGTGCCTTATACCACTTTTAACACTCGTTCATCAGCCTCAGGAGTCGGAGATGATAACAGCACGATATGATTCTGTACACAGAACGCCGACACCCACAAAACTCCATAAAAGGTAAAGTGTAGAGAGAGCTGGGAGCATGAAATGAGCGATCCAGGTAACAAACAGAAGTGGAAGTTATTTTGACTCACTACTATGTAAATTCTTTTGGCCTTCTGCTGTTTAGGAGACACACTGACCCAGTCGTCTAGACGTCACCCTGCTTCTTACACTTGCCCATTTTTCCAGCGTCCAACACTTCAACTTTGAGAACTGACTTCTCACCTGCTGCCTAATAAACCCCGCCCACTGCCAGGTGATCATCAGTGCTACTTCCACCTGATCAGTGTATATTATTAATGCAGGTGATCCATTCCTACATCAGGATCTTACGATCTTTCTGAAGAACTCTATGATCTCACATTCGGTCACTGCACGTGTCCTTGGAGTAACCTTGAATTAATAGCTGTCCTTTTCCGCTCACATCATCAATCCAACATGCCCATGTT
This sequence comes from Clarias laeviceps, assembly GCA_030014305.1. Taxonomy (NCBI): domain Eukaryota; kingdom Metazoa; phylum Chordata; class Actinopteri; order Siluriformes; family Clariidae; genus Clarias; species Clarias laeviceps. Next base: position 27,780,145 of record JAQMYJ010000007.1, read on the forward strand.
CAGTCGCTCGTCATGTTGATGGAACTACTGGCCTCTGACCTTCATTTGACCTCTGTGGATGATCCAGGATGCAGCTCCGTGACTGGTTTTCTCCCACGCCTCTCCATTACTAATCTCCCTCCACCAGCTTCCTGTAGCTGCTGCATCAGATTTAACAGACTGATGTTCGTGTAAAAGGCCAAAACCAGACCACAGTCCACTTATCTTCACCTGTTCCCTCTGTCTCTCAGGGTAGAAGGAAACCTTGTCTCTGCGAGACACTGGCAGTCTGTTACACCACGTCTAAACACCTTCCTCTTCATAAAGTACTTCGATTAAGAAAAGACTCTGAACAGTGTTTAGGCTGATGGCACTGAAACCTCAGTAACGCAGTGAACCAGCAGGAGGATGTAGTTTTCAAGAGACACCCGAGCGCCATTGTAGGTCACGCTGTAGACCTGTGTCTGACAAACGGCGTAAAGGTTTTGACTAAAGGTTGCTGCCCAAGTGCTCTAAGCATGTGGATGCGTTTCTGATCGAAATGTGTTCTCGTCTAGAAGTCTCTCTGGATCAGGGGGCGTCTGCTAAACCTCTTCAACACATCAACAGTTTCACCCCTACAGAACGTTACATGTCCAGGGTCACATTACGCAAATTCGCACACACTCGGGGTAGAGCAGGGTGCAGATTTTTAACAGTACAGTTTGTCCCCTACTTACAAACAAGTTCTGTTCCAGGAGATTTATAAGACGGATTTGTTCATAAGTCAGACAATGTGAGTCTTATATGCCTTTAACACAAATATATAATATAAAGCATGCCAATCCCCTTCCCCAACACTGCCATCATGTGGCCAAAAACCGTAACCACACCTAAGGAAATGAATCGCACAGTGAAATGTAACAGTGTTGTCTCTGCGCCTGAGGGGAATCCCGGATGCCAGTTTGTCTCAGAGTGAATTTTCCCTATAAGAAATAATGGAATCTCAGATGAAATCATTCCACAGCCCAACAATAATCATAAAAAAATGATTAATAGAAAATATATAAGTAAAAATAAATCGATCCCGAGAAGAGAGGAGGGGGGTATTGTGTAAAACGTCTATTACACCAGCACACGCACACACGGATGTTGACTTTACTTAGACTGCAAACTAAGTTACTTGCAATCCAAGATCTCTGTGCCTTTAAATTGCGAGGGGAATCCCGGACTCCACTCTGTCAGCTGCTTTCCACTGTATTGGACTGTGAACACTTTTGTTGAGGATTTTTCTGAAATTAGGATTATTCTAATAATCCTAGGACATCTTTACAGGACAGACGTTTTCTATTATCGTGCTCCCGGACTGATTCATTGAAACCGATGAGGCAGACTCATTTCTCCCCCCTCCCCCCACACACTGGACTTTTTATACAGTACATTCACTTAAACGCTGAAAATATTGTATATAATTGTAAATATTGGTATTTGGTGCACTGCAGTGTCTATTTTTTGTACAATACACGTGAGCTAATTCTGTGATTGAATCAGAAGTAGAACCGCGGTCCGTTCGTATCTGCGGAAATTTGTAACTCGTAAGTCGGGGACGACCTGTATTTTACTAAAGACTTACAAATAAATGTCTTTGTATTCAGCTTGATAAATGTTATTCAAATGAACCTCTTAAATATCGACATACAGAATTTGTTCTTTCTTTGTGTTGCTGAAATTTTTACAGTTTTAAAAAACATCTGAATACAGTTAACACTAAATATGCGCTCGGCCCTGATGCCGTGTGCAGACGAGTTTCTGAAAAACCACAAGTTTTATTTCTTTCCCTTTTTGCTATAAACAGATTCAGAAGACGTTCATACCGTTACAGCTTCACTGTAAACCCAATTACACGTTTTAATCAGAATATTATACAAAATTCATCCCTCCATTCTCTTCACCTTTATGTTCTATAATAATAATCATAAATAACAGGAAACGATGCGTTAAGCTTCAGCGCCAGATTAAAGGCGAAGTCGTTTGATGTCTTCGCTGCGAAAGTCCACTCTGAGCGCCAGGACCTGCCGAACCTCAGCCGGAGTCAGACGCCACGTCAGGGGCCCCGAGTTCGGGCCCCAGTAATCCAGGATCTCTGACACCTAAAACCAGACAAAGGGAATGAAACTTTACACCCTGTTTACACCCTAACGACCCGATAAACAGCTAAAATTATACAAGAGCTGATTTTATTCGGATACGAACCCTCTCCAGGTTAAGGACGGTCGCGATCTGAGTCAGACGAGCAAATTTATCCCGAATCGTCCACGAGGTGACGGAGGAGAGATACGCCACCAGAGAACGCAACTCCTTATCGAACTGCAGACCGCCCAGCTGTGGGGGAGAGAGAGAGTGAGAGAGAGTGAGGGAGAGACAGAGAGAGAGAGAGGGGGAGAGAGAGAGAGATAAGCAGATGGGGAGAAAGAGAATTAGAGAGCAATATATTGGCAGAGAGAATTAGAGAGAGAGAATAGCAGACAGAGGGGTAAGAGAGAAAGAAAGGGGAAAGGGAGGCGAGCAAATAAAAATGAATAGAGAGAGACAAATGCAGACAGGAAGAGAAAGTGCGAGAGAGAGAGAAAAAACAGGCATAAACAAAGTGATCGATAAAAAGAAAAAAGGGAGGAGAGAATCAGTGGCAGTAAGAGTGACCGAGAAAAAGACAGACAGAGAAAAAAGATATGTAATGTATATACTGTATGATGAATGATATGTAATGTGTGAGAGTCACTTTACCTTTGACTTTATCTAAATGTCTGTACTCTTTTATTTTATATACATTTATTTACGAGACAATTTCTTTACTGATGTGACACTTCTGTAAAAATATTGATCCTTCACTTGTCCGGTCCTCAGAAAGAGCAACTGTAGGAGGTGAGTTTAGATACAGACAGCGCCCCCTGAGGTGTGTGAGTGAATTACAGAGACACTCACCCTGCTGAAGGTGCACTTAAAGACGGTCTTCTCCAGCTCCATGGCGATCAGACTCGTCATCAGGCTGGTCAGAGTGTCGTAGATGACAGGAGACAAGCCGGCCTGAAAGGACACACACACACACACACACACACACACACACACACATATATATATATATATATATATATATATATATATATATTTTTTTTTTACATTATGCACCCCTAATTTTTAACCCTTTTTAATTCCTAATTCCTTTCTTGTTCCTAGACTGCTGTCATACTGCTTCAGAGGACTTTTGGAGAACTACTACTTGATTTTTTTTTGCATGCCATTACCGTGCATATTCATTGACATGCCTTTAATGTGTCAAAGCATGTCTCTGTGTACACGTTAATTATAATATTATTCTAATTAGTGATGGCACCTGATAGAGAACCTCATGTCAGTGACTTACTTTTGTCCTTCCATTAATCCTGTAGTTGCCCAGTTTGCCGTTACAGTGCCGGACTATATCGTCCATGCGGCTCATCAGGACAGCGATCTTCTCGCACCCCGGTTCCTTCCCTTCGATCCAGGTGATCTTGTCCCCTCTGATGTCCTTAGTGGAGTCACTCCTCTGGCTGACCAGCTGTCCGTCTGTGAACTCCCTGGAGCTGTAGAGAGCCTGGACTTCCTCCAGCACCCCGAGCCCGAGCTCATCCCCCAGGAAGTTATTGACTACACATATCCCGTGTTTGTTCATACAGGGGCCAATGTACTCGGTGGCCAGTTTCTGGTGAGGAGACAGCGCGTGCCTGTTGGGGACATTGTTCGCGGTGTGCTGGGGGACACAGACGCTCTCGGACCCGGAGCTCTCGGTGTCGTCCACGTGCGTCCTGGCAGGGTCGGGTGAGCTCTCGGACCCCGTGCCGCCCCCCGTGCCGTCCCCCACCGCTGCAGCTCTCTGGCTCTGCTGCTGGTTCTGCTGCTGCGGGTCCTGCTCCTTCCTGCCGGGCTGCTCCGGGTCTGTGTGCGGGGGAAGGCGGGGATTGCTGTCGGCCTGTCTGCAGACCTGCTTGTGCTTCTTCCAGTCCTGTTTCTGATGATCCTTGCTGCAGTAGAAGGAGCTGCGACAGCGGCCACACCTCATGAGGTTCTCCATTTTGCCACAGAGCTCACAGTACTGCCGATCGTGCTCCGGATCTGCCCCGGCACCTTCCCCGCTGCGTCCCTCCATGACTCCGCACCAGCTGTTGTTCTGCTCCTGGACTGATCGCCGTTTCCTCTCGAACTGCAGCGCCCGAGTCACACACTCTCCCCGACACACACACTCCTCACACCCCGCCTCATCGGGCTCGCTCTGCTCCAAACACACCGCGGAGAATCGGTCTAACCCCGCGCCGAGCCCTGCTGCCGCACACACACTCTCGGAGACGCGGACACACAGGGACACATGGCGCCGCTCGCTCGCCCTCTGTTTTCATACCTACACGTCCGCCTCGAGCCAGGCTCGTGACGTAACACACTACGTAAGGGAGGGGGGAGAAGGAGGAGGGAGCTGGACCTGGGGCAAACCGCTCGAATTACCCCCGGGGTAACAGTGCACGCGCGCGCGCGCGCACACACACACACACACACACACACCCTCCACAGGCGGTGATCCGCTGCACGTGTTGTGTAAAGGCTCGAGCTCTGTGTCGATAGTGTATCGCTTTATGTAGTGACGTCACCGGCCATGAGCGGGAGCGCAAGATGGGTTCAGACTGGACCAAGAAGAAAAAGTGTGTGGAGAAAATGAGTGTATTACACCATAAACAACTCCTCAGGGTTACGAACAGCCAAAAAGTATTTGCACCCCGTGTAACACCTGCAGAAAATCACAGCTGTACTGTACAGCTCTCTGCCTGTTCAACACACACACACACACACACACACACACAGGACTCTAAACATGAAGACGTACAAAAGTACAGTAATTATAATTCCGAATTCCCACTTCCGAGTTAAACAGGCCTGACGAAATGTGAACGGTAGGAAATACGAACGCCTCAACAACTCGGAATTCCGACTCGGAACTTAAAGGAGTTTCTTGCCTTCTCATTGACATGCTGCAGACAGGCAGCACACACACACACACACAGACAACACACTGACCTATTTACATCTTTACATTATCTTACAAATAAACTGGCACATAAACTACAAGTTTAGATTACTTTCACAGTGTTATTCATTAATTATTTTATAAAAACTGAACTGAACATTTTGGTTTGGAATTAATCAATTTAATCTTGTGAATATAATCTTTCAATTCATTTTATATGTCAAATACACAGTCATACACAATATCATATGCAGTGAAATGCTTATGCGACCGCTGATAACATCAAAAATAAGAGTTTTCAATAAGAATATAAAGTATGAAATAAGAGAAAATATTTGACAAATATAGAAATATAGAAAAAAAAACTTTTAGCTGTAAAAAATGTCCATTATGTACAAATTAAAAAAATTAAATGGAATTGCAATGGAATTTACTTTCCCCAGTAAAATAATCAATGAGACAATAGATAACATTTTTATCTCTCACATCTTTATCAAAATAAAACAAAACATGAAAAAATTTAACATTTATAACAGCCCCAAATGTGTGTGTGTGTGTGTGTGTGTGTGTATGTGTCAGAAAGTCAGTCCAACATGTCGATAAACTGAACATCAGGTGAACAAATTTACTGGATTTCAGATAAATCCAGTAAATCGTCTCACTGGATTTATCTGAAATAATGTCTTATAATAAAACTCCTTGGCCTTGTTTATAAAACAGTATTTATCACAAAACCTCCAGACCTGATGCACCTTGTACTTGATTGAAGAGATTTGACCAGAAACACTTGTATTGATGGTAAGACATTTTCTCTGAGTTTAAGAAGTGTTTGTATACTTTCCTTTTACAATGTTAATTTCTCCCGTAAAGAAATTAACTAATTCATTTACATTTATTCCAGGACCTAAATCTCAATAATCACTTAAAGGTACAGTACTAAAGTACATTTAAAGACAGAATTAAACACAATAGCATAATCTTTTGAAGAATTAAAAATGGTGCATCGAGTTGCTATTTAGAAAAATATTTATTCGACCGATTCGGGTATTGAAATCTAGAACTTCCAGATCAGTGTTGGCTGTCATTCTTTACAAAGTGGGCTTTATTATGCCATATAAAATTATATAAAATTATATAAAACCATATCCAAGTCTTTGATGTCATAATGTGCAACCTCAAAAATATATATATACAGTAGATCTTGATATATCCTTTGTTTTGGACAGTAATACTCAAACATGTGAATTTGTTCTAAGAAGAATTGGGTGAAAATTCAAAATATTTATTGTTTGTTATCTTTGTATATAATTACCCCAAGGTACATAACAGTATTTTGTTAATTGAAAATAAGGCAGATTTATGAATATTAATTTTCAACCAAAAACAGCTTATTCAGTAATTGTCACTGCCTTAAAAACCTCAATAAAAACCTCAATAAAAACCTCAACCTCAAAAAAAAAAACTCTTCGCTGTTGTGTTGGACTAATGGCACTTAGTTATTAGCCTAGTTAACCCAGTGTAAGTATGTATCCAGTGATGTAAACTTTAAAGCACTTTTGTAAGTCGCTCTGGATAAGAGCGTCTGCCAAATGCATAAATGTAAATGTAAATGTCAATTTTGTTCCTTAAAAACAATGACGTATAGTCAGAAAACTGACTTATTTTAAATTCTCTACCACACAATGAGATTCCCATGAAATTTGCCTTTTTATATGAATAATCATAACGTGCATAACAAGCAAAAATTTTAAAGTAGAGATCGGGCAACCCTGTCTCTTCCTGATAAAAACTTAAATCTTTGAGAAATGCCATGAGCAAGTTTAACTGAGCTGTTATAATCTTTATAAAGCGTTTGTACAACTGTCAAAAATAAAGACCCAAATCCAAAAATAAAATCATTGTTAACTTTGTTAAAAAAACAATAAATACAGTAATATAAGGCCCTTATACTAAATCATATCTCTATAATTAGTTAAGTCTAGTATCAGCCTAATGTTACTGGTAATATGTTTACCTCACATGAAATGATTTTGTTCAATAGTTAGCAAATTCATTACTTTACGTTTAAATTGATTTGCAAAAATGAAGGCATCACTGAAAGCTAATGGGCTTTCAATTTTTTAATTACAATTTGTCTTTGTTTGGTTTTGGACTAAACATTATTAAGCCATGTTTTAATGATGTAAGTACATCTTTATAATTAATTGATGCGTTGAACACGGCCAACAAAAACGGAGCGAGGTCTGTAATGAGGACTTAAAATTTCTTTACAGTGATCAGTGATCTCAGCCGTACCTATAAAGCTTTTTTACGCTTTTAAAGCATTTTGTTAAGTTTCAGATAGCATTTATTAACTATGATATTATATTCAGATAAATTAACTCTAATAGTTTGTGGTCGATTAAAACACTTTCAATATTGTTTCCCAAGTCAGATAATTCTGGCCAATATTGTACTGAAGACTGTAGAGATCTATCTTTATTACTCCCAGTACACATTATTTTGTCTCTGTTCTTTAGTCTCCAGATGTTCACAATGCCCAGAGTGTGGGGTCACAGTTCTGAGCGGGGTGTTTAGGACTCCCTGGAGCTCCGACATCCTGAGCTGAGATTCCGTGACGTCACTTCATCATGGCCCAGAGTGACGCTGAAGAACCAGAGTGTGACATTTGTATGAACAATAAATGACTTATATAAAAATGTCCCTGAGTCTACACACTTATTTTAGAGCTGTTAGTGCTGTACCTAAAGTTCTGTTAAAACTTAAAAGCTGAAGCTTTTATTAATTCTAAAATCTGTAAGAACTTTTACCTTAAACTTGAAAACACTGGATTTGGTTTTCTTTAAGCAGACAATGAAAATTACCTTTAAAAGAAAAAAAAATCTTAGTCCTTCTTTGGCATATTTTTTATTCATAAATGCACATTTCTACACTGTATACTCTTCTTTCTTGCTTTAATTAAAGAAATTTAAATGTATATCTCTACCATCTTCTGAATCACAGACAAAAAGTAATGAAAACCTATAATGTTTATCACTTTTACAATATTCTTGTTAAATCTATATATAAAATGTACTTGTCTATGTATAATGTAATGTATTTAACTTATTTTCTTTATATTTTATTTCTCTTGTCCACCTCCTGGCACCAAAGCTTATGCTGTACATGAGTATTTGTTTATGTTTAACGTATTTTGTTAATGTACTTCCATCCATCCAACCAAGGACTGTGGAGGCCAGTGGTGACCATCGTATTTATTCCCATTTTTACGAATGTGGCGGGGCCTCTGGTCCACACTCACACACTCATTCACACACAACGGGCAATTTAGGAGTGCCAGTTCGCCTACTCTGCATGTCTTTGGACTCTGGGAGAAAACCGGAGTACCCGGAGGAAACCCACCAAGCACGAGGAGAACATGCAAACTTCCTGCACACAGACCCTGAGGTGGGAATCGAACCCCGACCCTGGCGGTGTGAGGCGACTGTGCTAACCACTAAGGCACCATGTGGTCATTAATATAATTAGAGATACAAGAAAAAGCGTTAACAGGGTGACACACTGTTATTTATTTTTTTATTTAGATCAATTTAAATCTGAAGTCTATAGATTGTGTGATACTTTTATAATTAAAATGTTCGCTTATTGACTATCAAACTGCACTTTTATGTAATATTCGGTGCTAATAACCGTGAATTATCGCATTCACTTTAAAATAAATTAAGCATTAATCAGACAAAACAATATTTATCTATTTTTGTAATTTATTCAATCAATTAAATTAAAATTAATCCTGCGAACGCGCTGATGTGAGAAGTAGGAAGTTCCGAGTCGGACAGTTCCGAATTCCCACATGTCGTGAACGAAGTAGTGTCGAGCTTTTACTTTTATTTTGACAACATCCTGCTGAGAATTCCCGGAAGTAATTAAAACATTACAAAATAAAAGCCGGCTGATGAGCTTGGAGACGCGCCATGGTATGATCACGCGTTTTTTATTTAGAACTAGTATAAGTACCGGTGAAAGAGTTTGTAGAAATAGTTATAATGTTAAAGCTAAAAATAATCTGTTGATCTTTAATGTAATCAACCCTTCATCTCTTAAAACTGTAATTTAGCCAGTGTTTGATTTGTGTGACATTATATTGTATAAATCTGCACTGGATTGGTGGCTAAATATTAGGAAATTGTACAAAATGTACTTGGTTCACTATAAGACTTTAAATCTACTGTCATTTCATATTATTACAGTCAATGGAAAAGAGAGGATACAAAAAAGTTTATATTTATTATTTGTTTACACTAAGTTGTCCTTCTTTCTTTCATCGTCAGACAAATACAGTCCGTGTTCAATAATCAGTGAATCACAGAAATGGGAAAAGTAGATCAGATAAAGATGGAGTTTTGTCTTAAAACGACTTCAGTGCGTTAAAATATCGTTTATAACGTCGCTTTTACTCAACAGTTTGATTTGACTTATGGTGCAGATATTGAAGAACTGCAAAAGTTTCATAAAATTCTGTCCAGCTGTTGATTTAAGACGCGTCCACAGTTTGACACGTGCGCAGACGTGCAGATTATAATACGACACAAAACTGCTCATAACGTCAGACAGTTTTTCTGAGACTGGTTTCTGGTCGTCCAGTGTGTGAAATGTAAAGAGTTCTGACCTAATGTACAGACTAAACCTTACATTATTGATATAGACGTTAATCTCTTACACCACTGAGGTAGGTTTGGGTTAGTATTATTTAAGAGGATGGTTCTCTGTGAGTTTCCTCTCGGCACCCTCGACTCGCTCATCAGGGACAAACTGATCGTTATGATTCCTACACATTTTTCACATGTCGTACACATTTCTATAATTTTTTTTATGATTCTGTTAAGCTGCTTTGCGACAATGACCATTGTTAAAAGCGCTATACAAATAAAATAAAATTGAATTGAATTTAAACTGAAGACGTCCTCATAATCTTATCATTTCTCCATATTTTTAAAAGCTCTCCTCAGATTTTAAATGCCTGGTCCAGCGTTTCTACGCACTTCAGACTGAGCGCCTGGAGGCGTACAAACTTTTCGAGGAGTAAGTGCGCGCCTTGTGATGTGTGTGTGTGTGTGTGTGTATATATACACTCACCGAGTACTTTATTGGGAACACTTACTACAATACAGTTATCATATGCATAATACACACACACACATTCCTGAACACTGTACACTCTCTGATGGAGGGTCCTTCACCAAAGCAGCATGCAGTGTTCCTAATAAAGTGGCCTCAGTGAGTGTACAGTAATTCTTCACCAAAGCAGCATGCAGTGTTCCTAATAAAGTGGCCTCAGATAGTGCACAGTAAAAAAAAAATGTTGTATTGTGCATGTAGTGTTTCTAATAAAGTGGCCTCAGTGCGGGTACAGTATGTGTGTGCTGGGGGTGTATGGATGCTGTGTGTGTGTGTGTGTGTGTGTGTGTGACCTGTGTGCCGTACGTTCATTCAGGGGTCACGAGGCGTACCTGAGGACGGGGCCGCAGTATGACTTCGACCATTACAGACAGCTGGTCCACGAGATCACCAAAGCGTTCAGCGGCATCTCTAAGGAGGTTCTGGAGATCAAAGAGCGTCTGCACCGGGACCTCGACCGAGCGGATCTCTCCGAACACATCGACAAGCTGCAGATCAAAGAGAAGCAGAAACTGGAGTTGGTGTGTATTCAGTGTAAACTGTTCGTTTCCCTGAGTAAATGATGCACAAGGAACATTTCTGTGTTTTTTTAAAAATATGTTTTTATAACAAGCCTTTATTTTGTAATTAATATTTAAACATGAGGTCTTTAGAACATGTAACCGAGACTAGCGTAGAGCCGCAGGATTATAAACAACACATCGTAGCCCACACTGTAACTGTGACTCCACCACACGCCACATGTACACGCATCACTTCTCCTGTCTGTGCGGAACTGAAGGCAGCAGGAGTCGTCCACTCACCATGGAGATATTTGTGGGAAAACAAAAATGAAGCCAAAAAAACCCATGAGGGCAAAACTAAGTACATCTGTATGGCCCACATGTTGGTTTCATAACCAAATAAATAATGGCACGGTGAAGAAAGTTGTTGTTCGTCTGAGTTTGTATTCGCCGAATACTGTGACTCGCTTCGATTAGATAATTTTTACACAAAAAAACGTGGAATCAAAACTGGGGGGTACTAACTTTTGAACATTACTGTATCTACCATAAGAGTAACCATGGTTTCTATAATATTAAGAAAATGAAAAAAAAAACAGAACTTAATCAGCTGTGCATCATCAATCTATTACAATACATCTTTTTATCGCTGCTTCTCTGTGTGTGTGTGTGTGTGTGTGTGTGTGTGTGTGTGTGTGTGTGTGTGTGAGAGAGATGGATGCAGTGCAGTGTTTTTTACTGTGTGATAGATTTAAAGATTTCCTGAAGTAAGAGTAGAGAGATTTTGAACTCACAGCTCTGCCTGTTCCGCCACTTTACTCCTCCTGGTTTCAGTAAAATTATAAAGCGTTTGTTGATAACGTGAGAAAAATAACCGTAAGACGTCTGTCCTTTAAATCATTTAAATGGAAACCAAAAAAAAAATCGTTTACATTCGTGCCGACTGCCCCAGAAACGCATGAACAAGATGATGTTTTTAATACTCGAGAACATCATTTACTTTTTAGTAACATCTGCTTTAATGCTCGATCTGAGTGTTTGTGGATTGTGATAAACTTTATTAGAACTGTGTGGCTGAAGGACCTTTTTCTTTCTTAACGTCTGCATGTGTATTTGTTAGCTAATAAATCAGTTCAGTACAGAGTGAGAGGAATTTTGACTTTTAAAAACAAAAAATAAAATCTTCCTTACAGACGGCGCAGTTACAGCTCGCCAAGCAGAGTGTGCAGGATCATCCAGAAGATCAGAGCTACCAAGAGAAGGTCCAGGAGATCAGACAGGAGTGAGACTTTATTCCTTATTATTAATAAACATAGACTCTTATCATACGATCAGTAAAATCCTGCCTGTAATCCAGTGAGGGCGACTGAGCGTTCAGACAATAATGTTTTTCTTATTTAATATTTATCGCATTTATACACATCAAATTTACACAGTCTTTATTTTTTGACTTTGTAATTGTGAAAATGAAGAAAAATTTGTATTTATTTAAGCAAATATATGTTTAAAAACTACATGATTTGGGAAAGTATCTAGACACAACAAGTAACCAGCATTAGTACTTAGTAGTCTTCATGTCTTCATCGTCTCAGGGTTATAAAGATCTCGTGAACGTGGCTCTGTGTTTGTTCTTCTGTCGTCTCGCCAGTGAGAGTAATTTCTCCTCTCATGCAGTCCTTTTTAAAAGTATTGTTCCAGCAAGGCCCAGTCTTTTGTTTTTGCTAAACACTAAAGACATTCGGGTTTAAGATCAAAAGATTAACATGAAACGATAGACCAGAATGTCAGCTTTTATTTCCTGATGATGTTCCTGATATTCTGGGACACTGAGTTTATTGTTCTAACGGGTGATTGTGTGATAGGAGCAGAACAGAGCGCATTGTCATTTATTGCTTATTGCTTTCTGTAAAGCTGTTCTTCCTGCCGTCCTGCGACTCGTCACAACTGTCTCCTGGCTGCTCTCTTCCCCTCCGTGTCGATAGTCTGAGAGTGTGGTGTGAAATCCACCAGCCCCAGCGTTATTAGCTGTAGTTCCATGAATTCTTCTCCTCTCTATATATGACTGCACCAGTTCTAGTGACGGGGACTTTATTGTGTCGGAATGCTTTATTTTTTCTATTAATTTTACACAAAGTCAAAAGACGTGTGTAAACGTTAAGTTGATATGTGCGCTGGAATTATATTTTTTTTTCATAAATTTATTTAAAAAGTGAAACTCTCCTATATTCCTGGATTTGTTACTTGTAAAGTGAAATATTTCGAGCCATTTTTGTTTGATTTAATTTGATAAAAAATCTGGTATCTCAGAATATTTCCTGAGATCATTTAAAAGATATTTATAATACAGAAATGTTGAACTTTTGTTAAATGATGTGACCAGCCTGTGGCACTGCTGAGCTGTTATTAAAGACCAGGTTGCTTTGATAGCAGCCTTCAGCTCATCTGTAGCCGTGAGATTCTCTTTGGAGTTGGCTGGCCAATCAAACACAGTAATATCATGGTCAGCAAAGCAGTTAATGGTAGTTCTGGCGCTGTGTGCAGGTCCAGGTTGAAAAAGAAAGCTTGACTGCGCTAACTTTGGACCTGATAAAACCCCCTAAATCATTAACGACTGTGGAAACGTCACACTGGACGTGTATTCTGTGCCTCTTCACTCTTCCTCCAGACTCTGGCACCTTGGTTTCCAAATGAAATGCAAAATTTACTTTCATCTGTACTTTGGACCGCTGAGCAGCGGTCCAGATCTTTTTCTCCTTAGTCCAGGTAAGATGTTTCTGATGGTGTCTCTGGTTCAGGAGTTGCTTGATACTAGGAATACAATCGTTGTAGATCGTTTCCTGAAGATGTCAGGACGTGGAAGCTCTTGATGCACTAACTCCAGCCTCACTCCACTCGAAGTGAAGCTCTTCCAAGGTCTTCAATCTTCTTAATGCTGCAACTTTTGCTACCACACCTTTTCCCTTTCAGGCAACTTTCCATGAATATGTTTTGATACAGCAGTCTGTGAACAGTCAGCGCTTTCAGCGATCACCGTCTGTGGTTTACTCTCCCTGTGGAGTCAGCAGTTTTCCCCATTCATGTACTGACCTGGACCAAGAGATACACAGTTTTTATACTGTATGAGCATAAAAAAAATAATGAAATTGAAATATTCTGATATTTTGAGATACTGGATTGTGATTTTTATGAGCTGTAAACCATAATCATTAAAATTAAATATTATATATTCCACTTGACACGTCCTGGATCTAGAATATGAGAATTTCACTGTGTAACAAAGTACTCAAATACTTTCTCTCACTAGCTTTAGCCTCATGTTTTTTTCTCACTGTGTTCTTCAGGATTATTAAAAACAAAGAGTCTCTGAGTGAAATCATGCAGGATTTCAAGTACGACTCCGAAGATGCAGAATGAAACAGAGGCTGCGTTCTGAGATGGATCTGGATGGAGTTTCACCCATAATACGACCTCTTGTGCGAGGACTGGCCACATATGTGTGTGTGTGTGTGTGTGTGTGTGTGTGTTCAGTGTGAATGTCGTATGTTTCAGTGTTGTTGAAGATCTGTTCCTTTAAAAGAAGTTGTTTAATAAGTAATTTGTGTTACAGTTTATCTCGTTCCTCTAGTTTATCAGGTATTAAACTATTACAATTGGTTCAAAAGAATCTGAGTATTTACAGGTGAATTTATATATATAACCTTGTGCCACCTTTAGAAAGATCAAAACTACAAAAAACAGTTGTATGTCTCATAACAAATGCACATATAAGAGGTTCTTTAAAGAACAATTCACAACTGATTCCATGTCAAACATTTATGATGCATTTTCCAATTAAATCAATCTTTTTTACTTGAATATTTAATTCATGTGAATTTGTATTATATGTCCGTGTAGAATAATTCATAAACCAGTTGTTCACACATCCAGATGATTATACCAGCTGTGAAATGTTCCCGTCACATGTTGCGTGTGTACATCCCCGATCATATGACCGATACTAACAAGGCTGAAGGCTACGTGTGTCCTCCAGGGATGTGAAGTCAGTTAACAGCCGCCCGTACTGGCTCACACACTTGGAAAGAAGCACTATCCTGTACACATGAGCTCACAGTGGATCACAACTGGCCAGTGATGCTGTGATTAACAGGAGAGAGAGAGAGAGAGAGTATGGTGTACATCCCAGGGCTTTCTTTAAGAAGACAACAAACTCGTCATCACCAATTATTTTAAGTAACTAGTTTTTTTAACAGTACACTGTGAGCATATCAAAGCAGTTTGAATCAAAGTCAGTAAGAAGATTATTTACAATAAATTACCTTAACTTATCCAGGTGGTCCCTGACTTATGAACATTCGAGTTACAAATTTTCCGCAGATACGAACGGACCGCAGTTCTACTTCTGGTTCAATCACGGAAGTAGCTCTTATGTGTATTGTACAAAAAAAATACACACTGCAGTGCACCAGATACTAATATTTAGAATTATATACAATATTTTCAGTGTGTAAGTGAATATATAAAATGTCTGGTACATTGTGTGTGTGCGTGTGCTCGGATGGTGACTAATCTATTTTCGGAAAATCCTCAACAAAATAGAAGAACAGCTCTAAGACAAAATGGAGTCCGGGATTCCCCTCACGATTTAAACTTGCAGAGACAACATTGTTACGTTTAACTGTGAGATTCATTTCCTTAGGTGTGATGTTGGCAGTGTGGAGAAAGGAGACAGATTTAGTCAAGTGTATTGTTATGCTTTACATTCTATATTCGTGTCAAAGGCTCACTTTGTCAGACTTAAGAACAAACCAGACTTACAAACTGCTCCCAGAATGGAACTCATTTGTAAGTTGGGGACAAAATGTATAGCCTTGTCCTCACTTATGGAGCCACTCCCTAAACTATAGTGCTCTGCCTTAACTTTGTCACATTTTATTTATTATTGTTTTAAAGTAAAATAATACATTTAACTCTGGAATGATTCTACTAATGTCATCATGTATTTGTGAGCAAGACATCGTACTCTTTTCTCCAATCCACTACCTCTCATTAATTCCCCACCTGCTACTTCATTTCACCGGCTTTGTACATGTACTTTACACAATGACATCTAATCAGAACTACAGCCTTCGTAACAGCACCACCACACAGTGACTCATTCTTTCCTCCTACAGTTGAACCACCTTCCTATTTATTTCCTCTCCACTCTATTCTTCAGACCGAGAAAGTCTTTTATTTCTGCTCCTTGGCCAATGGATGTGCAACAATCAAAGATAAGAACAGCTGAGAGGGAATGAAGAAAATCACAGCATGATGTCGACCACACGGGAACCAAATACCAACGTACTTCTCTATTTTGCTCTGAATAAGAGCATCTGGAAAATTCATATGAGGTAACATATAGGTTTTGTTTTAAAGCGATTGGCCCACGGGAAGAGAAGATAAACTAATTTCAAAGTTAAATGGAAAACTCACTTCTATCATAAAAAAAAAAAACCTTGAAAAAAGGTCAACATTGCATCTCAACATTCAACAGATGGCGCCGTACATATGAGTGTGCAATTGAAATCTACTTAGTAAACACAATCTTGGACATTTACACCACATTCTCTATAGGGAGGAATAAATGCAACATTTAAACAAGCACTTTACTTAAAAAAATCGGATCTATAGACTTTGCTTTGTGATTTGGATAATATTGCTGTTTGGAAAGTTTGGTTTCTTTTATTTGACTCTGTGCCTCTGTGACCGCTTTGTGCCTTGGATTTTCATTGTACTATTTATTATTTGACTTGACTTGCAAATACGAATTTTGAGGACTTATTTCGTTTTGTGATTCTGCTTTTTTTGGGGTATTCCATGCGAGCGAAGTCGTGTGTACAGCTAGTATTGAAATATAGTATAAAGAAAATAATAGAACAATAGCTGTCAGAATCAGTTTGTCCAAACAAAATTAATCCAACCATCAATTATCCATACTCTTTAGTCCTGTTCAGGGTTGTGGTGTAACAGCTTCCTCAGACTCGTCCTGGGGGACCCCTAACCGCCCCCAGGCCAGCCAAGAGATATAATCCCTCCATTGTGTCCTGAGTAACCCTTCTGCTCAGCTGGCCATGACTGGAACACCTCAGACAGACATCGTCCAGGGGACATCATGATGCAGTGTCCAAACCATCTCAACCAGCTTCTCTTGATGTGCAGGATTTCTGAACTTCTCACCCAGTCAGGTGTTCCAGTCATGGCCAGCTGAGCAGTGGGGTTTGTGTGGGTTTGAGCAGAGAGGAGAACTTGTGACTTCAGTTGCTCAATAATTCAGGACTGGAATTTCCTACAGTTTTGTACCTGAGCCTCTAATACTGAACTGGACTCCTTATGAACTTAAAGGCATCATCTCTTATACTAAACTTCCAGCCTCCCAACACACAGTATGAGTGCAGATCAATCCCTGCTATCCGTTATAACCCAGATGAGGATGGGTTCCCTGTTGAGTCTGGTTCCTCTCAAGGTTTCTTCCTATTGCCATCTCAGGGA
>JAQMYJ010000007.1:27819362-27829872 GCA_030014305.1 Clarias laeviceps
TTGTCTCTCATAGTTGAGGTAAACCTATGATGAAAATTACAGGCCTCTCATCTTTTTAAGTGGGAGAACTTGCACAACTGGTGGCTGAATAAATACTTTTTTGCCCGACTGTAACAGGTCTTGGTCGTGCACACAATGTGAAGTTTGTCACCTGGAGCGCGAGTACAGTGTAAGTAATCAGGGCCAAATTCCACAACCCTCGTTCTGTGCAAAAATGCATTCCAAGCTTGTGCAGCCTCACTGAGCTAAAAGACTTAAAATAATTTGGTAATATTTGGCACCAAATAAGGGTAAATTGTATTCACGCTCTAAGTGACCGAGCATGACAATTTATAACGACCAAGACCTACTGTAATGTACTTATATGCACCACAATTTAGACTTAGCACAGACCTAAAGAAACCTGGACTATTGGGTTAACAGTACTGAGAATTCTCCTTGATTACACTCTTCGTTTTACACATTCATTCTCATAGACACATTTCTCTCTTTATGGGAAATATCCCAGACAAATAAATGTGCCTCGCAAAGAACAGGAGAAAAAAAAGAACAAGATGCTGGAGAAATGTATTACTGCAGTCCATCTTCTGGCTTTTATTGTCATCTAACCAGACGTACAAACAAACAAACACATGACACAGCGTCTGCCTCAGTCTGCTGACTGACATACAGGAATCACTCGATCGGAAATAAATAGCTTTATATACATGTGCCATGTAGAGTGACAAAGACAGCTAACACACACACACACGCACACACACACACACACACACGCACGCACACATACTGTACACAGAGCTATGAAAAAGACAAACATCTGAATTTAGCCCTTTTTTGTTTTACATAAATAATATACATTTGTGTGCATGTATGTATGTAAATGCGTGTGTGCATGTGTGTATGCATTTTTGTGTGTATGTGTGTGTATATGTGTGTGTGTGCTTGTGTGTGCGTTTGCATGCATGTTTATGGACTCCAGCATTAAATAAGCACTTCAACATTTACACATAAGGCTGTTCCTCACATTTCAGGAACATGAACAGCACAAACCTCCTCGTGCTGCTGAAATCCTAAAAACTGGAGAAACCCGAATCTCACCCGGAAGTAAATCTCTATAACTGTGAGAGTTTGTTTAAAATATAATCGATGAAATGGATGAAGATGAAGTGTGTCGTATTAAAAATTAGCATCAGCCACAGACATGTTGAGGAAAACCTCTGTGAGCTCTTCAGGACTGAAATCATCAAATAGAAGGTTTAAGTCACTAAAGTGATGCTGATAAAACTTTATATTATATGTAAATATTTAACATGAGCATAGAGAAATAGTGGAGATTGAAAGTTAAACTCCACCCTGAAACACATGAAATATGAGTATTGTGAAATATCTGTGTTGTGTTTAGTGGTTGTGCTGCTGACCTGTTGGTTGGTGCTGTAGTGTTGTTGAGGTGCTCTTATTGTCATAGCTATTGCTTGTGAAGTCTAACTGATAACAAGCTTCATGTTCAAGGGAATCCATCATCAGAGTAGTTGAAGCAAACGCGGGACTTAAAGTCCCAGAATGCCACAAAGCTATAAGACACAAAGACTCGACTCGGCTTGCTAGCGGCGATGGTGTTGATGGTGTTGATGGTGTTGATGGTGTTGATGGTGTTGATGGTGTTGATGATGTGCTTGAGCGAGAGGAACGGATGAGGAACTTAGAGACCTGGACAGACTAAAGTGCCGCTGCATCGCTTTCTTTAGAACTAAAGTACCCTGCAGCAGCAGCACTGTGCATTGTGGGTAATGTGGTGATCAGGGAGGAGTTTTCCTTTAAGTGCTTCCCAAAACTGTTGACATTGTGCTTGGGTGATTCATGTAAATACAGAAATCCAATCTAGTCTGTTACTGCAATCCTCATCTTCCTCATCACTGACTAGATCTCACAGCTGTGACCTTCAGAAGATCATTTCAATGGATCTCCTTCAAAAAGTCATCAGCTTTATTCTGAGCCAGTCACAGGAAATTCAACACGCAACATGTTCTAGTGAGGACTGAAAGGTATCGTAATGATGAAAAGAAAAAAAGCAAACATCAGTGAAGGACAGGTGACTCCAGAGTTCCAGAGTTCCCCAAGTGTCCCAAGCATCCTTTGCTTTCTCCTGAACTTCTGCCACCTCCTCAGATTATATCTCAGATTAAATTTCACACACCAGTGTACAGTTTAAATGGAAGCCTACTCTAGTTCTGCATGTTCTTCTATTCACCCTCAGCAGTAAAGAAAGTGATCTACACTAAACGCGGCCCTGCTACGAGTCTCACAACTGTTCCACAGTTAACGAGGACATGCACCATCGACACACAGACAGAGACAGAGATACTGATCATTGTGCATGTGAGAGACAGAGATACAGTGGAGTTCTAACCCTAAAGCCCCGCCCCTTTTTCAGAGAGGCAACAGAATTCTATAAACGTGCACCGCTAATGATCATTTGGAAAAACAAAAAAAAGATCGAATCCAAATGTTCCATAGTTCACATTTCACAGTGCGTTCCCTCTCAGGACGTGTCTCCAGCCGCCGGGACTGACTCAGGCATCGGGGCATCACAGATCTGCCCCTGGTGTGGGGAAAGAATATGTGAAGAGGGCAGAGGACAGTGTGGAGGGAGGGTCAGGCCCAAAACCCGAAGATAAAGTCTGTGGAGCTCGGGGTCGGCCGGGTTAAGTGGAGAAGTGTGCTGGATGTTTGTGGTGCTCTGGGGACGACAGGTCTGACTCAGCTCCTGACTGAGACGCCATGAACATCTCACCTGCACACACACACACACACACACACACACACACAGAACAGGATTTAGGAAACACGAATCAAAACTATTTACAGTAATGAGGGGGGGGGGGGTTAGGTATGATTACACGTTTTGCTCTCTGACTTTCTGTCTTGGTCACATCATTAATGTAATTAATAAGATAATGTAATTATTAATAAATAATTAAGCCCGAAGAATTATTTATGAACAGAGACATGAGACGATATATTTGAGTCGATGCTGATCCACTGATCCACTGTTACATTTTCCCTGATGGTGTTGTTTTGTCGACTCTGCAGTAGGTTGTGTAACACAGCTGTAAGTATTTCTGATTCTGCATCGCTGGTTCTGTAGCCGTGACTTTGACAGCGTGGTTTCTTACTTTGATGTGATCACTGATACTTTGTTACTTTGATGTGATCACTGATACTTTGTTACTCTGTTACTTTGATGTGATCACTGATACTGTAGCTGTTATTTATTTGTTACTTTGTGAAAAGTTACTGATGATTCATTACTTGTTAATATCTGTTACTTTGTAAACATTGCTGTTACTTTTAAATAATTGTTATTACTTTCTTAACATCTGTAACTTAATCATCTCTGTTTGGCACTTGGTTAAAGAATAAAATGTCACTGATACTTTGAAACTTTGTTACTTTGTTAATGCTGCTGTTGTTTTAGATTTGATTTAAACACAGCTGTTTGTTACTTTCATAACATTTGTGTTACTGTGTAATTCTATAACATCAGGAAATATTTTGTATCATACATCTCATATCTAACATATCTTTATATATAGAGAGAGTATTTGAGTGGAGGTATCGTCTTCCTCACCGCTTTCATCGTGTCCATGGCCCTGCGACCCTGTGATGTGGTGCCAGAAGGCACTGCGGGGCAGGATGGCCGTGGGTGTGCAGGGGTACGAGTCTGGCTCTGAGCCTTTGGATAACAGCTAACACACCAGAGACCATGTGAGAACATGTGAGTTTGTGTCCTTACACCACATTATTAATGATGTTTAAGAAACGACTCTCGGCCCGAACGCCGCTCACCTTGCTGTTCTTCTCCATCTCCATGAGGACCTTCTTGTGCTGCTCGGCGATGGCCAGTGTGGAAGAGTGAACCCTTTGGTAGATCTGCTCACCTTCTCGTGTCTGGAACGTGTATAGACCTTCACCGCTGTCACACATTCTAACACACACATACATGACATTAAAGAGTCTTCTTAGACCTTATAGCTCAGCATAGCTGTGTTGTTCTACACCAGGGATCTTCAAATCCAGTCCTGGAGGGCCAGTGACCAGAACAGGTTGTAATTCACAAACACCTAAACACACCCACTCAACCTAGTAATTAACAGATTAGTTAAATCAGCTGTGTTTGAGAAGAAGAATCACCAAACTGACCCTCCAGGACTGGATTTGGAGACCCCTGGTCTACACTGTTGTGCTGCTTTATTTATTGAGCATTTTCAGCAAACACGTTTTAATAATGTACGTGAGAGAAGAGATTATTTGGCATTTAATGGTTTTTCCTCTTTCACTCTCATTCCATCGTTCAATCTTTCTGTCCTGCTGTCTAAATGTCACTCTATTACGGTTCTTACTGATAGCAATGAGGCTGATGGCCATCAGGGGGCAGCACACCACTGCACCTCATCCTGACTCCTACGCTTCCTTATCTCTGTCCTTTCAGGGGCATCCTGCAGGCGTTACAAATCTTCCTTTATTATTTGATCAAAGTGTCAGGAGGAGATAAGAGCGCTCCTGCACACGTGCACACACACACACACACACCTACACACCTACACACACACACACCACTGAATTTCCTTTTAATCTATTCATTCAGCATCTTTATGAGGTCGTCAGTTCAATAGAGCTCGGTCAAGTCGTGCAAATCTGCTGGTCTGGTTCATGCACTTACGCTCTGATACAATAAACTAGACGTAATACAGGATTTCCCAGAAAGGAAATGGACATAAACATGTAGATAATAAGAAGATGGACGACAAGGTGAAAAAGGTGGCTGAAAGAAAGCTGCTCTAAACCTCTCGTTTTTTACCGCTGCACTGAAGGAAGCTGTGTTTTCATTCCCTTTAAACATTCAGGAATTCTATGCAACCTGCTGTATTTAAGTGAGGAATAAATAATGATAGGGTGCCATGTTTTAGAGAAATAACCAACAACAAAAACATTTATTGTTCTTGCAAGCGAGTTAACGTTTTTTCCTGCTAAACAAAAAACACTCGTTCCTCAGAAAGTTCCAACGTGCTGACACTGGAGACTCCTTCCTTACTGTACATGTTACAGAAACATCTCTTTAACCTGAAGGACACGTCTCCATATAAACACTTACACAGAGTTGTAAAATCAGCTTATCATCCCTGTACACGTCTCTGTGATTGGGCTGTTGCTATGGAAACTATGATGTATCAGAATGAGAGAGCATTAATATAAACCTGCACTACAGTCAGAGGGAACAGCACCTCAGACGATGGTTCCTCTTTGTACCTGCCGGCCTCGAAGGTGAAGCGGGTGGCGTCCCGGCCGTAGCGGCGCAGCGAGCAGAGCGGCCACGTGACCAGCTTCGTGCGAGGATTATGGATGTCCCATAAGTAGATGTTCTCGTGGGTGATCTGCATCATGCACTCGCCGTAGATGTCCAGGTTGGGACACGGCAGCAGGAAGACGTTAAAGCGTTCTGAAGACATCAACATGAGACAGTGTGTCAAATTTCAGCTAAAGGTTCTTCTCTCTGCATCCTGCACTTTGTCTCCTGTGTGTGTGTGTGTGTGTGTGTGCGCGTGTTTGAACCGACAGTAATAGAAGACACAAACACTCTAAACTCGTGTACAATGAAAGTGGCAGATGTTGAACTTTTTGTATTTTCGTCTTCACGCTGTCATGAACTTTTCAGCCGTTTGTATTGTAAGTGCTGAATCAGTCTCGTTTTAAAAGCAAGAGTTTGTGAGATGCTGATGATGGTGTACGGATTCTACCAAACCTTCAGCAAAGTACCAGCCGTACTGACCCGTGTGCTCACACTGAACTCCAGCTGCGAGGAGGTCCGGTTCTCCTAAACTGATGTCGTTCAGCCGCACACCCAAACACTCGATGGTCAGCGTCTTAAACCACTCCTCAGCCTCCAGCTCTGCAGGACACGACACACACGGTACGCATCACAACTGGATTTGGGAATGTCACCCCAAATAAAACAATACATTTCAAAATGTT
The DNA here is from genome assembly GCA_030014305.1 of Clarias laeviceps. NCBI lineage: Eukaryota > Metazoa > Chordata > Actinopteri > Siluriformes > Clariidae > Clarias > Clarias laeviceps. Next base: position 27,825,393 of record JAQMYJ010000007.1, read on the forward strand.
ACTCTGAACTCCTCCTGGACGAACATTTCATAACTGCAGACTGAGCGGAAGAGTTTGGCTGTCAAAACATTGTACCAAGGTTAATTAACCTTAAGGGATGTTGGGACAGCACTGGTCTCAGGATGTCTCTGTAAGTTAGATTTACTTTAATAAAATGACTTTGGGCCGCTGCTGACGTCATGATGTTTGGAGAACATTAAACTAATGACCCCAGGACGATGCTGCACGTATGGCTTTAATAAATATTACAAACATTCAATCTGAAAGCAGGCAAAAGACAAAAAAAGTTCTGCAATAAGGTTCTCTTATTCCCAAATAAGATATTACCAACACAAAATGTACAGGTGTGTGTGTTGATATGAAGATTAAACAGAAAACCACTCCCCGATATTTTACCTGACTCGCAGGTGAAGGTGCGAGACGTGTCGTCAGTGAAGACAATGGCCACGGCCTGGCGCTTGGTGTCCCGCGGGAGTCTCGTCACATTTTTAACGTTGCTAATTTCGGTCACCTGTGGACATTTAATACATACATACAGTTTACCTCCAAGTGTTCCACAGAGTCCCACAGGAGATCTTTTCTCCCAACAGCCAGAAAATTATACATGGACACTATGTGGATATCCACATAGTGCAATACTGGAATTCAGTATTACATATAATAATACAATTTTACATACATGTATTAGATTCCTGTATTCATTTGTGCAATATTTACCAGTGCTCGGGTCATATTTAGTGTCTAATACTGTACTTACTGTTTTAGGACTCTTTTTATTTTATTTTATTGAATTGAATTGAATTTTATTATATCTTATTTTATATAATTAATTTTTTCTCCCTATTTATTACTCTTTTCTTTCTACTGGATAACAACCGTGAGCAACTGTGACCAAGAATAAGCAATTTCCCTCTGGGATTAATAAAGTTCTTTGAATCTTGAATCTACAGATAAGTGTTAAACTGATCTCCATGTTTCTTCAGTGTTTAATGTCAGTAAAAAATAACAGTATGTTTGTATCTAAAAGCTACGTGAACGTGTGTGAATCAGAATGATCAGATCATCCCTGATGAACGAGGGCGACGATGCTGAGGGAAAAACTCCCTGAGATGGTAATAGGAAGAAACCTTGAGAGGAACCGGACTCAACAGGGAACCCATCACCATCTGGGTGAACAGAGAGCAGGGATGATCTACAGTTCAGTATAATAGAAGTTCAGTATAACAGAACTGTGTCACTTCACTTTTTAAGTATGGATCCTCACAAGGTTTCTTTTTGTCATCTCAGTTGGTTTTCCATCTGGATTTCTGCAACATAAATGTCCTCTTATGATTAGGGTTGTGTCTCCTTGCTTGTGTTACTTGATCTCAAAATGTTGTTGGAATTAAAGGAATGTTTCTTTCTTGCTCTGAATCAGTTTTTAAATGTAATCAGTACTCATGGTGTTCCACAAGGCTCTGTCTGAAGCCCACTGCCTTTCCCCCAAAATACACTATATGCCTACTCTGTATAAAATGATATCAACTTAATATATTTTTATTGCAGATATATTTAATTCAGTTGTAGAGCACTTTTAATAATAGACATTGCCATAAAGCAGCTTCACAGAAATTTATACACCCCTACGGGCAAAAAAAAAAAAAAAAAAACTCAAAAGTTGCCAATTCAGAAGAGTCAAATTATTGTCCTGCATCGAGCAGAGGATACATAACAAATGACTGGAATTGAGTTAAGAACTGTTCAACACATTATCACGGCCGGCATGATGGTGTTAAACCCTCAACTTCAAAGAAGAACATCCTGAATGAGCGTGATGGAAGATCACTTGGTGAAGCTTTCTATGGTTTCTAATCTTCTAAACCACCATGATCTCAATCATCTTCTGCCTGTCCTTGTGGAGCTACCTTCAGCAGCAGCGAGTGGTTTTTCAGGGTAACGGTGTTAATCCTAACCACACCTCTGCATCCTGCCCTCAAATGCAATCCATCCTGCTAAAGATTTCTGTTCAGGTTCTGACTCCGGGTGTCAGGAAGGTGTTGTGATCGGGGTTTATACCTTCGGACAGGCTCGGATGTAGGCGGATTTCTCATCGGGGTACTTTTCCAACCGGCGTGGCCCTTTGCTGGAGGACTTCTTAAACACGAGCCAGCAGCGCCGATAGATCTGAAACACACACACACACACACACACACACACACACACACTGAATATTCCTGTTTTTTGTTTAAGGATGTAGGTTTACACACTGCAGTGTTTATGAGTCCCTGATGTATGATAAAGCCTATACATCGTTATTTTCTCACTCGTTAACACCTTCTTCTTCAGATCTGATCATTAAACCTGAGTTTTGTAGTTTTGTTTGAAATGTAGATCTGCTTCACATCTCACTAACACACGGTATATTTATAATTTCAGCAACATGCTGTACGAATCCTAACAACTTTGTGAAGTTAACTGTAAAGAGGTTTGGATATTAATACTGATAAAATCAGCGCACTGATTAAATCTGTAAAAGACTAAAGCACTACTAACAAATCAAAGGAGACGGACCAAATTATAGTGAGAGACAGAAACAAGTGCAGCGTTAAATAGGAATAATAGAACTCTCAGTTTAGAGGAAGCAGTTTAATTTCACACTGATCGAGTTACACCTGATACACACAAACCATCAGGTCCCTGAGTGAGGAAACACTGCTTCAGTGCCGTTTACAGACCGACTGAGGATTTAACTTTAGGTTTGTAGCTTAAAAAATGCCCATGAGGTCCAAATGATCGGGACGTCTCAGGACCAACCGTCTCTCCGTCAAAATAAAACTGCCTCTGATGTCCTTCAACAATCCAACCTACAGTTACCATGGCAACCTCATACTGAGGACACACACACACACACGCAGCAGCCTAGAACAATATTGTCTCCTGTGTGTCGTTTCCTCTAATAAAAAAATTCTGAAGGGCTAAAAATAAGTTTATGAACTTTTCATTACTGCTGAGAACGCAAATGTGCAACTCATACAGAGTTTTAGGCATCAGATCAGATTTCTGCAGTGATATGACATCTGTCTCAATCAGATAAAACCACACACACACACACACACACACACACACACACACACAGTGTAGTGCAGTGTAGATTATCACTCTCATGGTTAAAGCCATATATCCTCTGCCATTTGTTCATCTTACTGATTGTTTTTAGCTTTGACTTTACAGAAGATTAAAAATGTTTCAGAAAATTTTCTAATTCTTCACAGCTCATGACTAAAAAGAATTAAAATCCCTGTGTGGCGTAAATCTCTCGAGTCAAGTTTTATAACAAGAACGAAACGGAAAGTTCAGGAAATGTTGTTTACAGACTGAGCAGGAGATGGATTTCATGTTTGCATAATTTTATCCCTGGAGGTGCAACTAATCCTCGAATGAGAGAGAGAGAGAGAGAGAGAGAGAGAGCGACAACCTACAGTACGTGGTAGAGACAAGATATTCAGAGGTTGTGTAGATGTAGAGACTTGTGTAGATGCAGGAAACCGAAGTACCCGGAGGAAACCCACCAAGAACGGGGAGAACATGCAAACTCCACACAGAGACGGGAATCGAACCCGGGACCTGGAGGTGCAGGGCGACAGTGCATCTGACTTAAGGCAGGTACCAGATGTTAGGTTTTATTGAGCGTTCTGGAGAACCTGAGTTCTTCCTATTTTCATGTAAAACCCAGGAGCCTACATTAGGGTTTCTTTCTTATTTCCATCTGAAAACTAGTCTGTCTGGTGATATGTTGCTCTCATTACAGGTCTGCAAATATTCTTCTGTAAGGTTATTTATTTATTCATTTTTAAGTTATGTTTAGAAATAGTGAAAGGTTTTGCACATAATAATCCAGACATGTTTAAAGTGGTCCTATTATGCGTTTTCAAATATGATCTTTCATGCAGTGTGTCATGTAGCTGTATGTGAACATAAACATAAACATATCTGTGACGCTGACAGTGCACGAGAAATGAAGTTTTTGTCTATTAAAAAAAAGAATCGGCTCACATTCGCCTAAACGAGTCGTTAGCAAATCTAATTTTTATTCTGTTACGGATCCACGTCACTCCGTAACATATTTGCATAATGTCGGCCCACGTTCTACGTCACGAACAACTTGCCCGCCATCTTACAATTAACGTTACCACCCTCTTGTTAATGTGACCGAGCGTTCATGCCGGGTTCCCTTAAACACTTTGTAATATAAAAAAACAATAAAAAATGAGAGCTCACGAATTCCTTTTTAACTGTTTATTCTCCATCATTCACCAAAACTGAACTCTAACATTCGCGAAGTGCGCATGCTCCATGCCCTTCTACGGCGCCCCGAGGGGAAAACACACTCACGAAGTGCGCATGTTCCATGCTGGTGGAGCAGTGCTGGCGTTATTTGTTTGGACGAGAGAAGGAGAGATTGCTGTGGATCATTTTCTTTCGAAGATTTTTTAACCGGATT
>JAQMYJ010000007.1:27833063-27849401 GCA_030014305.1 Clarias laeviceps
CACCTTTTTTTGTTAAGTACAAACTCCACATGTGTTCATTCATAGTTTTGATGCCTTCAGTGAGAATCTACCATGTAGATGGTCATGAAAATAAAGAAAACACATTGAATGAGTGAAGGTGTGTCCAAACTTTTGGCCTGTACTGTATAAATAAAATAATAATAAATTTAAAAAATCGATTTTCAGTCAGTGTGGTGATACAGGAATCGCCACACAAAAGAACTGCCATATGTAACTGAAACTGAATTTTCCCAACTCGAACAGAGTTTCTGTATTTGTCCTGCAGGCGTTGGCATCTTGTGATTGTTTTAAGAAAGAGGATTAAGCTTAACCCCGTCTTACCACAAAGCCCCAGGAATCAATCAACAGCAATGAGGATTACATTTAAAACTTCCCTCTGCGCGGTGATCCCACACATCACCGTCCTGCGAAATTATGGGTGCAGATTAAAACTCAGCTAAAAAAAACACACTGGCCACTAATGTTCAGCTGGGATTAGAATAGAACGTGAAATTGTGTGTCACTTCCAAAAAGCCAGCGCAGAGAGACGAGCGTCTGTGGAGTAATTACGGCCTGAGAGCAGCGCCGGCGAGTGGAAAGATACAACAGCTCGCAGCACAGCTATGGAATCCTGATTAGACTGACTGACGGAGGGGGGGGGGGGGGGAGATGGGCAGACACACAGACAGAGCTCTGGCTGAGGGGAGAGTGAGATATGGACAGACAGACGGGGGGAGCTGGGGTAGAGAGAGAGAGAGATGGACAGACAGACAGAGAGACAGACAGACAGATGGGTTTGGAGAAGAGAGAGTGATAGTCAGACAGACAGACAGACAGACAAACGGAAAACAATGAGAGGGAGAGAAACAAAGAAAGAAAGACAGACAGACAGACAGATATACAAATTTTCAGTATGAAGAGACAAAGAGAGAGAAAAATGGCAAATGAGAGTAAAGAAAAAGTGTGTGTGTGTGTGTGTGTGTGTGTGTGTGTGTGTTCTAACACATTTTTCTGTGCTAATAAGTTCATTGTGGTGTTGTTGATAGATTTTAGCGTCATGCCACCCTGAGCCATCGCTGCTGGGACAGAAAGCATTGTGGTTCACGAACCTGATGGTGGCGCTGTTGTGCTCATTTCCACAAAAACTAAATTTTTTAACAGCTAAGAATTTGATGCCAGAAAACGCAGACTGGACACAAGAGCAGATCCACAGCTGAGGAGGAGCGTTCACACACACTGACATCACTAACATCACTACGTTCACTACAGGGGAATAATCCTCACTCCCACACGTCCTGAAGTATCCTGGGAATGCTGGTTATGAGGTGGGAAAACAGCATGCACACACACACACACACTGACACAAGCACACACACTCAGTCACACCTGGGTGGAATTTATCTCAGCCGGTGTTTCTCAGGAGGTGGGAGGAAACAGGAAACACACAAGGAAATGGGAGGAACATACGCAAAAACTCCGGCGGGACGGGAACCCGAGGTCGGCGTTGACCCAGGAGCCGTGAGCGGGCAGGCTGGCACCACCACCACTAAAGCCCACACAGAGGGTGAGCAAATGAACAAACAAATAAAGCAGATGGATTTGCTTAGTCTGAGCTTCAAACGTGTTTCTGTCTGAAATGCGAACACCTCCACACCGCATGCTCTGGTGCTGCGCCAGAGGAAATGCAGCGAGCGGGATGCAAATAGCATTAACACCACATCCGCGGGAGAGGAGCGATATTACACTCGGATTACGTGCAGGATGATGATATTACACAGCCGAAAGAAAATCCACTTACAGTAAGAAGAGCCATACGTTACACAATGAGCGAGAGACAACAGCATCCGATTCACACACACACACACACACACAAAGGGTGACAAAAAGAAGAATAGAATAAAAAAAAAACAGGAGGAAGGGAAAAAGGCGTGTGTGTGTGTGTGTGTGTGTGTGTGTGTGTGCGTGAGCATGCTAACACTCGCTCTAAGGTAATCTGCTCCTGCTGCTGATTGTGTCACACACGATCCCGCTGACTAAACACATCAGTGCTCAGCTTTATGGATAGAACGCACACACACACACACACACACACACACACACACACACACCAGTGTGGCACTGAAAACGGCATAGAATCCATATCATCTCTGCTCAGGTGATGCTCATGTGGATGGATGGTGAAGGGGGGGGTGCCAATATTTTGTTGGACGCCACATCCACAGCAGCGAGCTTGTCTCTCTCTCTCTCTCTCTCTCTCTCGCACAGAAGGCCTGCAGTGTGAAGGCATAACGAGGTCTCAGAGCTGAAACGGAGGTCAAACATCAGCTCCATCGGCGTTTAACCTCCTGCTCCTCATCACCACGCGCTCTGGACTGAGACAGCACCGCTCTGTTTATAGGAAACGCCGGAGGACTCGAGACCACAGCTTGACCCGCTACAGAGAATGGACTGGATAGAGAGAGACAGTGTTTCTGTGTCGTGTGTTGATGATGAGTTAGTATGAGGATCTGTCTGTCGCTGCGGTGTGTTAGTACGCTAACATCTGTCTGTCGCTGCTGTGTGTTAGTACGCTAACATCTGTCTGTCGCTGCTGTGTGTTAGTACGCTAACATCTGTCTGTCGCTGCTGCTGAGACACAGATCCTCTGATTAAACTCTCCTTCACAAGCATTAGCGCTCAATGTGACCTTTTTTCACTTCCAGATTCTCTGCATCTGCAAACTAAACATCAAAACATCTGGCCAAGGCGCCGTCCGTTATTAAGATGGATATGTTTTGGTGGAAATTTTAGACTTTCAGTTTAAAGGTGATTCTGTTTCAGCTCATTACAGACCTGATGTGCCAGTTAGTCTCAATCAGGATTAAATGTTCAACTCAAAAAGTGGAACAAGAGGGAGGGTCAAATTATTGGGCCTCATAAAACGAGAACGAAATGTGGTTGGGAAAATCATGAATGGAGATCAAATCAAGAATAAAAACCAGATCTATGTTTAATTTACACACTTTACAAATCTTAGTGTGACTGGTTGTGTGTGTGTTACTTTTCTTCACATTAAGATTAACACATCTCTAAGTGTTTTATTCCTCTTACACCACGTTAACTTACAATATTACACTTTATTATTTGTGCTCGTTCTTTCTCTGCTGTTACACAAACACATTTGTCCTTACAGATTAACAATTAGCGGATACGATGATGCCCTGTGAACGAGCTGTTGCTATGGAAACCATAACGGAAACCATAATGTATTAGAACAAGTGAATTAATATAAACCTGCACTACTGCCAGAGCCGATGTTATTTCCGGTTCAGTGATCTGATTGGACGAGAGTTGTTGCAGGAGTGATTATAATTATTATATAAGCATAAGCGGATGTGTCTCTGTATGAATCAACAGCCTCACTGATACTGTTCCTACAGGAGATAACAATGTGTTTTTCATGAATATAATATGTGTACAAATGTTTTCTTTTCATGCCCCTAAGTTTGCAACCTGCCAACCCTTTTGCATTTCCTGTCTACTCACCCCCAGCTTCCTGCTCCGCATGCGGACGTAGCCCTGCTTGACGATGTCGTTGAAGTTGGACGCCATGTCTGAGGCACCTGGGAGCTGCTGGAGCAGATGGATGCTGGCATCCAGCCTTTTCTCTTCCTCACCAAACACCTCCTTCCAGACTCTCACTTCTTCTTCTTCTTCTTTAAGTCACTTGGCTCTTCACTTGGTTCTCGCTCTCTCTCTCTCTCAGACGTGCGAGACGAAGCGCTCAGTTCAGCCGAGCTTTCCCGAGTCTCTCATCGCTCCAGCATGATCTCTGCAAAGGAACAGCAGAGGAGAATAAGCGGGACATGTATTATTGATGCTCAGATTATCGGAGGAGAATGGAGGTGGCCCAAGCTGCGCTGGCATGCAACATTACCATGGATTATTTATCGAATCGCCAGATGCAGCGTTTCAGAGCGCACCATGTGACTTCGCTCGTCTTTTACAACTTACAGGAACTGAGTTAATGTGACAGGGTTAAAGAAAGTGCACTGGGAGTTTTCTTGCTCAGACATTTAGGAGGGTGATTAGGAATGTCAACAATGTAAACACAATCCTTGTGCAGTGCAAAAAAAAAAAAGACCTCTTAGCGAGTGAAAATACCTTGAATTGAGTCAGATTAATCTACAATTTCTTAATATAAAATAAGATATAAAAGGGTAGCTCAGTGGTTAAGACATTGGACTACATTTCGGAAGGTGGTAGGTTCAAACTCCACCATTGGGCCCTTGAGCAAGGCCCTTAACCCTCAACTGCTCAGATGTGTAATGGAAGTCGCTCTGGAGAAGAGCATCTGCCTAAATGTAAATTTTCACTTGACTTTTTTTCAGGACTTTGGCAAAATAATTAGCTTTTTTTCCTAGAGATTAAAGGATTGTATCGGTTGGTCCCCGGTGATTCCTGTCCCTAATAGTTCGATAGAAAGATAGAGTACGTTTTTAAATAATAAAGGCAAATTGGAGAAAAACTAAAATATCTGGTAACTGGTATAGTATTTACAGATTCTGGCTCATTGAAATGTCTTCACCTGCACAGCAATGATCAGATAATCAGATAAATGCAAAAGGTCATGTTTATATTAACATTCATTCAGTAATCAGTAGTGAACAACATGCACAACTCTATCTGTCAATCAACGAAACCCCGTCCCTCACTTATGGAGGTACAATGGCAACTGGAAAACATGAAGAAGGTACCTAATGCCAAATAAGGAGATCATAACATCATCATTTTCCTGAACGTCATCCTGCGCAGGTTCTCACTAGAAGAGCTGGAGAGCGCAGGGATGGCGCTGACGGCAGCAGAACGCACGCATTAAAGTTTAAAAAGCAGCTCATTAGCCGCGACAGAGCCGGGTTAATTGTTCTCAGCACTGTTGGTTTTAAAAAGTTGCTTGCTGAAGAGGAGAGGATGATAACACACACACACACACACACACACACACACAGAGGATTAGCAAAGTGCAGGTGTACACTGCTGTTATCGCTCACAAAACACACACAGGACATGACCAAGTGAAGCACAAGAACAAAATCCAAACTTAAGCCAAGATGGAGGCTGACTGTGAAGCGCTGATGCTAACAGGGATGATTAGCATTAATAATAGCTCGTACAGTAGCTCATTAGTTCACAAGGAAACTAAATTAGAAGCGATTAGCACACATGCAACAAGCAACATCTGCACACAAAAACCCCACCTTAATTCAGTCCAAAATAGATTTGTAATCACTAAATCAAAAAACTAATTATGAATGCACTTAAAATGTGCTAACACCAAGATATTTGCTAGTGCTAGTGTCTGCTAGTTTCCATAGGCTAGCAGCATTAATATTAGCATGAGCAGGAGATTATAAAGCAATTATTCAGCCATTATTCATCAGAAATCTCCAACATTTAAATCAGTTTAATTACCACCTCGCTACATTTTGGTACTTCAGTTCATGCTAGCACACTAGCCATCAAATGTAACGTTCACATAGTGATTCGTGTTATTTTATCGCAGGCATTTTCCAGCAGAAATAACCAAAGTTAGCATGCTAACTAACACCAATCACTAGCTAACTTTGCTATCGTTGCCTATCTAGCTAAATCATATGAACTGAAATACCACTCTGTGTGATTAGCTATACTGGCTACATTGCAGTTAATGTAGTTATCATCGCTAATGCTATGGCAAAGTATGCTAGTGAAAATGAAGAGTGTGACTATTTTGTAAAACGTGTGCTGTTACATCACACAATCATACTTTAAACCAGGGGTCTCCAAATCCAGTCCTGGAGGGTCAGTGTCCAACACAGTTTGGTGATTCTTCTTCTCAAACACAGCTGATTTAACTACTCTGTTAATTACTAGGTTCAGTGGGTGTGTTTAGGTGTTGGTGAATTACAAACTGTGCTGGATTTGGAGACCCCTGCTTTAAATCTATGGGTGTAAAACATTTATTGTGCGCGCTAGCTAACGTTAGCGGGTGTAAGATCCCTGAGCAGGAGATTATTCCATCTGTTCTGTACCTTCTGCAGAACATCAACGCGTGAGCTGAAATGTACATTTATCTCATTTGTGCTTTTGATATGCAAAGTACAGAGGATATGTTCAGTATTTAGGAAACCCTGTTGCTAGGCAACTACAAACATGTAATGTAGAGAATGAGCTAGCTAATGGTTTAGACTAGGAATTTATCCTGTACCGGCCATGTACAACATCTGAGAGACATTAGCACAAAAAAAAAAAAAAGAAAATCCCCCAAAGCCATTAGAAATTCTCTTGATTTGTAACAGTATTTAATGTGTTTTGATGGTCTGTAATGCTAATTTAATAGAATGCGTGATTACTAATGGCTAATTTTACTCTCTTTGCTTTTCTTCTGCACATGATCTTTCAGGTTCTGTTTACTGGGTTCTAGTGTTTAATATCACTGACCACAACAGAACATTCACATGATGTGATGGAAACTATTAGATTTTGCTAATCTGCTGTGAGAACTTTTCTGGTCCTCAGAAACACCACAAAGCCAGACGTTTTCGATTTCCATCTTTGTACAACGTAGAAACTCATTCAGCTCATGTTCACCACGACCACGAAGCGAATCAATAAAAAGAAACGCCGGTGCTGTAAGTGAACATGTCTAACAGCTTGTTAAGACGCAGGCTGCACTCCTGAGGAGGAGAATCAAGCAGGAACAAGCCTCGAACATCTGTTTTCACTGTTAAGCACTGCTATTGACCGAGAGCTGAGAGCAGAGCGCAGACAGGAGCTGTCTCTGCTAACTGCCAGACTGATGACAGGCCTGCGCCGCCTCGTCGCTCCGACTCGGACAGGGGGAAGAAAATACACCACAAACTGTTTCCTTCGTTTATTTCATTATTTCAAGGAACAGTGGAGTCAACTGATTTTATTTTCACATCACCATCTTCTTCATCTTTTTCTTCTTTTGTCTTTTTATTATTATGAGCAGCCACATGCCCATCCATGGTAATATGCCAAGTGTTAAGGAGGAACATTTCATCCCTTATGTCTTACATCATGAATAAATAAAAGGATAGAACTCTTTTATCGTAAGATTCCTCTGAAAATCGCTTATCGTTTCTGACGTCTGCAGTTTATTGCACGCCAGCACAGACGAATACGCAAAATAAAAAAAACTGAGATTTAAAAAAAAGTGAAGTGTTACCATGGGAACTGCAGCAGGTCCCAAGAGCCGAAATCATATTGCAAGGCAACAAAATTAAAACGAGCCAAAAACATATCGATTTCTAATATAAGGGCTCCTCGGGTCTGTCACGCATTACAGATTTAAATATTGCATGCTCTGCAAAGTGATAAACTTTGTGTTTGAAAAGTCTCCAAGCTCATTCAGGCTCATAAACAATTACAACATCTACACATTTGTGAGTGTGTGTGTGTGTGTGTGTGTGTGTGTGTGAGTCTCAGCTTAATATCCCAAAAAATAGCCACTCTTTAAGACTCTGCCAGGTTTATTTGACAAATTAATTATTATTACTATTATTATTAGAATTAGAAATGATGTAACTGTGAATCCTTTGGTCCACATCCTTGTCATTCCACTTTGTGCTTTCTGCAGAACAAGGCTTTGAGCAGCTCGTGAACTCCTGACCTTGGAGTGCTGCTCAACGCTGAGTATATTTCATTAAACATTTTTTTAAAAATACATTATAAGTAACATTTCCTCTAGTGAAACATTCATACAGCTTGTTACGTGCATTACTGAGAAACCCTAAACGCCTCTGTCTAAAGTCACAGCGTTCCCTCTAACCGCTGTTCGGGCTCCTGTTATAGAAACTTAATCAACACTTTCTGACCAATCAGAATCCAGAATGCGGTATTAGCTTTATTAAAGGAAGTAATTTCCCTGAGGAGTTTCACTGAGGTGATAAAATAATCTTGCATTATTGCATAATTATAGAATATCTATGATAATGAGTAAACGCATTGGTACAGTAGTGCACAGAGCTCCTGTTTAGAGCAGGATCGGGAGGGGTGCGTGTGTGCATAATTTAATATGTGTAATAAATCTGAAGTAGGCAAAACGCCTCCAAACCTCACGACTAATATCTCTACGTTTATTTGTGTGTGCTGACAATTCAGTTTTGCGCAAACGCTTCTATAACGATTGTGAATGAGGGGAAAAAAGGGCGCTTCAGTGCGGTGTTATTTGAAGCAAAGAAAATATCAGAATGACAGTGTGACAGGATGACAGTGACAAAGCAACAGAATGACAGAGTGACAGAGTAACAGAGTGTAAGAGCAACAGAATGACAACGTGAATGAATGACCGCAACCGAATGACAAAATGATGGATTGACACAATATCAGAGTGTCAGAATGACAGAGCGACAGAATGACCGTGTGACATACATGTAAGCGACACTGACAGAGTGGCAGCATGACACAGTGGCAGAGTGACAGTGCGGCAGAATGACAGAGTGACAGAATGAACAAATGACAGTGACAGAGTGACAAAATGTCAGAATGACAGAACGACATGGACAGAGTAATAGAGAGCCAAAATGAAAGAATGTCAGAGAGACACTGATGGAATGATTGAGTGACATAATGACTGTGACATAGTGATAGAATGACATAATGTCAGAGTGAAAGAGTGTGATAGTGACATGTGATGGCCGTTAGAGTTAGAGCCGGAAGCTGCGGGAGTGAGAGACCAGTGTGTGAGTCCCAGCTGAGTGATGATCGCCAGTTTATGCTCTGTTTAATGAGCCGTCTCGCTCCCGGTCTCTGCAGCGAGGTGAAAGTAGAAGAGCATCGATCAGGAACGGGGACAAAGGCTAAGCTGCTGAGTGACAAAGCTCGGTCTCACTGCCTCACTCTTACAGCCAGGCTGCTAACAAGGAAAGTCTAGCAGACGGAGAGGAAAAAGAGAATTTCACTGCAAAACCTCCTGCAAGACAGCTAATGTTTTTTTCTTTCTTTCCAGATACGACCGAGCAGCAGTTAATAACGGTGAGGCAGGTCAGGTGAGTAGTGCTACTTCATAATTAGGAACTCCTCGGAGAGCACAGCGTCCTGGAAAGTAGAATACATCTTTCACTTTCTACATCCTTTCCATTCTAACTGACTTTATATGACTGTTCATTTGGTTGAGGTTTAAAACACGTAATTATCCAATGAACCCTTGAAGAACCCTGAAAGAACTTCTCTTAAAAAAATAAATAAATAAATCAGTATGGTTTAGCTAAATAACTACATAGACTGTTTTCTAAAAATAAAGGTTCTTCAAATGTTCTTTAAGGGTTCTTTGGAGAATGAAGAATTCCTAGTTCCAATGTGAGCATCTTCCTGATTTGTTTCTCTCTTTCCTCCTCCTTTTCTGCTCCCTCTCTTCTACACTCGTCCCTCTTCCTCTTCAACGCTCCTAAACATCCTCCACGTTATGAGGTTCTGGGGGAAAACCAAGCTGTTCCTCGAGAGTCTGGGAGGTATTATCTGACACGCATTACCCACAGGAAGAGGCTTCCTCTCAGATTTCCCCTCTCTGCCACCCTGGGGCTGACAGCTGGCTGGCACACACGGGGCAACTGGCAGCTGGCACGCAAGAGCAGAGAGCCAAGAACAAAACCGGAGAAAAGCCATCAAAGACCTGAGCACATGAGGAAATAGACGGAGGAGATCAAATGGAGAGAAGCGGTAATGACAACAATTATCCCAGGACAGCTCGCCCGCTCGCTCGCCGGGTTTCCCATCTGTGTCGATTACTGAGACCTTTTCATTCATTAAAGGAATACTCCAACAGTTTTAACTCTAATCTCCGTCATTATCGCTGACGAGAGCCTGGACTCGTTTCTCTGCGCTGTGGTGGAAGTCTGAGGGCAGATGTTCATCTCCACTGTTAAATATATAAATTACATGATGACAAAACACACTCTGCAGCCGTTCCGCTCGAACCCCAGGACAGACGTCAGAGGAAACCTTCTGCCAGGAGATCTTATGGGCTTTAATCCATCTTTAAACGGTGTAAAGCAGTTCCTGGAGGTTTTGTGGCGTCACAGACGCACCACTCACACGTTCCTCCAAGCAAAGGGTCCAAAACCTGGCAGGAATTCTTTGGTTTTCACAGGACAGAGAATACACACCGAGTGGGATCGGCGGAGCTGTCAATAATGACAAAAATTAATTCATAAATAAATAAAGAGTACCCATGGGAGAAGAGGAAGACGAGCAGGATAAAGACGATGAGGTCACACGGACTCCGTCCTCTCCCGCGATCGCTCTCTCGTGCAGCAGAAACATAAATGGCAGTAATGCAGGAAAGCCTGGAGCGTTTAATAAAAGCTTGGGGAAACGGTCTGACGTGCGATCGAATGTTCAGTTAGCCGGAACACACTGACTCGGGCACGTACGAGCACATCGGATCCGCCAGAAATTAGAGTATTGAATGTTTGGCTGCGTCTGAGCTCCGAGTCTCCCGGGTCAATAAACGACTCGATACATGAGGGAGAGGTTAGACCGCAGTCATGTGACCCGCGCACCAGGAATAAACACACGGGGAGCCGAAACATGCGGGGAACGCATCGGTGCAGGGGGAACATGTTGAATGGATAGAGGGAGGGAGCGGTGCAAGGGAGGGAAGACTCTACAAATGAATAAAAAGAAAGAATGAAGGAAAGGAAAAAAGAAACCTACAAATAAAACGTAATATTTTATATAATATATATTAATTTGTGGAACGAATGAAGACTTTTTCTCTTTCTTTATTTTGAGGCTCTCAGACCCACACACCATCATACAGTTCATAACCGTTTTACTTTTCCTCCCACTTCCCGTCTCCTCTGTCCATCTTCTGTCTTCCGTCTTCAGGGACTCACTTTGGTCCTCACATCCCTTCCGCAGTCTTCCTGAGTGTCACTGACTCGGACCCTGACTCGAGCCGGCGCTGGCTGTGTGTTACAGTCTGCTGGAGTTTCTCGGTTAATAAACACTCGTGAGTGTAACAGAGAGCTCTCAGTGTGAGACAGGACCTCCATCAGGAGGACGGCAAGAAGGTGAAGGAGACACACACAGAGCTCGGAGTGCGTGACGCTGCTGGAGACGAGATGATTAGATGCGTTAGAGCTCGTCTCAGAGACCAGCTGCACAGGAACGCTTCGGCACTGACCGGAACCGTACCGTATTTATTACCGTTTAAACACCTCTTCTGGGATCAAAGAAAAATCCACAAAGGTGATTTAGTGCGGGTTCCTGACACGTTATTAAAAACCTGCGTTCAAAAGTATACGGCGCCGATGAAGGAACATGCAGCGTATGGATACAGAAACTACCCAGAATTCCGTGTGTCAGGGATTAGCTGCAACATCAGACGCGAGTGTGAGCTGTGTGTACTGCAGTGTGTAGCTGAGACAGCTGCTCCGTTCTGAAAAAGCAAATCGCTCACACACCAAACACTCATTCGGCTTCCTGTTTACTGCTTCCTGTTTACTGTTTACAGATCCGTATAGAAAAGTTTTCTTTAAAGCAGAAAACGTTCGTTCCATTATTTTTGCTTTACAGTGTTTGTTCTGCCTAAGCCTTTGGCACAGTACACTAACTGATATCAGGCCAAGGACATCATCAAAGAGCAGGAGTCTAAACACACACACACACTCACACACACACACACTCACACACACTATGGTATGTAAATAAAACTGACTCCAGCTCCTGTCTAAAGCAGAATGCACATCAGTGTATTTATTAAATCTGATTCAGTCTGTAGTCACATCGCCTGGCGCGTCCACATGGGTTGCCACGGTAACGAGACGTCACAGGACCGTCTACACAATAGAGTAAAACTTCAAGGTCGAGGTCGTGTCCCGTCCCTCACCTGCCCTCATGCTGGTTTCCACCCAGGCTGATGTTGTTCCTCCTGATACAAATCTCTGACATCAGACGCGTCTCCAGCAGTGTGTGTAGTCCAACCCCTCACACGCCTCCGCTAGGAGCCCCTGATGGGTCTAAAATGTCAGGTGGTTAACATTGCGGCTCCTCAGGGGTTAATCAGTCGGCCTTAAGGGCTTCCTGAAGGGTTCTACAGGAAACAGCTTTCTGACGGGGAAACACTCTGCGACAGGGTTACGCACAGAACTTTAAGGAACAACCGAGGAACCGTAAAGTCTTCAGCAGAAGGGATTATATTTCACACAGAACCGGAGCTCGCTGTCAGAGGAGACGCCACGTCTACACGCCTCTGTCTAACTCAGATAATGCAGCAGCCGTAAACACACACACACACACACACACACACATAAAAACCGTCATCACCAAGACGGGACACTTTGTCTCCTGATCGCTACATCAGATTAGAGCAGATAAAGAGGGTAGAGATATGCAAGTACACACACACACACACACACACTCACTCACTCACACACACACACACACACACATTCACACACACACACCGTTTACAAAGCATTTTCCTCTCGTTTACTAAAGACTTTAATTTGAATATTTCTGTGTATAGTTCAAACCACAAATATAAACACACACACACACACACACACACACACACACAGTATTTGTCTTCATCTGTGAGTCAATGTCCACTGCAGCGTCAGATTCCTGTCCTGAGACGTTCCTGAGCCTCTCGTGTCCTCCTGCAGGACTCACTGGATGTTGAGATCATCTGATTCTCAAAACCTTAAACTAACACTCCTGCTGGTCTGGTGTTTGATGTGTTCACTAACTGAATGATTTCACACACTGCACTGCTGATTCCTGATTGGTCGACTGGATAGTCGTATAAATGGTAGAAGTGCAGGTGAACAGATTGGAGAAAATTTGGAGAAAAACATGTTGTTGTTGTTGTTGTTGTTTTTTTTTTAATGAAGCAGAAAGTATTTTCCTGTCTGACTGACCGCAGCACGACACTACACTCTCCCAGTGATTAACACAACATCCAAATCACACAAAGTCCTGTTTCTTTCTGTCAACATTCTCCGAAAAACATTTAAACCGCTCGCAGTAGCCGCTGCACTGAACTGATCATGTGATTGGCTCGGGTTCTGCAAACATACAGTAGCGGGAATAAATCTTTATACCCGGAAATCAGAGGAAAGGTAGAAAGATGGACAAAAAGAAAGACACAAAGGAAGACAATGAAAAAAGATTATTGAAAGAAAGTTTGAAAAAGAAAGAAAGGCTTCATTAAATAAAAGAAAGCCAAAGCCAGACAGACAGACCCAGGTGTACAGGACGCTCCTGAGCTCTAACACCAGGCGTGTCCTGTTTATGAGTCATTAATCAGTTTAATGATGAGTCACAGCTTCACGCTGCTGCGTTCGTGCCGTGCCGTGTCCTGTCCGAGTCTCCATGCTGCTGCGTGTCCGAGTGTTCGCACTAAAGCGTGTCCGAGTGTCTGTGGTTTGAAGTGGGAACGAGCCAGGGGACGGGTTTGATGATCTGTTTCAATAAAGCCGGATAACTGAGTTCAATTGTAACAGAGAGAAACTTAGAGACACAAATAAACCACAAGGCGCGTTCTCTCCATCTCCGGCATAAATTATGGATGATATCTGATCTCTGCTAACTGCTGCAGGCTCTCAGGAGATTTACTCAAAGAGAAAATCAAAGTACGAACGCGGAGCACCCTCCGCTAACAGAGCTTTTAAAAAGACGAGTCCGGGAGGACGAAACCGCATCGCCGTTCAAACCATTTCCGCGGTCCTGGCCGAGGCTCGGAGCCCATGTGGTGCAGGCGAACACACGAAGGCGAGTGGAACTGTGGGAGAGGTTTAACAACACAAATCCTCACGTGTGTGTTTTTATTTTTTATTTTCTTTCTTTCTTTCTGTTGCTCCGGCAACATTGTAAAAGTGTAGATCGACAGGTAACTCGTCGCCACATCTGTGTGTGTGAACTGTACACACCGCACATTACAGGAACTTAAGGCTGGAAGTTATTGCCACGTCCCCCTGTACAGTCCGGACCTCACTACAAGACATTTCCACATGTTTGGGTTGTTAAAGGAGTTCCTGGGAGGCCGGAGTTATCAGACGTGAATCAGGCAGGCGGTCTGATCACCGCGCCTTCAAACATCTTATTCCTTTTAATTGAACTCATTAATATTCCAACATTGGTCATATGACTCGTCCCTGCAGCTAAGTCTCCACACACACACACACACACACACACACACACTTCAAACTAAAGTGATGTTCCAGAGGGGCGGAGTCAGAGCCTGGTCACACCTCCTGTTCTGGACGCAGCAGCATGATCGAGCTCGCAGGAACATCAATCACACACACACACACACACACACACACACACAGCGTCTGCTACGTTCTGATCCTCCTCCTTTACAGAGGAACTCTCCCGCCGTTCTCTCCCGCCTGTCGCACCTCTCTCACCACCGTCACTGACGCTGGATTTTTATTCATCTGTTTGAGCCAGACGTCGACTCGGACGCGTCACAGCGCCCTCAAACCCATCACGCCCTGGTGTCTCGTAATGAGCGTCCTCCGGTGGATTGAAGCAAAACTGCACAAACACACAGCAGATGGTCTGTAAGCAGGAAGTCTAAAGCTGACACTATTTCCACATTAAAGCAGAGAAACAAAATGACGTTATTCAAATTCAAATGACTCCATTTAGCTCAGTACTGGTTCCCGTCTCGTTCCAAATGCAGTGCTGCCCAACACACTCCCTAATAACACTCTCTGATTCACGTCCTTGTATTACTACTGAAATATACAGAATTTCCTGATAATATAATAATACAGTTATCTTTGCATTTCTGGATATACTTCCCAACATAATTCTTGATAAACATCATCAATCAGCCATAACATTAAAACCACCTGCGTGATTTCATGTAGCTCTGAGGCACAAGGTGTGTGTGTGTGTGTGTGTGTGTGTGTGTGTGTGTAGTATCTGGCACCGAGCCGTCAGCAGCTCCTGTAACTGTGTGAATTAGATCCTCCATGGACTGGACTTGTCTCTCCAGCACGTCCCACAGACGCTCGATCGGACTGAGATCTGGAGAGTTCGGAGGCGGAGCCAACACCTCAAACTCTTTTTCATGTTCCTCAAACGGTTCCTGAACAGTGTGTGTGTGTGTGTGTGGTATCAGGGTACACCGTCTCCATGAAGGGGTGTAACTCGGTGTGTATCAGTGTTTCGGCAGGTGGGGCGTGTCAGAGTAACACCCACATGAAGGCCCGGACCCGAAGATTCCCAGCAGAACATCACCCTGAGCATCACACTGACTCCGCCCACTCGCCTTCTTCCCATAGTGCCTCATGGTGTTCTCTCTTCCCCCGGTAAAAGATGCGCACACACACACACACACACACACACACACACACACAAAACAGCTGTCCATATGATGTACAAGAAAATGTGATCCCTCAGACCAGGCCCTCTTGGTGGAGGACACGGGCAGCATGGGCACCCTGACTGCTCTGCAGCTACGCAGCTCTTTTTTACCTGCTTGAGCTACATTAGCTCTTCTATTGAAGCGGATTACACAAACCAGACTGCACTCCCATCAACCTGTCACTGGGTCACCAGTTCTCCTTCCTTGTAGCACGTTTGGTAGATCCTGACCCCTACAAGACCTGCAGTTTTAGTTTTGGAGACACTCTGACACTCTGACATCACGACTTGTCAAAGACACTCAGACTCTTACACTCGCCCATTTCCCCTAAATACAACACATCAACTTTAAGACCTGACTGTTTATCTGTTCAATAAGCCCCACCCACTGACAGGTGGCGCTGTAACCAGATAATCAGACTTACTCAGTGGATTTAATGTTATGGCTGATCAGCGTCCTTCTTAATTTAGTGGCCAAAACATCACGTCACCTCATAATAAACTCCACGATTCTCTGATACACTTCCACAGACTCGTAAAACAGACACACTAACGTTAATGCCGGACACGAGGACACACTGGAGGAGATGATGTGCCCTACTTAGTCCTGTCCACTCTGACATACACACACCCACAAATTCTTTAAAATCGATTGGTTTCAGTCAACACTGAAGCACACAGACGGCTGACACGGAGCTGGAGAGAGATAGAGAGAGAGAGAGAGACAGAGAGAGAGAGAAACACAGGGAGAGAGACAGAGAGAGAGAGAGAGAGAGAGAGAGAGAGAGAAATACAGAGAGAGAGACAGAGAGAGAGAGAGAGAGAGACACAGGGAGACAGAGAGAGAGAGACAGAGAGAGAGAGAGAGAGAGAAATACAGGGAGAGAGACAGAGAGAGAGAGAGAGACAGAGAGAGAGACAGAGAGAGAGACACAGAGAGAGACACAGGGAGACAGAGAGAGAGAGACAGAG
>JAQMYJ010000007.1:27912988-27934911 GCA_030014305.1 Clarias laeviceps
CGCAGGATACAGCGTCTTCTTGACATGATGTAACGTTAATCCACGTGGAAATTGTACTGTTTGTGGGCGGGCAAGTTCGTGACGTAGAACGTGGGCGGACATTATGCAAATATGTTACTTAGTGATGTGGATCCGTAACAGAAAAAGATTCTAATTGCTAACGACTCGTTTAGGCGAATGTGAGCCGACTCTTTTTTTTTATAGACAAAAACTTCATTTCTCGTGCACTGTCAGCGTCACAGATAGTGCAGATAGTTTATGTTCACATACAGCCACAGGACACACTGCATGAAAGATCATATTTGAAAACGCATAATAGGGGCTGTTTAAATATTGCTTCATGTTTGAAAATGTCAAAAATAATTGATTTTGCGCCCACTTCTCTTTTTGTGTATGCGTGTGTTTCACCTCTGCCCGAAGCTCGGCTAGTTTCTTGTCCATGCTGGTCCGAGCTCCGAGTTCATCCTCCAGATCCTCAGACATGCGGCCGAGTTCATCCTGATGCACCTCCTTCAACAAGTTCAGCTGAGAGAGACAGAGAGAGAAAGAAAGAGAGAGAGAAAGAGAGACAGACAGAGAGACAGACAGAGAGAGAGAGACAGAGAGAGAAAGAGAGACAGACAGAGAGAGAGAGACAGAGAGAGAGAGACAGACAGATTAGACGGGAACATTATTGTAAACTCACAGCCATCATCCCAAACATGACAGATAGCAAGAAAGAGGTTAAATGAATGACATGACACACATCGGCGTTTCCCATCTGTCATTCTTTACCTAATTTTAATCCTATAAGACATTTTCACTTTCTTTGAACATTTTATTACTTAAATAGTCCCGTCACATTAATTTGAACTTTTTCTAAAAATGACTAAAAAGTCAATTTCTTCACAAGAGGCTGAACCCAGACTTCCCATCATTACACTCCTCCTCCTGCATACTGTATGTCCTCTCTCTCTTTAATAATTAAATCCAGTCTTCTAGAAGGAAAAACCCTTAAAAAAAACCTCCTTGAAAAGCCAGCCTGTTAGAAATCTTAAACAGAACCTGAGCGCCACCTGCTGGTTCATCTCCTGCAGCCTGATCCTAATCCTACACATTCCTTCTACTCCATTAAAGTGATAGGAATGAGCTGGGAATATGGGGCGTGTCCAAAGTTTAATATTCATTTATGTATACTCGTAGATTCTGTTATTTTTAATGACGTTAAATGAGTGGAAATGTATAAAATATTATTCAACATTGATAATTTTTTATAGAATCGTTGTTTCCTGTGGTTTTTCCTGACACGGTTTGGTGAAATCACACCCCCACCTTATCCCCTCTCATTCCATCTCCCACCTGTTTGAGAGCTTCCTGTTTGGTCTTATTCAGTTCCTCATGTTTGAGCTTCCACTGGCTCAGCTCAGTCTCCAGCTTCTCAATGCTCCTGCTGAGCGCTAGTTTATCCCTGAAACACACACACATACAATTATTATGCAACAATAAAACAAAAACACACACAAAAGGTTGTTTGTCGTTTTGTCATCAAGCTTAATTTGTCTTTTGTGGAATTTTGTGGGTGGGGTTAACAGCTGATGCTGGTGTTTATCACCTTGTGTACTTTTGTAAATTGTGGTGAAAACTTCTTGTTCCGTTTGGACACGTGAATAAACATGGTATTAACAAACACACTCCCAGTGCCCACCACTAACACTGTTATCACAATTAGTGATAAATAATGTTTATGTGAATAAACGGTTCTGCTGTACTCGAATATGTAAAAGCTATTTGGGAAACGTCGCCCTCTCTGGTAGAAAAGTGTTACTGTGAGCTCCTGTGAGTTCACGTGTTTTAATCTAAAACATCATGAAACTAGAGAAATCCCATGAGGAGAGTTTTCTCACTCGCGCTCCTTTAGCAGGACTTTCTGGGACTCGTCGAGACGCAGCTGGAGAACGGTGAGTTTGCTGGAGTCCTCGTCCGGGGTTGCCAGATCCTCCCACAGGAGCCTGTTCCGGTCCTGGCGGCTCAGAGCCGAGCGCAGGCTGCTGACGCTGCGAGCGTCCCACGAGTCCGGGGTGTCGGCCTTCGCCCTCAGCAGAGCCTCCAACAGCTGCAGCTCCTGAGACACAACCAGGATGAAAATAATCTCAGAGGGAGAGAGACATTCACAGCTAAACACGACTCTCATTACAGCGGGAGGAGAAACAACACAGAAAGGCGAAACATTCAGCAGATTTTATGGATTATTTCATCATTCTTATGTTTCCACAGGAAACAGGAAAAAGGCTTCAGATCAACCACTTCCTGTTTACACTTCCTGTTTTAAAAAAAGGAAACACCTAATATATTACAGCGGTAAAGCGGTTTGTTTTTTTCTTCTAATTCAAACCTTCATCTCTCTACTCTTTCCACGATACACATCAGCTCCATAAATATTGGCACCGCAACAAATAATAAGCTTCCTTCCTAACGAAAGAACCACTTTGAGATTGTTTTGAAATATATATACACACTATTTTAAACATCAAAATTGACACTGTAAAATTAACAGAATTACCTTAAAAAAATAAACAGCTCTTTTAATTATTTTGATTAATTTAATACTTCATTCAATTATCTTAATATTAATGCTTATTCTCAAAGTGTTTAATGGTCAAATTATAATTTCTTTTAAAGAATAAATTCTCTAATTATTTACTGGATAAATTATTGACACTCATTTAAAAAAATAAAATGATTAAAGAGAAAATAAGTGAAAGTCGTTTTAAAGGATAAAATTATTTACAGGCAAAATCACTGACAATCAGTTTAAAGTATTAGAATTATTATATGACACCAAACCAAGGGATCTGTACTGGTATTTTCTCTGACAGAGGCTTCAAAACATCCCTCAATGCATCTCTTTATAAGGGTGCTAATATTTCTGGAGTCTGCAGTATGAAAGGGACTGCGGTGATAGACACAGGACACAGTGCACACCTCCACCTGAGATCTCAGGAGACACAGGACAACAGGACACATAAGTGCACTGCACACTTTTATCCAGCTGGGGGCAGTAGAGTAGTTTCACGATTACTCTCTGGAGCGATATTATGGAGAAGCAATAAATCAGGAAGTGTGTGTATGCGTGCGTGTGTGTGTGTGTGTGTGTGTGTGTGTGTGTGTGCGCGTGCATACAGACACCACAATTATTTTACAGTAATTAAAATCACATTACGTAAAATGAGAGTGTGTGTCTGGAAACAAGGAATGTGAGGGACTGGAGTTAAAACAAAGAGAGGAAGAGGAAGACTGAGACCCGGGTTCTAATAATAGGACAAAAACTGTGAGCTAGAACACGCAGAAACTCAACCAAAGTTAAAATGTGTTCGAGATCGTGTGTGATTGCAGTAAAAACTAAATCAAACGTGCTTGTGTGTGTGTGTGTGTGTGTGTGTGTGTGTGTGCGGCTGGTGTAAAACAGGTTTTCCTCTCGCTTTGGGAACTCCCTCTTAAACCTCTCAGCGATGACACCCGCATCATTTGTTAACAATAAATTAAAACGGATCTCTTTTTTTCCTTCGTTCACATTCATGATATTTAATTTTCACTCGTCTCCTAAATCATGCACGTTTTTCATGTATTCTAATTAATTACAGCGGTCACGACTCCCTAACCCAAACCCAAACCCCAAGCCATGTTTTAATGCCAGTTGGGGAGCTGGACTTTCAGAACCGTTCCAGTTCTGGTCCTCTGTCGGTGCTTAGGTTCCAGGGGGGTGGAGTCTGACCCGATCCAGCCTCTAACACTGTGGGTGGAGACAGCTCTGTGTGTAAGGTTACGTGTCTAGAAGGTGTTGGATCAGCTCAAGCTCCACTCCCTGGACTTTCAGTTCTACAGCGAGTGTTCTTTGTCTCGTTTTGAGGACTCACCTTTTGCTTTTCTGGTTTCTCGGTTCCGATGTCTCTGACTGGTTCTGGCTCTGGAGAACCGGGTCCGTCCCCGACGCTCTCGTCCTCGTGGCTGTGCTGTTTGTCAGAATCGACGGTGGACGAGTTGGATATTGGAGAGGAGATGTGGGCGTTTGATGGACAGCTCTGATCTGCTCTCAGTCTCTGGATCTCTGAGTGGAGCTGCTCGTTTTCGGAGGCCAGCTCCTGTCTCTCTCTCCGGGCCCCCGTCAGCTCTTTGGTGAGCGTGTCGAGGCGCTGGCGGAGCTGCCGGACCTCGTCGCGTGCTCGGTTCCTCTCGGCGCGCACTTTGCTCCATTTCTCCCTCCAGTTGGCCGTGCAGTCGGACCACCAGCGCATCGTCTTCTCCATCTGCGCGGCGCGGGCTCGCGCTTCCTCCAGCTCACGGAGACGCAGCTCCTCGCGGCTCTCCCAGTCCGCTCCCGAACCCATCCCGTCACAGCCCAGACCGGGGGACAGCAGCAGGGGGGGGCTGGCGCTGGGCGTGCCCACCGTGGGGCTCGGCGTGTGGGTCATGCTGTCTGGAGAGCGCACTCGGTCCGGACCCACGCCCAGGCCGCACAGCAGACCCGATTTAGCCGCCTCGGCCATGTGAGGGCTGGGCGTGTGGTTCATAACCAAACCAATGATTAGCGCAAACCAATGAAAGCTAGCAGGCTAACGGGTCGGTTCTGACTCGGGACATGAGCTGAGTCGCCATGACTTCCTGTAGAGAAAGCGGGGGGAAAAAAAACTGTTTAGATTTCTGTGTGAAATGAAGAAACGTACGAGAGAAAAAAAACAGACGCCGTTACGGATTATTTAATAAGAACATGACGCGGTATGGTGTCTGTAGTGCTTTGTCCAATCACAACACAATCAAACTCATATAAACCCTACAGGCAGATCAGACCCAAGACAAGCTACAAAGAGAGAGAGAGAGAGAGAGACTCAGACTTCCTCACATTCTCACATCCTTTGATTATTTCACTCTTTCTGCTCTGATTAGCAAATTACACACATGTTCTGTTATTTACACAAAGTCTTTAAATGGATTAAGGTCATCTCATTCTCTCTGTGTGGTAAAAGAGCTGCACACAAATCATTACAACACACACACACACACACACACACACATACATATACACACCCCGCACGTCTCCTCATCCAGACACACTTTACAGAGCTGGACCTTTCAGTTACACACCAGAGTTACACACACTGTACATGTCCATGTTTATAAAGACGGTGTAAGTGTGCTTCTTCACGCCGGAGAACGCTCGGCCGGGATAACAGCGACGAGACATTCAGGTTCGTGTTTCGGCTCCACACGGGACACGAGACAGACGGGTCAGAGGTGAGGGTTTACGGAAAGCGCTCTGAATATAAATCTCGAGAGGTAATTGTCCGTGTAGAGACTGTAATGTGTCGGACATGTGCAAGCAATCAGCGGGGAAGAAAAAAAATCCCATGATGCAGTTTTCCTAAATAAACATTAAACCTTGAAATTTTCCTGCTGACTTTGTTAACAGCAGAATCACGAGGAGACGCGATAAACGCAACAGGAGAAGGTAAGATACATCAGGATGAAGCGCTGCACTTTTCTCACACACATAAACACACGCGGTCTGTCACAGAGCTGCTGGGGCCCAGAGGAAGTTCCAGGAAGGAAGGCTCTGTGGCTTTAACTCACAGTCACACAAAGAACACAGCAGGAACCCAGAGAGACGTATGTGTGTGTGTGTGTGTGTGTGTGTGTGTGAGAGAGAAAAAGAGACACAAATATATGTTTGTAGCAAGCAATTCTAAAAAGTGTTTTTTTTTTTTTTTTTTTAAACCCTCAACACTGCAAAAAAGACGCGACGAGACAAACAACAACAGGAAAAACACAGCAAATGAGACACAACAAGCCGAAAAACATAACACAATAAGACAGGGTGACATCACAAAATACAAGACATGAAAAGACGAGCATCAATCAATGAAGCTATCAATCAATTTGATCACAAAATACACACAACACTGCAGGAGACGACACAATACCGGCTGATAAAACGACCACAAACTCACACTGCGGTAAAATACACACTCATCCTTACAGAAAACTTACACACGTTTATTAATCTGTTTATCAGGAGCATGCGTGGTGTTGTACACGTCCCTGTGAACAAACCATTACCATTAAAGTATAATATAAACATGCAAATACCATAAAGTATAATATAAACATGCAGGTACTGTCAGAGACGCTGTTACAGAGAATTAATCAACATCTTCTGACCAATCAGAGCACAGGACTCAGGGCTCCAGTGCGGTGTAGGACAACTAGCAGAAAGAGAGAGAGAGACAGAGAGACAGACGGCTATTACAGACTTTAAACAAAGATCATTTCAAAGACATTGCAAAACTCAAAGCAGAAGAAGCAGGAGGAGGTTGAACAGGGTTCGAGGGCTGCATGTTATTTTATACTGTAACACTGAAAGATCTGACATGAAGCTGGCAGACTGCCAGCCCTTCATCATCATCATCATCATCAGCACCACCACTGATCCGGACCGCTCCAGACGTGTACGGGTCACGTGTCCCAGCTCTAACGACTCATCACGTCCTCTCTGCGGTATGCAAATGAGCCGGAGAGGAAAGAGGAAGTCTGTCAAGTGTCTGATCTCTGTGGCTTCTAACCGCACGGCTCGAAAAATAACTTCATTTTTTTAAAAGGAAAAAGCACCTTCATGTTCCTTTTCCTCCAGACACGGCTCGAGGTTTCTGTTTTTTTTTTAAGCATGAGCTCATGTTCGCATCAAAAACCACAAACTCTCTCTCAAAGTCTGAAATTAAAATGAAAATATCTTAATTTCCTGCAACGGATGAGCAAATGTATTTATTTATTTATTGTGATTAACTATAAAGATTAGAGTTAGTGATACTGAAACTAAAAAAAATTTACTTAAGCACATTTAAAAAACTAAACATGAAAAGACTTCACATACACTGGAAATATTCCTAATATAATACAGATAGATCCTAAAGAAAATACATATATACACAAATCAAGTTGTTTTATTTTTACACATTTACAGTTCAAAAATAAATAACTTAAATATGTTCCATAATAAAAAATAAATAAAAAAAATCCCAAACTTTGCTTATTCGGCCCAGGACCTGATTAAACGAATTAAATGATTAAATGAATTCTTTTGGTTCTCTGGTATCTGATCCTGAACATCCTACTGACCCCCGGACCAGATCAGTGCAGTCTCTACAAACATAATAATGATCATTTATTTTAAAAATAAATAAATAAATAAGCTATAATACAGCTCATCTCATATGTTTGGACTGCAAGAGAAAACTAGAGTACCAGGAGGAAACTCACCAAGCACAGGAACACACACACACACACACACACACATACACACACATACACACACATACACACACATACACACACATACACACACATACACACACATAGAGGTCCCAGAAACGCTTCAGGAGTGCTGTGTGTTCTGGAGAACAGCAGTTACGTATTCTTTTATTAAATTAGCGCAGGCTCTGTGTGATTGTGTAACTGTGAGTTCTACACACGTCGAATCAGTCGCTTTGTTTCTGACACGTAAATAAACAAACCGAGTGTGTTTACTGAAGTAAATCATAAAAGCCATAAACACATCAAATAAATCAAATTCACTCCATGAGATTAACCAGGCGCCTGCAGCACCGTTTATCCACCAGAGGGCGCAGTATCCTCAAATGGTTGAATGAACCATATAATAAACGATATTTATACCGTTATAACATTTATAACATGTTAACGTGAATCGAGCTCCAGACTCTGAGTGGAGTTTAGATGATTATTTCCTGAATTTTATTTCTCGTAGCAGCTACGAGACTCAACCGCGGCTCTGGTCACACTCGTTAGAAACAGCGCTACCGTCACCATGGGGACAGAGTCAGCCTCCACTCTAAAGAAGTATATTTTCACACCGATGTTTCTTCATGTTTTTACTGAGATGGTACACATTCCACACTGCAGCTGATCAAATACACACTTTCGCAGCAGGTCCTGGGTTTAGACCATTAAACTGCAGCACTCGTGTGTGTGTTTTCTGTTGAGGCGATGTGAGAACACACACACACACACACACACACACACACACACACAACCACTATAGGACACTTGTGTGTGAATAGAGCTGTAGGTTCTGAGACACCCAGAGTGAGAGGAGACACAGAGGAGGTCAGGAAGAGGAAGGAGACGAGACAGGAGACGAGGAAGACGCAGCGAGTCTGAGACTGTCTGTGGACATAAAGAGCTCAGGTTCCACTCCCTTCTCTGAACACTAGGCGTCGATTACGCATTTGAGTAAACCAATCGATAACAGATTATTAGAATAAACAAATAATTCAGTTATTTGTTACATGGACTTTACAGCACAGGATACAGCGCCCTCTAGAGGGGAAAGGGTTTGGGCCTTGCTCAAGGGCTCAACAGTGGAAGTCTGGTGGTATAAAACCGCCTGAGCCACCACCGTCCTGGGAACCATGTTTATATTTTGTGTTTCCTGAAAATCAATCCCACCACCAGTCACTACTACTGCACCCAGAGTACATGACACTCAGTGAGTGAGAGAGAGAGAGAGAGAGAGAGAGAGAGAGAGAGTGTAAATTCAAGTGCCATTCTTCATAATCCATCATTTGAAATTCACAAGAAATCAACTGATCACTGACTATAAGTGATGATCGATGGTCAATATTAGGGTCTAATGATTAATCAGTTAATGAACCGGATGATGATGTATTAACGGGTCATGTTTGCTTGGTGTAGAAGAACATCCTGGAAGAAGAGATCTCATTACCTCATCAGGACCTTCTATGAAATAACAAATAAAGTTTTTTTATTTATTTTCATTAATCAGAGTGAACGATGAGGCCAAAATATCAGCACGATGTTTAAAGATAATATCATGATTGATAATTTTTCTGAATGAAGACCAACAAAAGGTGCAGCAATAATAACAACAACTGAAAATCCTTTCTTGGAAAAATTTGTGAAAATTAAACACATTTCTACTAAACGAGGTTCGTCAGAAGTGTTACTTTTTACAAAATGTAAATTACGCTTCATTCTCACAGATTCATTCATTTGATGCTCTGAAGAAAACTTCACACTGCGTAATTCGCTCGTGAGCTGAGACTCGTACCGTGGTGTGATCTGTGTGATCTGGACTCTCTGTGACCGATGATGAGGATGAACTTATTGAGTAAAACATGACATTTACGAACGTTTATCATGATGACCTGGAACTGACATATTTCATCATCTTGTAGAACTTTCCTGCACAAACTGTTTTTTTTAAAGTGCTGAACTGAGAAAAAAACTGTTCCTCATAATATCTGGAGGTGTTGAATAAAAACATCTGCACACTTGCTGAGTAGCGAGTATTTGTTCTTTTTGTACGACGAATAAAATAAATTAAACCTGACAGGAACCTGCTGCGGGGTGTCGCAGACACGTGAGAAAAAGAGAAAGAGAGAGGGGGTGGGGCTGGTGACAAAGAACAGAAAGTTCAGTACGAGAGGAACGAAGAACAATAAAATCTCTGTTAAAGAAATTATAATTTTTTTTTAAACAGAACCTCGCAGAACTGTGTAAATGTGTGTTTTGATCCTTTGGTAGAGCAGCGATTCATCCCACAGTACAGACACACACACACACACCTGCCCTAAATACACCTGGTCACCATGGTAACAGCAGCCAGCACTGTACCCTGTTCCCTCCTGGATTTATTGATACCTTACAGTGTTTAAGGCCAGAGAGAATATGTGTGTGTGTGTGTGTGTGTGTGTGTGTGTGTGTGTGTGTGTGTGTTCCCCTGTGGAGTTTCGAAATGCAAATAAAAAACGCTCATCATTAGCGTTTGGCGTGCTGAAGCAGCGGCGCGGTGCGTGAGAATAACGGAGAAGAAGGTGAAGGTAAAGCGTTCCTGTGCTAACTCACTCCAGACTCAGGAGAGAGAAGGAGAGATGGACAAGATAATGGATTGTTCTTGGACTCGCTAACAGAGAAATTTACATCGCCTCTGTCTGAGCTTCAGGAGACACGCGGGAGAAAGAAGAGCGAGAAGTATGCAGAGGGCGCGTTAATGAGGAACTTAATGAAGATCATGAAGAGGACAAGAGGATCGGGAAGTTAAAGAAAGACCTCTGGAGAAGGTGTTAGACGCCATCGCCCCTGTGTGTGTGTGTGTGTGTGTGTGTGTGTGTGAGATGTCATTTAAAACCTAAATTAGCCCTATAGTTTATAAACACTGCTACAGTGAGGTCTCGACACCCCACCAGGGATTTATTTTCTGTCCTAGAAAACCAGACTGTGGTCAAACTGAGGAACAGAGAGACTCGGAAACCAAAGGAAAAAAAAGGACAAAAAAAAAAGAAAAAAATAAATAAGAGTGAATAGACGGACAAAAGTTTGGACAAACGTCACTTCCCAGATCCTGATCAGATCCAGCACCCAAAGGATCCTGGTGCCAGACAGACACCCTGCGGAGCCACGTCCTGAGGGGCCAGAGACGCCCCGGTGGCACGAGGGGAGCACAGGAACCTGGGGGGCTTTAATATTTTATGTTTTTTTTTGCTGATCAGTGCATGATACAAGAAGAGAAAAGTCAGTTGAAATGTCGACTGTGAGATGATTTCTGTAACATCTCGGCCAACAAAGCGATTGGCTCATTGTACTGAAGGGGCGGGACTTGTGCGAGACAGCAGCATTGCAATCTGGTGCAGTTCTTAGACTCTCTTCTTCAACTCACGCAGGACTTTAACCTCCTCGTCTCGATTTAGCTCGACACACCAGTTTATCTGACGCTCGCTGCAGTCTGAGGTTTCAGCATGTAGGTTTCTGTTTACAAAATCATCAGGTTCTTTCAGATCACTCACTGGCCAAGGTTCAGAGACAGAATGTAAATTTAATCCATGTCTTGTGTGGTAGAGAGACAGAGAGAGATACAGAGAAAGAGAGAGAAGCAGAGTGCACACCAGAGTTTGGTCAGAATCAGAAAATGTCTGGTTTGACTTTGTGACCTCGGGGTTTTTCCACTTGTCTCCCTCCCTCGCTCTTTTCCCAAATTTCTTACATCCGTCTCTCATTTTAACTTTCATTTTTCGTGGTCAAGCGAGAGAGCGAGTGGGCGGCCATTTCAGAGGGGATTTACAACTTTCAACTGCTTGGGAAGCTTCCAGAACCGAGTCGTGTTTCATGTTCGGTCTGAATCTGAGGAAATTCACTGAAACTGAAACTTTTACTGGAACTCATCGCAACATGATGCGCGAGCAGCTCGATGTGTGTGTGTGTGTGTGTGTGTGTGATGGTCTGAGACAAGACTTAAGGTCATGTTTTATCTCCAACAAGTAACCAAGTGAAGGTGAGGGTGAAGAACCCCTCACACGTCCTGCGATCTGCTCAGCTCGGAGCGTTTCAGCCTGATTAACCAAACTGATTCATCATTAAAACCAGCACAGTGTTGTGCATCAATACTGACCTTTAAAGCATCAGCGTACTTTTGTTAGGGTTAGGGTTGGGTACCGATATACCAGTACCTACTGTAAATAACCAGTATGTATTAGAACCGAATCAGAGCGCAGACTTCGTTGCCTCACTTCGGTGCCACTTAAATGCCTTGACTGAGTGATTGACTGAAATATTTGTCTTCTGGTTCCCCGAAATGGACGTAAGGAGCATCACCCTCACCACACACGAAGACAAATGCACATGAAAACGCTAATAATGCAAGTCCAACCAATCTCTGCAGTAACGTGAGCATCCGTATTGTTTTCACATTTAGACTTAAAAGCACAACTTGGGAAATGAGGACATCCGTGTGAACGCAGCGATTACACTCGCTCTGACGGTAGCAGGTAGCGTTAGCTCGCTTAAATTAAACTACCTAAAGCTAAATGTTCTATAGTGTGGCTGTAGTTCGCAACAAATGATTCCGACACTGTGATACGCAACACATGCTGCATGTAAAAACACGTCAAACCCAATGACACATTTAAGGACACGCGAGATGACGGTAAAAGCACCGTGTTTAACAGCTCGCGGACATTAGCTGACAGTGCGTGTGTGTGTCGATACGGCAAAGACGGGCATATTTCTGTAAAAGAATTGCTGAAATCTGAAGCTGGTTTGTAGCGTACCAAGAAAACCAACTACTTTACTGTTAATAGTGTAAAATTTTTGTAGCTGGTTTAGGTAGTATGTAAATTAGTTGTGTTTTGTATTTACTTATATTTATGTATACTTTAAATTTTAATATACTGTTCATTTTAAATGAATTGTTTTCAATAAAAAGCCACCGTTTAGGCACCGGTACCGTTTTTAATAGATTTGGCACTGGTGTCATTAAAAACCCAAACGATACCCAACCCTACAGACACAGTACAAGTGCAGGTTTCATGGTAAAATTAATATCAACTCTGAGCTCTAGAAACTTTTGGTTGTCAAAAAAGGTGTGGCACACTTACCCCTTTTCCACCTAAATGAACCAGGTACTAGTCCATGTGTAGTCTAGTGCCAGTTCAGAGCTGGTTCAGAAGCAAATCTCCTAAGAACTGCCTTTGTTTTCCATGGGCTTGAGAGTCACACCATCACGTCACTGTATATTAATAACACTTATTTATATTTCTCAAATCAAATACATCATCCAACGTTATCACAATTCAAAATTTCAAAAACAATGCTGGGCTGATGGGTTTTTGTGTGTGTGTGTGTGTGTGTGTGTCTATGTGTATGTGTGTGTGTGTGCGCGGGTGCGTTTCATGAAAGTCAGTCTTTCATGCCTGGAAGTTTGTATTAATGTGTTAATGAATTATTTGATTTAGTAGAATTATGACCCCAGTGAGGTGCGCTGAGACACCCGGGGTCGTCCTGGTCATCATCGGTCTCGCTGACTGTATTGTCATCGTCAGTACTGTTGGTGTCGCCGTCAGCTTCGTCACCGTTATCACCGCGTGTTTTAACAAAACCTGAATATACTAAAAATTGGTTTGAATAATTTTTCCACAACTGAAATTTGACACGAAGAATTATCGCGTTTCTTCAGTAGCAAAAATTCATGCATTTAAGATACGTTTAAACTCCACAAAAACTTACATATCTGTTTGATATCTTAGCTTACTCACTTAAAACCCTTGAGGACCATTTCCTGACTTTATATGTTTTCCATTAGAGCCCATTTGGACCCATCATCATCATCATCATCAAATGCTGAGCCTGAGAAGACCGCATGATAACAGCATGGCAGCAAGCAACCGCAGCACAGAAGAGATTATAATCTGATAAAGATCACAGCAGGATCAGCTGAAAAACAAAAATGTGCAAGTCTAACAAAACTTCCAGGTAACTCTCAACACTAATCTGACGTTTAATATAATTCTGTTACGCCCCCGACGTGAGCAAAGACACGTTTGGCCACCGCCTGGGTCTGTGCAGCGCAGATCTCATCACGATTATTAAAAAGAGAACCGATGGCCTGCTTTTCTCATCTCCAGCGGAAAACTGCATTCCGGTGTTTATGATCTCACACGACAGGAGTTTCTGCGCCAAACATTACTCAGGTCAAGGTCAAACCCACTCATGCTGCACTGAACAGTAGTTACAGATCAATAGCAGAGTAAAAACAGGACTCTTCCACTGGCTCTGGTTTAAATAGAACGTCTTTAAAGTCCCGTGAGACAGGATGAAATGCTTAAATGATCTACACAACAGCCAATAGCCACTGAGACGAGACGTGCCACAAACCTCCGGCCAATCAAAACACACCTGATAGCAATCCAGCTAAATATGGAGAACAGTCAAGACTTTATAATGAGAGCGGTTTTCTCCAGTCTACTTTAAAACGCGGACGTTAATCCGAGCCCTGGGTTTTTTGGAGTTTGTGTTCAAGGTGAAGAAGTCGAGGTCAAGCCGGAGATGGAGACGGAGGGGGAACATGGAATCATATTCATCATCGTTCTGAGATCAAACAGCTCCAAATCGGTAAACAGACTTAAACAAAACCCTGTCTGTTGTTAAACACCTGAATAAACTCCAAACATTTATTCTGAGTTGTAAAAGTGAACAGTGTGTGACCAGACATGCACACCAACGAGCTGAGATGCAAGAGTAAGACACGCCCACCATGCAAAATCTAGAGCAGGTTTAATTGGACGAACACAGGACGAGTCCCAAGTATGAAAAAGGAAAAATATAAAATCCCCTAAAACACTTAATTGGATGTTAAACTACATCCTGTGTGTATGCTCTGGCGAAGAAAAGTCTAGTGTTCTAAAAAAAAAAGTCCTGGTTCTCCTCTGGGCAGAGGTACGAGCTGCACTCTCTCTCTCTCACAAAGAGGCCCCTAATAACCACTCATACACTGCACACTCCGGTTCCTCCCTCCCAAAACCGCAGAGCGCTACTCTGGTACATCTGGTGAACTGCTTACGGGTCCAGGACGTGGAGAAATTGGCCCGGAGAAAGCAGAGGATTTCCTGATGATGTAGTGCCCTCGAACCCGGCTCAATCCTCTTTTCCTCCCGGGACAAAAAAAAAAGTGACGTAAACCTTCTCCAGAGCGAGAACTCGAGGGGGGGAGGGAGGGTTCTTCAGTGACCCAGGAGAACATTTTCCGCCTAGCTTTAATCCTCATTCCAGCCGACTTCCTTCCTGCGGTTCTCTCTGCACAGCACCACAAATCCTCATCAGTGATTACACACAAAGACCTCGATCCAAGCGCAGATTCTCAATGAGCTGCTTTAATATATGTATGTAAAAATAAGTACGCCCTAAACCTGGCAGTGTATTTAAAACTCTCCAGTTTACACGGATCCAAACCCAGTCCTGGGCTCGCGAGCAGCAGGGCCTAAATTACTTCCATATCCCTGAAACATGCTCCGAGCGCACCCTCTTTATTTTTAATACAACGGCCATCGTTAGAACATAAATTTATTCCTCAAAGAAGCCGCCGTCCTTGTAAACATTCTAATATTTATTTTTAAAATTCATAAATACTCCTTTACAAAAAGCGTAAATCCACATTTGTTTGATTGATTTTATGAGAAATGCATTACGTTAAATAAAGACAAATAAATCTAGTCATTTTGTTAGGGCAAAAGTAATGACGTCCTTGTGCTCTTAATGTCTTCACTTGGGTTTTGCATTTTGGTGGGGATGAAGGTCACAGAAAAGTTTTTTATAAATATCTATAAATGTCTCTGATCACAGTGTAAAAAGAGAAATAAAACAGGATATTATTTTCCAAGAGCGCTTTTAATGAGTTCACATTACTGAATAGTCACTTCTTATAAAAATGAGGAAGAAGAAGAAGGACAGAGAAACTGGATGGGAAAAATAATAAAAATCAGCCTGACATGAACATGGAGAGATTTTAAACACTTTCACTAATTCTGTAATCAGGCCACATATTATTTTATACAGCGAGTTTTCAGCATCTAATCATCACCACGGGAACTCGACAGTACAGCACTCACACCACGGGAGGTCTCCGCATCTAATAAAAAAATAAATAAATGACCGTGGAAAAACCCTTTAATAACCACAAACTGTTCACTGTGACTGTGAACTAATAATTTAAAGATTAAGCTAAACGCTACATGATTCTCCTCGAATGTACATCTGGGTTAACTACTCTTCAGGAACCACTGAGATTTGGACCAGAGAGATCACACACACACACATAAAAATGTGCATGAACTATGAACATATCTGGCAACCTCTTGGACCACAGCGGACCGGGGGGCCAAGAACACGCTGCATACAGCCAAAAATTAACAAACGGGAAAAAAAGTGTAAACTTCCTTTGAGAAACATATTATAAGCGTTTCAGAGTGGAGAAGTGGCTTATAGAGAAAGGCAGTCTGCAGATTTATTTATGCATGTGTTTTTGCTGCATGCTGAGTCCATGCCCTGGAGACTGTCGCTAATTTGCATACAACAAAAAAATATACACAAATTTGCATAATAACTTTCCCTTATTTTATTACTTTTGCGCTACTTCTCGAATGTGAAAAAGCTAATAATCCACTCAGTCATGTGTTCCAAATCTAAAAGCTCATTAAAGGAACATATCTACACCCTTACACTAAGTTAAATCTAGAAGATATAAACATGCATTATATGCAAATTCAAAGGAGACACGCCCTTCCTGTCCTCATTAACAGCTGTTCGGTCACGTCTTGTAATCTAGCTCACGTTAATCCATGTGAGTTACCATGACAACCACCGACCGCTCATCATCTCTCGTGAGCTCAGGTGGCACACCACCGATGCAGAGGTTGCCGCAACATCATTATCTGTTTTCGTTTCATCTCAGATGTGATCGGTTCAAACGCTGTGGGGTTCTTTTTATTTAGTGACATCACAACCGTGTTAATATGTAGCTCCACCCACAAATGAATTTCATGCCAGATACAGAGCTTAAACCATCAGCACTTTAGAACCCATCAGAAATCTTTAAGGCTCAGAGTGAGGAGTACTGACTAAAAATATCATCAGATGATTAGGTAATTAATATAAAAATTGTAAAACTTAAACTTTATTACATTTTAAAAGCTCTCGAAACAGTGAGTTTGTCGAGTTATTGAGTACCGTAGCGAGAGCGAGCCACAGCGAGAGTGAGCTGCAGTCTCAGCTGCGCAGACATGCTTTACTCCGATCACCACCGCTCACGTTTCACCTCCTCGACATAATTAATCATTTAGCACTGATGAAGTCTACAGTAACGGATTTAATTCATCAGCTGATGTCCGAGTCCTAAACAACAAAGTGCAGATTAACCCTTTACATTCCACAGCAAACTCAAATGTATCATTAGATTTTTATTCGAATGATTATTACATTAATCTGAGCTTTTCTCATCAGGAATCAGATCAGAGTTCCAGCACAAACTAAACTCACGCAATAAAATATTTCTCAAAGAGGAGATCATAATGCTGTCTCATATCCAAAGAGAGACAAAATACTAGACAAGAGCTTTCAAAAAATGAAATAATAATAATAAAAAACTGAGAGAATGATTTATATAAAGATCTCCCTACAGTTCTATACACACCTGTATAACTGTACTCCATGGCTACATATGGCTAGATATGACTGTGTACCACTTCGCAGGATAGAGTCTGTTTTTAAAAACAATCCAAAAAAGTAAATAATAAATAAATAAAATGCTTTTACTGCTCAGTTCTTTAGTGTGCGAGTGAATTCGAATTTCGAACGTCACCTGTGACAAATAAGACGTTCATACAGCTCTAAATACTCGGGCACATAATCCGCATAACAACCTGGAGGTTAGGTTTACACCAAACTGCAAATACAAAAACAGTCAAGACGTTGATGTATCATCACACCGTCTAGCCATACACAATACACACCACACATCTCTACACCAAAACCATTAAAACAATTAAAGTTAAAGATTAGCATCAGGAGGAAAAATAATAATAATAATAATAATTCAGAATAAGACAACATATTAAAGTTATGATCCGTTGTTGTAATCATAACCATAACGGTATAATATTTAAAGAGTTATAAAAACCATTTCCCTCCTTTTCAGTGTGAAACAGTTTCTAATTATAAATAATAAATAAACTTTTCCAAGTGTAACGCAGGCAGTTCAGTATGGTACAGTACACTTCAAAATTCAGTACAGCATCATGTGTCAGAAAAACATCCACGCACCGCGATATCGGACTCGTCCACGAGACCTCGCCCAAAAATATTACTCAGAACATTCCAGTGCTAAAGATGCTTTACTTATAATTTATTGCTTATACGTGACTTTATAATCAAGTAGTGCTCGTCTTACACAACGTGGAGTTATACACTTAATCACAGAGAGAGAGAGAGAGACAGAGGGAGAGAGAGAGAGAGAGAGAGAGAGAGAGAGGAAGAGAGAAATACCACATTCCTCTGAACTGATTCAGGGAAGTGGACTCATGTAAACACACACACACACAAGTGAAGTGTGTGGACATGTGGAATGCACTTAACAGAAGTGTGGATACGCTGACTTTTTAACACAAACCCCTATAGAAGGACAAACCTGTAATGAATGAACTGCTGAGTTCTGGACTCTGATTGGTTAGAAGGCGTTGATTAATTCTCTCTAACAGCAGCTCAGATAGTAGTGCAGGTTTATATTAACAGCAGAGAGCGAATCAGTAGGGGCGACCCGATACGATATCATCACGATACCCAGGTGCCGATTCGATTTGTATTGACACTATTCAATATTTGTTTTTTCAGATTTTATTATAATTCTAAACAAACTCAGGGAAATAATTTCGCTCCTACCACACAGGACGCTGTGCTGCATGTTGTGTGTTAATATTTTAGAGTAGAGGAACGGCAACATTTTACCAAATAATTATCAAATGCAAACATATATATATTTTAAAAGTTTATGATAAAAAATAAAACAAAAATACCTTATGGAGTGACGATACGCGAGTTGTGACACGTAACGGAATTATTTTTTGCCTCCTCCAATGCGTTCGCATAATCTCAGAGACACACTATTGATAAAAAACAGTAAAAGTGTGTAAACTCGTGAACATGGCAAGAAACATGAAGCACTTTGTCTCTATTTCTTTTAGTCAAAGACCGTCTATTTTATATTTAATAATTTTCATTCAAAGCTGCTACATCCTCGCATGGAGTTAAATTCTCAAATGCAACATTTCAAATTTTTCTTAATTAAACCTGATTCACTATTACAAGCAGGTAGGAGTGTGACGACAGGAGCGTAGGAAGGTTTTATCCTCAAAATCAACCGCTCTATCCCTCGTCCTCTCACACACACAATCCCCCTACATGCGAGGATTGAGACGTCTGAAAATGCTGCATCGCCATGGCAACGTGACATTCTCAAGGCAAAAACATGGCCGTCTGAATCTGTTTGCTCTCTCACCCGTCTGGGTTTTTTCTTTCTACACTCGAGACTCGAACATCGAGAACGATCTCAAGAAAATTGTACGATTAAGAAACAAAACCAGAGAGAGCGAGTCGATAAGGAACACTGAGAGTTAATTAGGAAATGATGTTGGGTAAAGTAATCAAAAGATTCTCTGTGTGTGTGTCTGGTGTGTTTTTTCTTCGATTCCTCTGTAAAATAAACTCTGTTGTGAATTCTCTAGCGGAGTGTGTGATAGGATAAAGATCCTGCAACAACAGACCTGCAATTAAACAAAACGACTTTTTGCAGCGCGGCTCACGGCATCAAATCAGAATCAGATCAGAAATCCACACAGACAGAAAACACACAGCACTCACAGAGTCCATGTCAGGTCAACGCACGCTGCGTCGCCGGCGATCACAGGAATTCACACAAAGTTACGGCACCCAAAACTCAGAATCCCTCTACAGCACGAGACTTCTGTCTGTGAGAGCAACGTCTCGCTGAAAACCTCAGAGAAACAAACAGACAGGGCTGTTCACTGTGACTGATGAGGAGAGGGACGTCGTACAACGACCTCACACACACATCAAATTTAATTTCCTGACGAATAAACAACTGAATAACAGAACACAGAGTAAGAATTTAAAGCATATTTTATTGTTTCTTACAAAACTTGGCATGAACACACAAACTCTGGTCAAGAACACACACACACACACACACACAAACTCTGGTCATTAACGCACACACACACACACAAACTCTGGTCATGAACACACAAGCGCACACACGAGGGAACAGGAAACGGAGCTGGATGCTGTTACCATGGTGACCAGGTGTATCTAGGGCAGAGGTGTGTGTGTTATGAATCGCTGCTGTACTCGAGGATCAAAACACAAACATACACACAATCCTGAGAGAGGTTGTTGAAGAGAAGACCGGTTCATATTTCTGTAACAGAGTTTTTATTGTTGTTGTTATTGTTATTATTGTTGTTGTT
This sequence comes from Clarias laeviceps, assembly GCA_030014305.1. Lineage (NCBI taxonomy): Eukaryota > Metazoa > Chordata > Actinopteri > Siluriformes > Clariidae > Clarias > Clarias laeviceps. The sequence continues at coordinate 27,932,860 of JAQMYJ010000007.1, forward strand.
GTAAGTCTAAACTGATTTTCTTCTGTTGTCTTTTACCAAAATGCAATATCTCTCTCTCTCTGTCTCTCTCTCAGCAGTTTCCTGTCAGATTTAATTTATTCTTTATTCCTGGCATAAATAGAGCACTCAGACACACACACACACACACACACACAGTAAGTGTGCAGATGTTTCTATTTGACACCTCGAGATAATATACTGAGGAGATTCTCTCATATCTGTGTGTTTTAGTATCAGTGTAGATGCGAGCGCTCCAGCGTTAAACACCAGAGTATTACAGTAATGATTTAATAAATATCATCTCGAGTGCGAGTTCTGTAAAACACCAACGTATGAAATGAACACATACAAATCGCTTCTCATAAAACCAGTCAAAGACTCTTTCAGCTCATCAGACCATCACCAAACCTCCCAGTTTATCCAGATCAAACCCGATATTGGTGTAAATCTACGACATGCTAATGCCAAACACCCCGCCTCCACGCTTCCCCCGCTCTCTGTCTGGTATTTGCTCCCTCGGGCGCATGATTTCCACCACAAATCCTGCAACCAATATATCCAACTCCATCCTGATCTCACAGACAACAGAGAAGTCACCGCAGGAAGGGGACGTGTGCGGCGGGGTTTGGGAGCCACTCGGTGTCATTCATCATTCCTTCAGGATGAAACAATACAGAGAGGGAGAAGAGAAAGAAAAGAAAATACCATGACATCCGTGGGCGACCTGAAGGATCCAGATGTGGATCAGAACATTCTTTCTGGGGGAAAAAAAACGGATGGGAAAAAAAGAATGGAAAGGAAGTAAAAACATCCATATTTGTTTCGATGGTTATTTGAAGACAGTTGAGCCGTGATGTACTCAAAGAAAATTGAAAAAAGAAATCATAGAACCAAGTATAAATGGAATACAGGAAACTGCGGATATTAAAAAAGGCACAGAGTCTAATGTAACTGGATGTGAATTATGTGAATATTTTGAGAATGAGAATCAGACGGACTGTGTGTTTTGTATATTCGTATGCAGCTGAACTGATCGAAAGCACCGAGCTGTAGCACTGCAGGAACGCTGTGTGTTCTGGAGAAAACTAAACACACAAACTGTATAAAACTCACTATTTATATAAACATATAATCCTAACCGTAACACCGGTTAACAGCTCTTTATGCTAGGTGATGGTGATGGGGAGAATCGAATCGATTCAGTTACGCATCAAGATTCATATCTCGTCACACTGCCTCCAAAATCCCTTTTTTAAAAAGAATTGTTTACTTATATACAGTATGTTTGCATTTGAGGTGGAAATCAATCACTGAAAGTTGAAAGAGGTCAGATTAATCAATGAAAGTGTTTTGTGAGGACACACACACACACCTCTGACAAACTTTTTTTGGGCTTTTTGGTTTATTTCATTAGAGTTTTTATTGTTACGACACAGTCGTACACACATCTCTGTGGTTTATACACACATAATTTATAGTGTGTGAATTGATCAGAATTGTACACACACATGTTGGGAAAACTAATCCTGTCCAAATAGTACTGAACTGGTAAATAATCACACTACTATAATGTGAGTGTCTAAATAAAACATGACCACCATTTACCGGTGTGTGTGTGTGTGTGTGTGTGTATGAAAAAGGCCTGCACACTTTTGTTTTATGGCTGGGTATAAAAGAGGACACCCCGCCTGGAGGAAAACAGATGGTAGGATTTAGAGAAACCGAGCTCCTGTCATCCAGCACCAGGTCACTCACACATACACACACTCACACTAACACACACACACACACACACTCACTAACACACACACACACTCACTAACACACACACACACTCACTAACACACTAACACACACACACACACTCACTAACACACACACACACTCACTAACACACACACTCACTAACACACACACACACACTCACTAACACACACACACACTAACACACACACACTAACACACACACACTAACACACACACACACTCACTAACACACACACACTCACTAACACACACACACTCACTAACACACACACACTCACTAACACA
>JAQMYJ010000007.1:27940991-27951430 GCA_030014305.1 Clarias laeviceps
CACTACTGCACACTAATACACACTACTACACACTACTAAACACTACTAAACACTACTGCACACTACTAAACACTACTACACACTACTGCACACTACTAAACACTACTACACACTACTGCACACTACTACACACTACTGCACACTACTGCACACTAATACACACTACTAAACACTACTACACACTACTAAACACTACTACACACTACTGCACACTACTAAACACTACTACACACTACTACACACTACTGCACACTACTACACACTACTAAACACTACTACACACTACTGCACACTAATACACACTACTACACACTACTAAACACTACTAAACACTACTGCACACTACTAAACACTACTGCACACTACTAAACACTACTACACACTACTGCACACTACTAAACACTACTAAACACTACTACACACTACTAAACACTACTGCACACTACTGCACACTACTACACACTACTACACACTACTGCACACTACTACACACTACTACACACTACTGCACACTACTACACACTACTACACACTACTTTGGTTACCGCTCTGAGGTTCAGCTCTGTTTCTTTCCTCTACAAACACTCAGTTTTGTGATTAGTCACGAACACTGAAGAATAGCTTTGGTATTTTATCACACGTGTTAATAGAAACCAGTACCACGAATCATTTTAATACAAAAGAAGTATCAATAAAAATAAACCTTCATAGACCAAGAGAGGCTGGTTATAAATAACACAGTTACTCACAGACATTAAAGTGCAACTTGATCTATAAAAATAAAAAAAGCGTAAAACCTAAAGGGGGTTCTGGCCTTTTATAATCAAATTACAACTCAGTGTGTTTGGGTTCAGTTCAACCCCGGGGTGAGAGTCATGTGATCAGGTGACAGGAGCTAAATACACACGGCAGCTTGAGAAGTGTGGAGTGGAGAGTCACACCCGGGGAGTTCGGGGGTGTGGGGGGGGAGAAGTGGGCAAAATCTCCATGTATAAACACTGGTCTGGATTCCTTTCTCCAGCGATCACACCCAGTCTCTCCACTCCTCATGGCTTCACATCTCACACACTCATCATTCTACAGTCCTGTACAGCCTCTGATCTGCCTCTGTGCAGCTTTCAGAAGAGAGGAAAACATGCCTGAGTTCACGGCTCGTCACTGGTCACTGACTGGGCAGGAAAAACAAAAACATCTCCCATTAATCTGATCAGGAAACGTGTGTAGTTTTTGTCACCTGCTGTTCACTTCTCATTATACACAGAACTTTCAGGAGCTGTGTCTCTGCGTCCCGCCTGCACTCGTCCAAATTCGAAATCAATTCAAATTCAAATATGACGTTCTGGAAAAACCTGAAGATGTTCCTGATAACTGAGATTTCCTGGAAACTTTTGATGAGAGAGTAAATGAGTCCAATCAGAATCATCTGGCTCCTCACACACATCTCCCCGAATCGTCTCCATCCCTGTGACTGTGCTTGTGACGTCTCCTTTCTGCATCTTAATCAGCAGAGGTGATGCTTTAACACTACAAACTAAAATTAGAGAAGCAGAAGTTAATTTAAACCTTTAATTGTGAGATATTCTGTACATATGTACTGCACGGTGAAATGATTATCTTCGTTAGGAAGAACGCAGGGTCAGCCGGGATACGGCGCCCCCTGGAGCACACGGGGGTTTGGGGTCATTGTTCAAGGGCCCACCAGGGGCAGCTTGGTCCAGAGGGGGCTTGAACCCCTGACCTTCTGTTCAGTATCTCAGAGCCTTAACACACTGCTTAACGAGTCATCTGTCAAGGTCAAGGTCAAAATCACATCCTGTTTGCTGCCGAATCATCACTCTGGGAGAGGCGTGGCCTGTCACGTGGCCCGAAACACTTGGCCTTTGATGTCTAGCCATGAGTAAGGATGATGGCATGCCACAGGATGTTCATTATAAATATAGTTCATCATGGTGTTGCGTTACATAACCAGGGTGGTGTGTAGTATTAATGCCCGGGACCTTAAGCCCAGTGAGAGCCGGAGACGTTTACTGAGAGGTTCGACTCTCTGTTCATCAAAACAAGATCTCAGTCTTAAATTAATGAAACTCTGGGTGGAAATAAACGTCATGATGTTTCATAAGGCTGCTGAAACAATGCCGCAGTGAATGTGAGCCGTAATCAAAGGTAAAGTAGTGGAATACACACACACACACACACACACACACACACACCCCAAGGCGGGAATCAAACCCAGATCCTAGAGGTGTGAGGCCACAGTGTCCACCACTAAGCCATCGTACGACCATAAGAAAAGTTGTGATTAGTTAAATGTTTAGGGAATTAAAGTCTTACAGCAGCATGAATGTAATGAATATGAACATAGAGAGTGTAAATATTAAAATATGACAAAAGTGTGCAAAAATTAATCAGAATGCTGTCAGGTTATGGATCATTTTAATTGCAGTTAACGTCACCTCAGGATATCGATTCAGTTCAGTAGTTCAGTTTTATTACAGCTGCAAGAAAAAACAAATCACACTGCAGTTATTATTATTTCGACACATATTGCGATTGTGAATTTATACTATTTATACTTCGATATGTAAGTATTAAATATACATTTTGTATTCAATCATATTGATTGAGGTGAACAGCAAATATTCTCATTAAGAGGATGTTTACCAATATTTATTTATTACATAAAAATAAACAAACACTCAAATTATTGACAAAATCCATCAATTCCCAACTTAAAAGATATTTTTAAGGTCCGTCCACGTGCCATGGGGAGGAAACCTACCACAGAACATGCAGACTAACCCCGACATGGGAATCAAACCCCAAACCTGTAGGTGCGAAGCCACAGTGCTAACCGCTACACCACCGCGCTGCCAGAGGGACACGGAGATACTTTATTGATCCTGGAGGAAATGACAGATATGCACGTGTTACTTGTAATAAATTGTGTCCTTTTGAGGATTAATTGTTTCATAAATGTGTATAAAATTGCACGGGTTCATATCACCGTTTTGATTTTCATGCATTAATTAAATGCACAGCAATGATTATTTTCATCTCTAATATTTAAACAATCTACAGAAATATGTTCTTTTCATGATGTTATAATTTAATATACAATGTAAATGTGCTCACTATCTAACAATTCATTTAGTTTTAATTTGAAGTGGATAAAAATGTATTATTTCAATAGTAAATTCTGTATAAACGTTGCATCCAAGCGGTTTAACGCAGGTCCGGACTGTGTGAGTCTCCTCTAATGACTCTAACAGCAGATCGGATCGTGTTATTCAATCTGGGCTGAAAAGTCGCAGGTTTGGTTACCAGAAGGTTCGCTGCGGTTTCCAATGAACATTAAACTGTCAATCAGTTTACACTCGGATAAGTGAAGTGAAAAAAAGTCAAACTGTGTTCCTGAAAATGTTCCTCATCTCTCACACTGTCTGTGGAAAAAAGTAAAAGAAAGAACGATGACAATGAAGAATATCTGGATTTGGATTTAAATCTTCAGTGCACACTGGATCCAAGTTCAGTTTTACAGCAGGTGAGTGTGTGTGTGTGTGTGTGTGTGTGTGTGTGTGTGTACAGTGTGGAACTGAGACACTGATGGAGTGAAAGAGGTAATTGAAAGCAGACACAAAACCACAGTTAGATGCTGCATTCATTTAGATTTGGGTTGGAACTTAAACACTCTGAGGACGTTTTTGAAAGCAGGAGGAACGAGAGGAGAAATGAAACCTGCACTAGAGTTTATCAGTTCCTTCTCCTTCCTGTCATTTCAGGAAGAGGCAAAAATATCTAATCCTGGAGGTCTAATGTAAAGTCTAAGATAAAGATAAAGCTCTGAGACCTCAGGGAGACATCAGGGAGACATCAGGAAGACATCAGAGAGACCTCAGGGAGACATCAGGGAGACATCAGGGAGACATCAGGAAGACATCAGGGAGACATCAGGGAGACATCAGGAAGACATCAGGGAGACATCAGGGAGACATCAGGGAGACCTCAGGGAGACATCAGGGAGACCTCAGGGAGACATCAGGGAGACATCAGGGAGACATCTCCAAACTGAGGTTTTGAAGATAAAAAAAAACTGTAATGGTGATGTTATAGATAAACTCTTGACATTTAAATCAGAGATTTGTATCTTTTTGTCTTTCTTTTGTCACGTAACAGACAGTGACACGGCAACACGTTTCTAGAAATAATCCTTCAGCACTTCCAGGAAAACAAGGTCAAGTTTGTAAATGTTAAAATAAGAACTTTTTGGATGATTCGTCCTGTACTCGTCTTAACTTTGTCTTTAGCTTTATAGAATGTGTATGCCCCGCCCCCAGTGGGCGTGTCTTACTCTACAGGAGGAGCTCAGTAGCAGGATCATCAGTTTGTCTTCAGAGCACATTATTCCCTTAAATCTTTGGAGTTTTAATAAAGTGACTGTTTAACTGTGTGTTAGAATGAAGCTTCCTCAGACTTGTTCTCCGTCTCCATCAGAAAGAGTCATTAAATCTGTTTTATCTCACACTCAGACTCATCACACGTCTCCTGGTGGCGTCTGACCCCAGACCTCAATGCAAACACGTATGCCATAACTCCAAATACACACACACACACACACACACACATGACATTTCATCTAGGATTAATATTAGTCTGGTTAAAGTCTGGGTGAGAGACGAGGCAGTGAGAGATCTTACACCTGAAACAACTCTTCACTCTCTAACTCTTACTGGAATTCTCTTCACCTTTCAGCTACATACTAACTGTTGGTCACCAGCTCGCGGAAGGATAAATAACTGGTTCAATAAAGAAACAAATCTGTAGATAATGTTTGTGGAACTGCTGTATGAAAGCGATATCACACTCGAGGTTGTGCTGTTGTACTGAATATCAGCACGGCTGTGATATCTCCAGTATCTTCTGCAGGAGTCAGTGACCTCCATGATTCGGACTAGTACCTATCTCATCTTTTTGTTAGTAGCCTGGGGTCAGAGCACAGGGGGGCCCCTGGGGCAGACAGGGTTAAGGGCCTCGCTCAAGGGCCCAACAGTGGCAGCCAGGTGGAGCCGGGGCTCGAACTGCCAACCTTCTGATCAGACATGCAGAGTCTTAACACACTGAGCCGCCGCCCCATATTTAATCAAAAAGCTGTTCTTTGAAAAAATGTTAAACCCCAAGAAAACTAAAGCTGGAGCTATTAATCATTTCAAAATCCCCACAGATAAACCGTAGGTGTAAACGGCACATCCGACGAGAACAGAACAGAGTTTAAAGAAGGAGCTGAGAGTTTTATACAGTTTATACACGCAGCAGAGAATAACTCGTGTGACATCACTACCTGTGAAAGCTTCGCTTGGCATCATATGCATACAAGAACTTTTGGAGAGTCTCTTGAGCCCCAAAAACAAGACTGAACATTTATAATAACTGAGCCAGAGAGGAATCAAGGAGAAATTTGTGAATTTTACAGAAGTCTCACGAGGTATTCTAACTGCAGATCAGAAAAAGACTGGAGCAGGATATGATTATAGAGTTATAAATAGAGTAAATTGATGATTTAAACGTCCTTTACCTGTAATATAGGCTGGACGACCCTGGGACACCGTTTGGGGAAATTGAAGCAGAACGACTGTGTCAGGAGTTTAGAACTGACGCCATGTGGAATGTCATTTGGGCATAAAACAATCCAGTGACAAAGATTTGTCCCAATCATCTCTTCACATATCCACCATCTCCACACTCATCCTTCTTCACCTTGTTGGACCACCGCTCTCCCACTTCACCCCCATTCCACATGTTACTGAAGGACTAAAAGGAGGCTGGAGGCGTTTCATTTGTAATTTAAATTTTTTTTGATTATTTTCTGCTGTGTTGATGATGATTGAGTCTTGGACTTCAAATCCAACTTTCAAGCCCCAGGCAGCAAGTGTCCCCTATGCACAGTAACAGTGTTGCTAGAACTCAACACTGACACCTAGTGGTCGGATGTGATGGCATGTCCCTGATGTGCCTGAGACATTTGATCGAGTGAAACTGTCCAATATTTTAAAAATATTTTTTATCAGCTTTATGTTCTACAGCATTTGAGCACCAGACAGGAAGCAGAAGTGTCTCCTCCTGATGTGACGTGTGATTTAAACCTGACGAAGATGAGTCACAATCACAGTCACTCAGCAACTCAGCAGGCTCACGTTAGTTCCCTTGTCTAAGTGCTCGTAAGAACAAAATGATGAATAAACAGATCATCCTCCAGATTGATGAATGAGAGTCCGCGCTCTCTGTGTCTCTGTGAGGAGTTTTAAATGATATTTTTTATGGATTTTTAACAACACCAAAAAAAGCAGAGCCAGATCAATGTACAGTACAATCAACACCTACAGCAGACATTTAAACACCAGCAATATTCTGATATGGTCAGGACTAAAGGGAAAAGCCAAAGGGCAAAACAGTCCAGTGAAAGAAAACATAAAAGAAAGAAAAAAAAAGAGGCAAAAAGAAGGTCAGGACTCAGGAGTCTTAATTGTTCTAGTAAATCCTGTACTGTATTTGGTCTGTAAGTCATATGTAAGTTTTTCCAAAGGAGGAACTTTAGTCATTAACACATCTTCTGATCTTGTACATGAGATGTTGTTGGTCTTTCAGTTGCTAATTGATAAGTGATTTAGTAAACAGTTTAAATCAGAAGGAAACCAGATCATTAACCTCATACCGAAAAACTTTAATTTCCCTACAGTCCCAGAACAGATGCATCAAAGTTTCTATTTCTATTTCAGACCAGTTTCTGTGGTTGTTATGGAAACTAAGTGACTAAGACGAGAAAGGTGCTGTGTTTGTGTGTGTGTGTGTGTGTGTGTGTGTGTAACACTGCTCACCTGGAGCACACACTGACTTGTGGCCTCTTTAAGTCTAGAACCAGCCTGAGGGAAGAGACAGGTACACTGCCTGAGGAAACTAGATGACCAGTAGGGGGCGCACTCTGTTCTATTCTCTACATGTTGGATGAAGATTGTTATCAGATCTGACTTTCTCACATAGTCCTGACGTTGCTCAAGCTAACACACCACCTACTCACCATCCTTTAACCAAACACATCAAATTGCATTTAATTTTTTTTAATGTTAGAAAAATGTGAATACTCATAAACTTCTGCATTATTCTTTAATTACCCAGACAGGCTTCTCCAGCAGTGAACTAATTCTTGTATTTAGTGGCAATGTCATTTTAAAATAACTTTTTTTTTTTAAATTAATAGTTAAACATTCATACACGGTGGATAAACTGGAATAAATGACTAGTGTTTAGGTCCTTTGTGCTTTAGGATCATTTATATTTCATACACAGTGATAATCCTACAAAGCTTAATGCAGAATCAATTCCCACCTCTGGGTCTGTGTGCATGTTGGTGGGTTCCCTCCGGGTGTTCTGGGACAAGGCTCCAGACCCCCTGTGATCCTGATCACAGGATAAAGTGCTATAGATGAGTGAGTGAATATAACACCTAACCTCATAAACATGTTATTAGATTAAGAATAATTATTTAATTTACAAAAAAAAAAAACACTTCCAAAAACTACCAATTTATAGATCTGAACGTTTTGTCATCCATCTCGCAAAAAATGATTTTTTTTCCTCCTTTTTTCATCACGCCTTCAGGTGATCAGTAGAATTCTCTTAAACTCCAGTGCTGTGAATTAAAAAGCACAAACCTGAGAAGGTGATAGAGATTAAAATACTGTACCAGATAAAGTGATCCAAAATCCTCTGCACGTCTCCAGTCCTGTTAAACTAAATCTCAGAAGAGGGTTCAGCACATATTACATATACAATAAACATATGACAACAGTTTTTGGAGAAAACATTGGAAATAATCGGGTGTTCTAATAGAACTGTCCAGATTCCTAGCTTTTTCTTACCCTTAATTGGGGGCCAATATTTATGGCACTGATTGTATGTGACTGATTGAGACGTTTAATACAACACTGCTGCTTTCTAGAGTTTAATGAATCAGTCTGATGAAGAAATCACACAGCGATGACGTCTGATCTACAGACACACATGAGCTGCAGTGTTTGTGCTGTGACTGCAGCTGTAATTAATAAGCATCACTTAGTGACAGTTTCCAAGATCAAAATCATGAATTGAAATGGTGTAGTTTAAACTCTTTTAAAAGATTTGAAAGTAAAAACTCTCTTTATTTATCTATATAATAAAGATATCGTCAAGTTCTCTCAGTACGCCGGAGCCATAATCGGACTGCAAACGCCGGCCTCCCAGGAACTCCTTTAACGCCCCGAACATGTGTAAATGTCTTGGAGGAGGTCAGGACAGTACGGGGGACGTGGCGTTAACACAGACTCTTCTGATGTTCAGTGTTCAGGTGTTCCACTCTCTGAAGGTTCACGGGAACGACTGCAGTTCTCTCAGAACCACCTCGGGACGGATCTCATTCACAGACGTACGGACTTCTATATCACCGTTCAGATGATTCACTGCGACTGAGTGTCTCGTCACCGCACTGTGACTGAAGTCTTCTGTAAATGTGGATCACTTTCACACACTCACGTGTCAGTTATTAGAAGACTGATTAAAAAGAGGAAACGTTAAAGTGGGAAGTCAATAGAAAGCAGAAATAGTCCATAAAATTCACATGGATTTGGCTGCGTGTGTGTGTGTGTGTGTCAATATGTGTGTGTTAGTGTGTGTGTGTGTGTGTCTTCTATTTACCCATGAATCTTGAAAGCAAGCCAGAGATATCTCAGTTTCTTGAGTGCAGCGTGTAACCTTTAAAAATAACCCCGTGGTGCTGCATCAGCAGGTCAGATGAGACTCTCCTCACACACAGGATCCTCAGGAGCGCTAAGGAACATCCAGGTGGCCATCTTATTGATTTCATTTCATTTTTTACACATTTATCATTCACAAATACCTTCTGTTTTATTTTGCACGTACAGGTGATGTGAGTAACACTGATTATCTGCTTACAGCGCCACCTGTCAGTGGGCGGGGCTTATTACGCAGCAGGTGCACTGTCACGTCTGAAAGTTGTAATGTGTTGTAATCAGGAGAAATGGGCGGGTTTAAGGATCTGAGTGACTTTAACTAATTCTGATGTCTAGACGACTGGGTCTGTGTTCCCCGTCTGCAGGGGTCACGACCTACCAAAGGTCTTACAAGAAAGGACGACAGGTGACCTGGAGACAGGCTGATGAGAAGCCAAGACTCACTGATGCACATAAGGAGTGACGTCTATCAGCAGACCCTTACAGCAGGATAATGTGCCCTGTGAATGCTGGTATCTCACACACACACACACACACACACACCATCACACAGTGGTCTAGTGGAGTCCAGGCCTTGACATATTATGCCACATCGGTCAGAAGGTCAGAAGGTGTTGATTAATTCTCTCGAACAGCAGCGCTGACGGTAGCGCAGGTTTATATTAATGCGTCTTTGTTGCGATGCTTTATGGTTTCCATGGTAACCACTCATTCACTGGGATGTGTACAGGGTTGAGTACAGGGATGAGTTCTACATCACACTCACGCAGCCAGGAAAAGTCTGGACACGGCCAAAACCGTGACATGTGAGACCCGCGGGGCCAGGCGAGACGGTTCTGACTCTAATGTGTGTCTGTAAAGCTGCTGACACACAGGCCACACACTAACACTCTGATACACACACACACACACACACACTGTAATGTACTGAGGTTCCTCTTCCTTTCGTTTATCAGTTCAGTCTGTCACACAGTGAGTCACCACAGCTCTGAAGGCGAGTAACACGGGTTCTACAGGAGCTACGGGTTCAATCTGAGACATGAGAGAAGAGAAGATGCTTCAGCTCCACCATGCTGAAGGTCGAGATCTCCACTGGAGCGGAGCGAGAGGAAATGTCTGTAGGTCCGAGAGGGGCGGAGACTCCCTTAGAGGAGCAGAGCGTTCATCAAAAAGATATTAAATACGAGCTCGGCCCTTTCAGAACTATTTCGTCCAGAGCCACAGCGTGTATACAGTACGTAGTAGAAGATTCTAGAAGGACTCTCACAGGTTCCTGACAGAAGGAGCTGCTGATTAAAACCTTCAGCGACACTTCAAGCCTGTCCTCTTACAGGGGGTGTGGAATTCCTCACGCTCCGGCTCTGCACCCAAACCCTGAGGATCACATCAACACGCTCTCTCTGACACTCTCACAGTGATTTCACAACACACACACACACACACACACACACACACACACACACTGAAGCTGAAGGTCAGAAAAAAGTGTCATATTATTGCCAGAATGTTTGTTTGAGGTTCGGTCACCATCTTTGAGGAGTTGCAGGTTTTAACCGTTTAATTCCACATATCCATATCATCCAAGGTGTGTGTGTGTGTGTGTGTGTGTGTGTGTGTGTGTGTGTGTGTCTGTGTGTGTCTGTGTGTGTGTGTGTGTGTGTG
>JAQMYJ010000007.1:27972584-27989376 GCA_030014305.1 Clarias laeviceps
AGAGAGAGAGAGAGAGAGAGAGAGAGAGAGAGAGAGACAGAGAGAGAGAGAGAGACAGAGAGACAGAGAGAGAGAGAGAGAGAGAGAGAGACAGAGAGAGAGAGAGAGAGACAGAGAGAGACAGAGAGAGAGAGAGAGACAGAGAGAGACAGACAGAGAGACAGAGAGAGAGACAGAGAGAGAGAGAGAGACAGAGAGAGAGAGACAGACAGAGAGAGAGAGAGACAGACAGAGAGAGAGAGACAGACAGAGAGAGAGAGAGACAGAGAGAGAGACACAGAGACAGAGAGAGAGACAGACAGAGCGTTTGTTGTACGTAGTTGCTGAGGTTTAACTCTAATCCAGTGGGATGTGAACCTCCTCACTGCCTGCATGTGTTTTAACGTCTGCATTTTTTACATGAACTCGAACAGAACTTGACTTTTGATTTTGTCCTGATTAAATCGATGAGTCTCGTGTGATTATAAAACCTTAAATCTGCTTAAATTTACTGAAACTCTTAGAATGCGTTTATTTTAACCTCTTTATAAAACTCACTTCCTTCTCCTGGTAAACACTTATATTTATTATATAATTATATATATTATATTATTATAAATAATAAAGAACTTTTTATATCATTTAATATTAATTACACTCTATAAATTGTGTGTATATGTGCAGTGGTGATCTTTATATATATATATATAGTTTAGGAAAAAAACAATGAACAAAAGAAGAGAAATTCACATATGATAAACTAATTGATGTAAGGAATTAACAGTTCATGTTCATTAAAATTTTGCTTTAATTTGTTTTCTATTTACTAATTTGTTAATTTCTATCTCAGTTTAAGGGATAAATTAAATATACAGATAAAATAAAAATAAAAACATCTTGTTAATGTTTGTGGCATTTATTTATTTTCTTTCTTTTTTTTGCACAGTAAACACATGTAGAATTCTCTCTCACACACACACACACACACACACACACACAGTGTTTGAGAGTGCACTATATCTGGAGCTTTACACACACTGCAGGCGGCCGTAACTGCGCTCAGGGGATTTTACAGTGCATGGTGTATTCACAGTGGTGTGTGCGTGTGTGTGAGTGTGTGTGAGTGTGTGTGTGTGTGTGTGTGTGAGTGGTGGTGTGTTCATGCCAGTAAATGACGCAACGATGGTGAAGATACAAATATTTCACCTGATGTGTGTTCGTGCATTTCTAACTGACTCATTTCTCTCTCTGTCTCATGGCTGCTGTTTGATGTGTATTTCTGTTTGTTTGTGTGTGTAAGTGTGTGTGTGTGTAAGTGTGTGTGTGTGTGTGTGTGTGAATCACAAATCATAAACCCTGGACTCTCCCTGTCGGGTGTCACGGCTCCTGATTCTCTTTGCTCCTGAATCGGATCAGAACTCACTGTAACGACTTTCCTTTGTTTTCTGTGCAGCTCGAGACGCTTCAGGTCCGACCGGGTCGGCGTTTCCCCCAGTTAGTCTGTGCTGCTCGTGTCTCACCACAGACACTTTCACAGATCACAGACACTTTAGATATGATAATGAGATTAGCGCGTCTCTGTCCGTGTGTGTGTGTGTGTGTGTGTGTGTGTGTGTGTGTAGGAACTGCTGTGAATCGCTCACGTTTCTGTAAACGATATGTTCGCTGTACTGTAGGTGAAATAAAACATGACGTCATCGCTGTTCTCTCACAGCAAGCAGTTTATTACTTTTAATGCAAGTTAAAAAAAAGACAACATTTACAGTGATGTGGGAAAAAATACCTTTAATGATGAAACTGTTACCATAGAAACAATAACATCATAAACATAGAGTGCAATAATGAATTTAACAAAAGGGTGATTTTATTTATTTATTTTTTTTAGAAATAAAATATAATTTATGATATGAACAAGTGAGGGATTTAAACACACACACACACACACACACACACACACACTCCTTTTGTTTTTGGAATGGAAATAGAGAAGAAAGTCAGAGTGAAGTTCAGACGCAGATGAAGTTTGATTGATGTGACAGAAGCGTTCCTGCAGCTCACACACTCACACCGTCTGAAACACATCGTCATGACGAGACGCTTTCACTCTTCCAGTCAGCAGACGCTCGCACCTCGGCGTTTCGGGACGCTGGTGAACTTTCCTTCGTTCCGTCTCTGACTCAACTCTGTCCTGTGTGACGTGTCGGGTTTTGGAAATGTCTTCTAGGTGCAGAGTTTCATGTCGACACTTCAGAAATAAAATGTAAAAATAAGAGTGAAGAGCTGAAAAAAATTACATAATATAATATATTAATAATAATTTATTAACACTTAACACTGGGGCAGACTTGGGCGACACATTTCAACCTAAACACGACGTCATATGTGTGTGTGTGTGTGTGTGTGTGTGTGTGTGTGAGACGTGTCAGAAAATATTTTGGGATCAGCTGTTTTTGTGGATAAAGCTAAAGGGTGTGACACTGCACACAGTAAGTACAGCCTCCTCATGTCATGTGTGTGTGTGTGTGTGTGTGTGTGTGTGTGTGTGTGTGTGTGTGTGTGCATAAATGACATGGTTTAAAGTGATTGTGTCTCTTGTGTGCTCTGTAGAAGTGCTGCGATGGATCGGAGGGTCGGGAACCTGCTGCTGCTCGTCCTTATTCTAACCGTCCGGGGTCACGGTGAGTCTATGCAACGTCATGTTCTCACAGTTAAAGTGTAGTGTGTGTGTGTGTGTGTGTGTGTGTGTGTGTGTGTGTGTGTGTGTGTTATTTAATTAGGAATGTTTGTAGTTTAGTAAAGATGTGAAGCGTCTCCATCGCGTTCCCTGAGCCATGCGGTGATGATGTTTCCTTTGTGGTTTGATGTAAATGATGGCATGAAGATAAACCGTAGCTGTGATGGAAAGTGTGTTAGCATCGGTGTTCAGATGTTATTTGTTGGGTTCTTTCCAGGAAAATGTTTCTTTTACACCCTCAGACCAGCTGTAGGATTGAAACTGCTCAGGTTCAGGGTTTCTCGCTCTTTAGAATTCTCTCCACATTTATCTTTCCAGAGAACCACAGAAGAACCTGTTGCATGTTTCCCCCCATGGAGTTTTCCTGGAGATTTCTGTTGTACATTTGTTAAAAAAATGAAAGTTGCTTTTGTGATCCAGAGACTCTGAACCGCGGCGTGTTCTGGATCGAGCGCGGAAGCTCTCTGCTCTCAGTCCTGTGCGATGAGGAACGTGGAGGGTTCAGCTTCCTGTTTTTAGGTTGGTGATTGTGAGGAAACGCTGGTTTTGGTCCTCAGAGAAGGAACGCCTTCCTGATATAATAATCCAAACGTGCGCAGATCAGGAAGTGTGGAATAATGAGCTGGGTTTCTGGTGTAACGGCCTTCACTGAGAACATTGTAAATATGGAAAAAGTGAAAATATGGAATTCTTTTCAGACCTCCTGAGCTGATTACAGTCGAGGCCGTGAGTCTCTGCACGTATCAGAAATTGAGATTTGAGCTTGAATAGATGGATAGATTGATCCCTTCATATTAATCATAGTTTGTCATAAATATTTCACTCATCATGTCGTACCACCATCACCTTCACAGTTTGTGTATACATGCTTTTTCTTGAGCAGCAACAGATGAAGACCGAGACTTGGAGATGTGTGGCGTGTGGGAGCACAACAGCACATCTCTAACCCTGGACGTCGACGTAAAGCCTGGATGTTCAGGGATCATCATTTCAGCCAACGCCAGCACGCTGTCCATCCGCGGCTCTGTCACCACTAAGTGTAACCATTATAAAGTGCATGAGCTGCGGAATCCTGGTGGCCATTCCAGTTCCTTCTGTGTGTTCTGGGAGCCGCTGTTGGACCAGCTGATGGTGGAGGTGAACAGGAAGAACTTCACGCTCTGTAGAGCTGGTGGACTGCAGCCTCAGTGCTGTACCTATCTCTCTCCTGGAGATCAGAATTCCTCCCAGCAGTATGGAATCATCAACGGCACCGTGCGAGGAGACCCACTGAGTCCCAAGGTCATGGCAGCGTATGAGTTCAAGGGCGAAATGCTTGACTGCAGTAAGTTTCTGTACAGTTACTCAGTCATTTAAATCTCTGTTTAATAACTGGAGTTTAACTGGTCTTTCGTTCCTACTTTCAGAGGATTACTTTTGCACTAAGGCCGTTCTGAAGTCCAGAGGAGCGAACATGTGAGTTAATAATCCACATTACACAACCTTCTCTCTGTGATCTGATCTCATTTCAAGAGGTTTTTTCGTTTTTTTACAAAAGAAACATGATGCAGAAAAGTGTTCTCTCTGAACAGTGGGTGTTTGCCCACAAACAGGAAGAGCTAAAGTAGATTCCAGGAAATTGTAAGTGTGTGTTTTTTGGGTTACACAGTACACAGTGCGTACGAGAAGAAAACCACACAGAGGTCTTACAAGTTGTTCCCATAAATAATAAATCTGAATTTAAATTAATGAAATGTTTAAAGATGCATTAATGTGTAAAAATGTGTTTATGTGTAAATATGTGGTCCAAAAACCTACATAAGGAGATGCAGAGTTAATTACTGCCAGAGACGCTGCAGGACAGACAGACAGTCAATACAAAAGTAATCAGTATAACAGATCATCAATACAAACTGTGTCATTAAAATATCTGTTACGGACAGAAAGTTAATTATTCATCAGGAAAACACAAGTGGAAGTGAATGATTATGAAGATTAGAGAGATTCTGTAGTAAAAACTAAATCAGCACTGAAGAGCTAAAGAAATAAATGAACGGGGGCCCGAGGGCCCGAGGGCCAGGCCCCGCCTCCAGACTCCCCACATCCCAAACAGGTCCGATCCACGGAGGCCCCGCCCCACAACCCACAGCACCCAAAGGATCCGCTGCCAACGTCCTGCTGCCGGACACCACAGCGCCCCCCAGAGGTCCTCCACAAGGGGAACCTGCACAGTGTTGAGGTTTAAGAGTCATGGCTCCTGAGTGTATGATAACATGAATAACGAATGTGTGTGTAGGATCGAGGACGCGGTGATGAGGTCAGCGGAGGTCGGGCGTGTGTACATGCCGTGTGTCGAGAGCACCGTGATCGAGATGAGAGAGGATTTCGCAGGAACCAACGTCACTTTGTTTGTAAGCTCCATCCCAGTGCTGTTTATTTACCTGCACGATCGTGCTGTTTGTACAGTCAGGTCCAAATCCATTATGTTATTCTGATCTTACTGGTGTGTCACTGTGTACTGGAGATAATAATAATGAATGAATGAGCTTAATAACGGAATAATGAATATGAGCTGGAAAGATTTTTACGCTTTTTTATGAGAATTTACCTCCAAATTAATTAAACAGTAAAGGAGTTACAGCTCTATAATAATAAAAATTATTATATTGGTTAAAACATAAAACAAACACGTCTTCGCACGTCTGCACATCCTTCCTGAACTGAAAGACATATTAGAAACCAATTAAAAAATATATAACAATGCAATAAATCTTGATGTGGAAGTAAATTTTGAAATCGAATTAGAAATGAAATTCTGCATTTGGATGATTTAATATCAGCTCCAGTAAACAATGAAACAGCAGTAACTCGGTGTGTTGGGATCTGACCGAATGTGAGTGTAATATTCATTTGAACGTCTCGCTCCAGGCTCCGAGGGGCGTCACGCCAGCGAGTCTCCCGTCAGTGCACTTACCTGCCTGCCTCAAACGTGAAAAGAAAAATACATCCAAGGTGGTGTGTAGCTACTACAAGAACAGTACGTTTTTCCAGGTACAGTACGGCGCTCTTTACGAATCTCTTACTCACTCACTCACTCACTCATCGTCTATACCACTTTATCCTGGAGACACAGGAGGCTTAGGCTCATTCACACTCTCTTACAATAATAAACAAGAATTCTGATTAATTACACGACTCCCAAAATCCAATTTCTTTAGTTAGTGTGTCCAGTGGTGGTGGGGGGTGGGGGTGGGGGACCTGTGGGGGTGTGAGTACGTCCTAATTTTATACATACTGTACATGTAGGTATAAATATTTAGACAATGGATTTAATTATACTCTCTCTCGCCTAAACACAGTGTTGGTGCTGGTTTCATTATTTTTATATGTTATACATATAATACAGAAAATGTGTGTGTGCCAAAGAAACTACTTTTGAAGTTTATGTAACATGGAAGTGACCAATCTCGCTTCCCTAAAAATTTTAAGTTGCTAATTTTTTCCTCTTCGGTTTGGAGTGATGATTTTATATGTGGCCCCAGAAGTGGACATTTTTCAGCTCTATACTGTCTCGCTTCAAACAATAATCATTTAAAATGCAATTTTATGGTATTGATACTAAAATTGGTGTAAACTTCTAGAAGCATATGACCTGTAAAACTTGTTGCTTAAATTAAAGCATTTCGTGAAACATTAAGTTTTGGGAAATTTAATTTCCCCTAAAAATCTGTAGTATCTGTAAGCACCATGTCCAATCTTAACAATTTAGCATTTTAGAATAAATCAGTTTCTCACCACATTCTTTTCATGTGACATCTAAATTATCCAAGGTGCATCTGAATGACAGTTAAGATCACTGAAATATTTTAATTTTAAAAGGTTACAGACACTACACCTAGACACTTTTTAGCCCCAATACCATACCTTGGCCGTCTGGGTTAACAGTTTTGTAAAGCTGACTTTCTGCTGTAGATATTCATGTGGGAAAAAAGATCCAAGCAGCAGAAAATTCAGATCCTCCTTTTATTCATGTGACTGTAAAAATGTGCTGCTTCTAATTTTGTAAAGAATCACATTTTTAAAGCTAAATCATACATTTCTATTTTTTATTATTATACTTTTATACAATAAGATAAAGTATTATAAAGAATTCTAATAAAAATACAACTATTGATTAGAATAAATAACATTATAAATCAACCTTAAGGAGCTCTTTGCTGGTGAATGAGGTTCTTTGCTCTGTGTGCAGACGAGCTCTCACAGGATTTTAGAAGACGTTGTTGGGATTTCGGTAGAAAACGAGATCATCGCCGACCTCCCGGAGCCTGTGAGAATCACGTTTCGCCACATGGTGAGTGTGTGTGTGTGTGTGTGTGTATGTGTGTTTAAACAACATTTGAGTGCACGCATTTCAGCACGTTTATTCAGTGTTCTCACTAAAATCTCAAGTGGTTATAACACGTTTTTGAACAGAAGCAATTTGTCTTCTTTTTGTTCTAAACAGTCAAAGTGAAACACCACTTCAGAGTGTGTGTGAGTGTGTGTGAGATCTGTTTTTCAGTTTTTCTATTCAATCCCATAACACTGACCCCAGAAAGTATTCACACCCCTACTGAACACCACAAGCGCACGTTTCAAGCGAAAATATTTACCAGAAAAAAATTGTTTATGTTTCAAAATATAAAAATACCAGAAGGACAACTCAAAATGAAACCTAGTTCAGGCGTCAGAGTTCATGCTTGGGTAACGTGACGAGCTACACCATGCGGTTCCTCTGTAGAATCAAGAAGAACTGCAGATAGGATCCGATATGAAATACACCAGTTTTACTTTTAATTTTTTAAGTATAGAGCTACAGTTAGCATCTAACCAGAGGTGTGTATGAGGCACATTTAAAATAAATTACAAATTGCAGGGCTATGGCTGTAAGGGTCATACAGTATGTACAGAATACTTGGCAAATATACAGTTCTGTGCAAAAGTCTTGACCCCCTTCATTTCTTTATATCAAATTAGATCAAATCATGTAGATAAAATTAAAGAAACTGCAAAGTGCCTAAAGATAACATTTTAAAAACTGGTTGTTTATGTACCAGCCGCAGCAGCGACCTCATTTCCCCTCCCTGTTCCAAACACTCAGCATTCAGCATCAGCACTAAACTAGTCACCTCCTGATCATCTCTCATCATCTGCACCTGTTTCTCACTGGGTCAGGACTTCAGTTAGATGTATTTTTTTGTGCTTGAATGATTCATAGGTCACTGTGTGGCTTAACAAACCAAACACATTCCTCTGAAACTGCTCAATGTGTTGGACTTTTGAGGAATGTGGATTTTTTTTGTCTCTTGAAGCTTGGAGAACTATTTCTCAAAACTACATTAAACAATACAAGAACGTCTAGAGTTTTAGAATGGAAATATAGGGAAACGCAGGGGTCAAGACTTTTGCACAGTACCATGTGGCTGTACAAATGCTGATAGTGAAGTGCTGAAGACATGTTAAGAAGAACAGAACATACATACTGTACGTAGATGCATGTCTACATCGTACAGCGTACACACCATAAAGCTGCCGCTGACGATCCCTCAGCAGGATAACGATCAGAACACCTGCTGCCTTCAGAATCTCATGTCTACAGAGCATCTGCAGAGCAGCAGAAGAACTGAAAGATATGTTGGTTGAAACTTGAAAAAACATTTCACCATAACTCTTACAGAAACTGGTGGGTTTAGGACCCAGATGCTTCCGGCGAAACACCAAAAGAGAAAATAAAATTCAAAAATACTGTAAAGTTAATTATTTAATTTCAGTCTCCAAAAACAACTTTTTTGTCTAATTCAGAGAAGAATTTGACTAATCTATTGTTCTTATGTTTGTGTGTATGTGATGTGTTTCTTTAAAATAAATTCAATTCTACCCATAAAGAGCTTTTAACAACGATCACTGTCGCAAAGCAGCTTCACAGAATGAAGGAAAAAAAAGTAAATGTTTTCTCTTGAAGTGAAATTTAGACATTTTTTGCATATAATGCATACAGTATCTCTCAAAAATAAGTACACCCCCACATTTCACCACAATCAGGCAGATTTTAAACACTTTAGGGTACTGTGTTAGTAAAACACTGAGTAATAGACTCGTTTGTTAAATCAGCATTACTTTCATCAACTGGAAGCTGATTATGTTTAATTAAACTGCGTCACTTTGAGTGCTTTATTCCCCTTATACAACAGTAAGGGTTTTGGAAGCACTGTATGTATTTACTTAGGATTTTAAAGCGCTTTATGTCATTTTTACGCAGACACGCAGACACACACACACACACACACACGCAGACACAGACAGACAGTCCACCACATCAGTGGTTTTTGTTCCTTCCTGTTATTTACTGACTTTTTTTTTTTTTTTTCTTTTACAGAAAACACAAAGTAGAAAATGTGTTTCCTGGGACACAAGAACAGGTAAAAAAAAATGTCTTTTGTAGTCTAGTTGTAGTCTGTGGAAAGTAAATGTGTGTGTGTGTGTGTGTGTGTGTGTGTGCAAGGTATCGGTTAAGACATGTTGTGGCGTCTCAGATCCGTCTGTCTCTCTCTCACACTGTCTCTCTCTCTCTCTCACACCCCCCTCCCCCTCCCCCCGTAGATAACGAGCTGGTGTGGCGGGAGACGGGTTGCGTAACGCGCGCGCTGAGCGCAGTGGAGACGGAGTGCTGCTGTCGTCACCTCACGTACTTCGCTATTCTTGTGGTGAGAGACGGAAATGCACAGCGCGATTAATGACTGACTCCGGTCACGTACAGACAGCGGCATAATTCTTGGCACCCCTCTTGAAAATGATTGAAAAAACAAATATGACCTTTCTGAGAGACTTTCTGTGGTGTTTAACCAGCACGAGGACGCGCGCGCATTGTAAACATCGAGTCTCCGTGATTCTCTCGGGTTTTTGCGCCACGCGCACGTCGTCGTGGTGTTTGCGGAGCTCGCGCCGTCTCTACGGAGACTGGGATCTTAGTTGCATTTGATTTTAATCGAATTTTATCTCTTAATTATTATTATTTGGTTTAAAAACTTCATATATTTCTAAAGTAACTATAACAACCTGCTGTTAACTTTTTATAGTCATTACATAACATGTGCAAGACAACAACAATCAAATAATTAAAATGAAATAAACTTTATATTTGTTTGGTGCAGAGGAATCTGATCATTCAGTATGTTGTGTAAACAAATTATTTGAATAAAGACAAACAAATAAACAAAATAAACCACTGCATTATCAGTATAAAAATAATATTTTTAATGATTTAAGTAAACAAACAAAAAATAACATTGTTTTTAGATAGATAGAGAAAAAAAGTACACCCTACTGCATTTCTATGTTTTTATTAATCAGGGATTAAATAACACCCAAGTGCTCATCAGTAACTTCTGTAAACAAATAAATAACAACAACAACAAACAGAAGTTAATATGTAGTATTTAGTTTATTTATTTTATTATTTTTTTTAACCAAAAATTAACAACACCCTTCCTACATCCATGATCCTTAAAAAAGTCTTTATCAGCCAGATGTGACTAATTAAGTGCCATAAAAGCTGAACTTTGGGCTATTTGGTGTTCTGCAGCTCTCTGCAGGTGTGTATCTACATCATGACATGAAAAGAGAACCTCAGGCAGGAGCTCAGAGACGTAACTGTTGCTGCTCATCACAAAATATTCGGGTTATAAGATTGTCGTCAAAACAATCTGAGCATCACGTTCTACAGTGAGAAGGACCGTGTACTGATTAGAGACTGCTTTAAGACAGTTCCCAATCTGTAACAACAATGAGAATCCCAGTGAATTAAGTCCAGTGTCAGACTGTTTAATGTTCAGAGACATTAAGAAAAACCTCAGAATCTATTCTTCAAAATGAAAAATGGAACATGACTAAGATTTGCAAAATTGCATCTGAACAAACCACAAATGTTCTGGAACATTATTTTCTGGACTGATGAGACCAGCGTAGAGATGTTTGGTGATCACACACAGTGCCATGTTCAGAGAAAACCAAACACAAGCATGGTGATGGAGTGCTGAGGATTTGGCCTTCGTCTGCATTCACAACACCCTGAGACAACAATGAACTCCACCTCGTCCCACAGAACTAAATACTGAGACAAATCTGTCTCTCGAGCCGTGCAGCAGGACGGTGATGCCAAACACACCAGCAATTCCACATCTGAGTGTCTGAAGAAAGAAAAAAGTAAAGGTGTTGGAACGGCCAAGATAAAGACGCGATCTCATCCCCTGCTGAGGTTCTATAGTGAGATCGTAAGAGAGCTGTGCAGAAACAAATACCCTTAGACTTTAGTGAACTGAGGCAGTGGTGTGAAGAAGAGTGGGCACACGTTCTCAGACTAAAGAGAGAAACTGATAAACTCCTACAGAAAAAGTTTAGTTTCAGTTTTTGTGGCTTAAAGTGATTCTGCAGTTAAAGGGTGTACTTGTTTTTCCCCCAGCTGCTTTCTGAAGAATGTCGGTTTACTTTTTGGGGGAAAGATGACTTCATATTACAATCTGTATTGCACTTCTTGTTTGTGATCTGAGGTTAGAGTTTGGTAACAGGGGAGCACATGGCTGTTATTTAGGACTTGATTAATTAAAAAATATAAAGCTGAAGGGGTGCACTTTATTATTCCAGTGACACAAACAGAAAGAAAGAAATAATGTTTGAGAACAAAGAGTAGATTTTTCATTTCTTTTGGGTGTGTAATATTTATTCAATTCAATTCAATTCAATTTTATTTGTATAGCGCTTTTAACAATTGACATTGTCGCAAAGCAGCTTTACACAATCAAAAGAATTAAGTTTGTATGAAATCTGAATGTGTATGAATCAAAATGATAAGATCTTTATAAGATATAAGATATTTATGTATTAGACTTAGTTTTCTTTTGCAGGGTAATAATTCTGGAATAACAAAAGTACATTAATATACTTATGTGTCTGATAATAATACAAGTTTTATTTTTAAAACAAAATAAATAAATGAAATGTTCAATAACAATTTTTTTTAGGCAGGATGGATGAAATATTTATTTAACAGAATCATTTTTGCCCATTCTTATGAAGGGTGCCAATAATAATGGACTGACTCTACTACACCTCTATGACCTTAAATAAGCTGACCTTTATTACCTTGGATATTAAAGGACATTTGTTAGGGAATGGACCTTTAATGCCGGATATTTCTCTGTCTCTCGCTGTAGGATCTGAACCCTACGAGAAATGTGCGCCACCTAGAGGTTCTGACCTTCATTACCGCCGTGGGCTGCGCCATATCCATCGCCAGCTGTGCCATTCTCTTCATATCACTCTGCAGACAGAGGTCAGAGGTCATTCTGAGTGTAACATGCTGTGTGTGTGTGCTGTGGTACAGCAGGTGCTGATTTTTATCCTTGTTTTGTTTTTGTTTGTTGTTTAGGAAATTGAAGAACAAGTCGAGTCTGGTGCACCGCGGTCTGGTTGTGGCTCTGTTCTTCCTCCTCGTGCTCTTCGTCCTCACCGGCACTGTGGCCAACGTCGCGTCCGAGGGTGTGTGTCGCTTCATCGGGGGCCTGCTGCACTACATGCTGATCAGCGTCCTCTGCTGGATGGCTGTGGAAGTGATTCACACCTTCTGGATGATGTACATGGTGTTTAATCAGACACCAAATCCATGGACCTGGTACCTGCTGGGATTCGGTACGTTTACTCACTAACGCTTTAGATCAAGGAGTGTTAAGGTTTATTATCAAGCCTCTAGATATTATTATTATTTTTTAAAGTAATAATAATAATAATTATTATTATTATTATTATTATTATTATGACTTCTTTTGAAACAATATTATGTTTTATAGCAACTTCTGATTGTTGACAACAATAACTGAAGGTTAGTTTAGATGCAGTATATTTGAACATATCAGATTTTATTAGTTTTTTATTTAAAAATGAAGGCGTTCCAGGTCACAGTCAGACGAGCACTAGAACAAGTATTAGACAAACTGAACAAATTTTTTATAAGAATATTGTTTATTTAGGAAGAATTTTGTACAAAAAGATGTTTTTCCTTAATTTATTTAAAGACTTTCTATTCAGATTCAAAGAGTAAAGTATATTTTAGATTCCTGTTTTTAATGTGGCCTAATAATATCTAATTAAAATTAATTAATCAAACCAAACAAATCAACCAACAAATAAATAAATAAATAAATAAATATGTGTTTGTGTATGATGGAGCTGCTTCAGAGAACTCTGATGGCGCTGTATGATGAAAGCACTTCCTTGATTTTGTCATTCCCGTGTCTGCTCCAGGCGTTCCCGCTCTGCCGGTTATCATTCTGGGCTCCATCGGAGGCGTTTACGGCCAGAGGACGGTGAACTCTGATGATGATCTCACAAAACCGTATCGCATGTAAGGCATGGCGATAATCTCACAGTCTGTGTGAACGTGGATTGTTTGTTCAGCGATGGTTAACCGTCCAGATGTTGTGTGTCAGGTGCTGGATGACGGACTCTAACTCGGCTCTGATGGCTCACTTCATCATCAACATGGGCCTGCTGGTGGCGGTGGTGAGCTCCGGCATCGTCATGCTCATCCAGGTCTTCAGGAAGATCCGCAACAGGGACGAGTGGAGGAGGAACCGCGTGGCGTTCCTCAGCATCTGGGGTCTCAGCTGTCTGTTCGGTTCCACCTGGGCTCTCGCTTTCTTCACTTCTGAACCCTCGGAAACCGTCATCTTCCTCTTCTGCATCATTAACTCATTACAAGGTGAGTTTCTGGCCGCCTCCTCTCTCTGCACAGACCGAGCCGAGGGGCAGCGCCGCGAACGCCGTTGTTTATGTGGCAGAAAGTTCCTGTGCAGATGATATCAGGACAAACTGTTCCTGCTGTGTGTTTACTTTACACGCCGCTGCTGGTTAACTGTTTAACTCCTCACAATGTGGGCTGGAGTTTAATAAACGCCTCAAAGCCTTCGTTTAGTCTGCATCAAATATTGCAAAATATGCCATTAACTGTAAATTATGTTAAAAATTACAATTTAAATTAATTTGTATGATTTTTAATATAATTTTAAATTAAGAAATGAATTGTTTAATATAACTGGGAACATAATAATAAACATAAATAAATAAATGATTACATACAATTAATTGATTAAAACAAACTAAATTAGTTAAATGAATGATTTTAATTAAATGTAATGAATTGGTTTTGAACACTGTGTGGTTTGTCATATAATTGTAAAATAAGTTCATTAACACACATCGTGTGGTTTGCGCAGGATTCTTCCTCTGGCTGCGGTTCTTCACTCTGGAGCGGATCCAGAAGTCCGAGTCCAGTTCTGACTTGAGCAGCACCGGATCCACACGGCAGCACATGCTCCAGACTCAGGAGAGAAATTAGGAGTGACCCCCAAAAGCAGTGACTCTTCAAAGAAAAAAAAAAAGGAAAAAGCTAGGAGTGTGTTTAGGAGTGATTTTAGAAACAGATCTGTGAGCTGGGCATTTATAGATTTATATTCTTGCATTAAACCCTGCTGGGCAGGTCCGTCGCTGTGCACTGGATTATAATAAAAATAAAACATTAAAAAACACACAAAAAATAAACATCAACATTAAGCTGAATATTCGACTGTATAAACCTCAAGATTTCTTTTTTTTTTAAAACTCTTTAAGTCAGTTTTTTTCTTTCATTAGCACTTTAGTTTTATTTCCCGCGTAAATATCTACTGCTGTTCTGAAATACTGTGTCCACTTTAGACGGGAGGAAAAGAAGAGTTTATAAGGACTAAAAAAGGACTTTTTCACCCCTTATTATAAAATGATATTAAATTTCCTATTATTTATTGGGGGTAAATCCGACACAAATCAAACGTCCACATTTTATGTAAACGTTATTATTTAGTGCACTGAATAAAAATGAATTTATTCCCAATTTAATGAAACAAGAAATGCAACGTTCATAACAAGACAGTTAACTAAAAAACAAACAAACAAAACCATCTGGACTGATTTTATATACAGATTACACTGTTGTGCGTAAAGCGTCTAAATTTAAATGTTAATAAGATGGTTGTTGACATGACGGAGTCCAGCACAGGGGGCGCCGTGGGGCTGTGAGCGGGTGGGCTGCAGGACAGGAAGGACAGAAGTTGAGACAGTTCGTGAAAAGTCACGAGACGAGCGAACAAGAATCGTTAATAATTTCTGCTGCTTTAAAAAATAATTGAGGAATGTGGTCCAGGCCCCGAAGTGTGTGTGTGTGTCTGTGGTAGCTTGACACACTGCGGTGGTGAAACATTATTGGAAGATCTACCGCATGCAGCCTGTAGAAGGCGCTCTTCTCCTAGTCCTCATCATTTAGTCGCTGTTTTATTTCATTCTCAGTTCTTTTTGAACTTTTTGCCTTCATGAAGTTTTGTGGGCGTGGCCATGAACAGACTTATGAAATATTACTCTGTAAATATGAAAGGAATTTTTTCACACATCGTAAGTAAAAGATATTACCTGATACTACCTGAAGCTAAATTTCCCCCTGATGACGATAAATCCGTGTTTCTGTGTGAACGTCGTGTGCCGGGTGGAGATCCAGATTGCACACAGAAAATAAAGACATTAATAAAGCACAAAGTTTTTATAGGTCATGTAAAGTAACCACGAGCCCTGGATCGAAAGTATTGTTAGCGTTTAAATGACTCGAGTTTTAGTGTTTAATCTGATCTGGTCACTTTAGTTCGTCAGTTCAATTCCACATGTTTCCTGTGATGTAAAGCGCTTTGTGCTCGTGTTTGTGAAACTATTTTATTTTTCTTTGTAACTGAAGTGTCGTGAAGCAGCAGCTCGGCCCGACGAACGTCCTGCAGCACTTTTATTTAGTGGCTTTATTTATTTAAATTGATCATTTCACAGAATTCGAACCTCAATTCATGATGTTTCATTTGATTTTAATATAATGAGTATATAACTTTTTATTTGAAACTTTATTTTAGTTTAGAGTATAAACACATCATAATTTAACATTTTGTCTCCAACTGTTCAAAAATTTAATTCTGAATTTTATGATTTGAACACCTTTTTTTTTTTTTTTTTGCTGCTTGAGCCGTTCTTTTAATTATCTGATATTAACACTGATTTCTTTATTATATTGATATTTAAGCTACAAAAATAAATTTTAATGTTTATTCATGACAATGTCTTTCAAACATCATGAATTAAGGTTCAGGAGATTTTCTTCCACTGAAGCTGAGCTTTTTTTGGTATTTGTGTATATTTAGCTATTTTCAGTTAAAGAATAAATGTGTTATTTACGGTGATAAATAAAATCTAATGATGTTATTTACAAACAGATGCAGTCTGTGATTTTATTTCACTTTTTTCTCACTTTATACAGTAACTGTATGTTATGTACATACAGTAATTATACGTTTAGTATAATATTTTAGTATAATTTAAAGTGCATTTTGATGTTTCTGCACATCACATCAATCAGATCTTAAATTTCACTGACATACAAACTCAACAATCTCAGACTGTACGAGTTTCATTCCTCCATGTACTGTACGATCGATCTCATTGAATGTAATAAGTGTGTAATTACAGTCAGTTCTGGAAACATGAAGAGAAACAGTGACAGAATGAAATCTATTGCTGCGGTCTTTTATCACTTTTATCACTTTTATCACTTTTATCAGTTCTGCTTTATCTGATGAGAAACACAGCAAGGATGCGGTTCATGTTTCCTCGCACAGCTGATTACAATTTTTTCTGATGGTTTAAGCACATTTTTTGTAACTATTGGCTATTTTTGCAAAACTCTACACACAAATAAGAAAACCTTTCACCCAATTATCAAAACATTGTAGTTCTCTTGCAAAAGCGAACACAGCTAGATTAACTCTTCACACCTTCGTAAAAATGGTGTTTTCGTATCAAACCGTACACACAAGCCATCATCTACTACGCACACAATGCGCCAACTGCACACTGATGGTATGAATACAAAACACATCTGGCTTTTGCTTTCTCTGTGTACAGATGTCAATTTGAGGTCATACTTTTGTCATAGTGTCATGTAAA
>JAQMYJ010000007.1:28093087-28109210 GCA_030014305.1 Clarias laeviceps
CATGTTGGACATGTCGTTGGGTTTATTTCTTTCTTAAGTTCCTTAGAAAAGAAGTTAATGAATAAGATGATCTTAAATGAATCAGATCTTAGATGAATAACTGATTAATAATCCAGCAGTTTAAAGGGTTAGTCGTTAGCATGTTGTTACAGAAATGTACGTTAATAAAATAGCTAACACGTTTACTGTTTTATGAATTTATGCACTATTTTGAAGAGGAACCTAATCAGAATCAGATCAGCGAATATCTTTTTTCTTTTCACAACTTTATCTTTTTCTCTTGATTTTAATCTTTAAGGAACCACATCACTGCCTCAACCACTGATTTGATTTTTAGCAAGAAAAAAAAAACCCAGAGGCACTCGTCACCACATTTCCTGACAGATTATTTGGAAACTCGTAAACCAGGGTCATTACGCAGCTTTATGCGTAATTCTGTCTCTGAGTGTTTTTGTCATGTCTTGTAATTTAGAAGTTGAGCTCTAATTTGTGAGCGCATTAAAAGGCACAGAAGCCCATGTTATCATCAGAGAGTGAAAATTACAGATGAGTGGAATACACCGTGTCTCAGAGCCGGAGTTGACAAAGAACCAGGATTTAACCAAACACTCTATACTTCCAGTGTTTAGCGATCTTAAAAAAAGTGTTTCGTTCATTGCCTTGACATAATGAAGCTGTTAAAGCCTGTGATTTTGGATGCAGTGCAGCGGAATGGTTCTCTCAGGACCACACTATACTTTCTCAGTCATTTTCGATTAGAAAAACAAGCTTTCATTCAGGCCAAGCACCGATTCTC
Source organism: Clarias laeviceps (assembly GCA_030014305.1). Lineage (NCBI taxonomy): Eukaryota > Metazoa > Chordata > Actinopteri > Siluriformes > Clariidae > Clarias > Clarias laeviceps. Next base: position 28,093,884 of record JAQMYJ010000007.1, read on the forward strand.
AAGGTTCTGAGGACAGATATGGCATTGTTTATTTCCTTTCCACCGAGGCATAAACACACACACATGAATAAATTCTGGGTCAGAGTGCAGACGAGGTCCAGGACGAGGTCAGCGCCTCGGCCCTCTGTCTGATCTGCGGCTAGAGTGAGTTTCTGTAGTGATTCTTTGTCCACTTACACAACTCATGAGCTTGGTTTATTCAGCTGTTAGCGCTGTGCTAGGCTTCTGAGTAACCTGGAGCACATGAGTAAAGGGTCTTTGGTCCTGCACGTCCATGTCCGTGTTCAGCAGGCGTGGACATCCACTGAACTCTGCACCAGAAGACTAATTATAGTCCCTCAAGAATTCCTTTTGCCTGTTTAAAACGAGGAGACACAATGGGAATATTTATAGTACGTTCAGTAACAATGAGAAGGAAAGTTAGGGCTGGAGAAAGAACAAAATGTGGATAATAAAGACGTTAAAATAACTGCATGCTTTCCAAGGGTGGCTTTAAAACCTGGCCTCAGATCATTTTAAAGCAAAGCGATGAAGCATAAAACATGATGCGGTACGCTGTTAGAGGAAACGAATCAACACAGCAGCGGTGGGAATGAAGCAGAGGGACTGTCACTACTCTGATGATGATTGTTTTCCTATAATAGCACAGAGACAAGCAGGTTGTTATTCAAGTGACTGAGAAACCACGAAGCAGTGTAAATTCCTCTGTCCTGGAGATGTGGGGAAGAAGCGTCGACACTGGAGACTCCTTCCACGGTACTAACTGTATTACTGTTAATCCTGTCCATTTTGTCCCTGTTCGTTATAGAAATGACAGAAATATGTAAATATGCAAATTATTATTTTGAAATGCCATATGACCAGGGATAATTTGGGTCTGTTTCTGCCCAGCCTGGAGCTTCTTCTGTTCACCCAGAGGGGTACACCTACCCAGGTGGGGCTCCTTCTGGCCCGGCGCGGGCTTGTTGCCCCTGACTGGACTCCACTTTGTTTCACAGTTCTGTGGTGTTTGTTCTGGTGATTGTGTAAAAAGCAGCTCGGTTTGTGTGGGAGTGAGAAAACTAGAAAAGGGGGGGGGGGGGTCAAAAACACTACGTCGCCATATCAACATACTCAGCCTTCAGCACGAGACACTGGGCGCGAGCGGCGCGCAGGCTTTTGTCCGCCTGAGAGCGCGTGAGTGAGAGCGGAGAGTTTCCCTCAGAACCGGCTTCTCATCGACGCTTTTCTCCGGTTTAACTGTGTTTCTAACAGGCTGGACACAATGACTCGAATACAGAAGCGCTTCTCTGAGGTAAAAAACAAACCACTTTGTCTTTTTAAAACGCTTTGATTTTGTTTTTTTGTGTGTTTTTTCCGCTTCAGAAATGCCTCAGAAACACATTTGGCTGGAGTTCATACCGATTCTGTCAAGCCGCCAAATTTACTCAAAAAGTTAATTATGGATCGGAAAAAATACACAGAAATGTGCAGGCTGGCATGGAAGTGTTATGTTTATATCGCTTAATAACGTCTTTATGTCACTCTGAGCTCGTGCTTGTGCTGGAGTTTGTTATCACGCTCACGGAGCGGCTGAGTTATCACTGCGCATGCGCACTTCCACGCTCATCCAGTTAGTGCAGTTAATTTTTGTGACAAGCTTAATGGGTATAATTAACAGATGATTTAATAATTATAGGGTTTCCACCTGTCTTATTCTATGTAATCTTATGTTTTATACAGTCAGTTAGAACTTTGGTGTTTCTGCTTTAAATAACAACATGACTGTCAGTCAACATCAGCATCATTTCTTTAATTATTATTCCTGAGATGTTAATCGTTGCTCTGGATAAAGTCGTGTGTAATGTGTGTGTAATGCTTGTAATGTGTGTAGTGAGAGTAAGGCACGTCCCCTGCTTTAAGCTGAAGCCCCCTGCAGCTGCGAAACCTTTTTTTTCCTCTTGAACTTTGTGAACAGGCCGTCTTTTGTGTGGAGAGAAACAATGACCTTTCCTTTCCCTTCCTTCTCCTCGCCGCGGATCGTCAGCTCGGACACGCGGGCCTTCTGTTCTCCGTCCAGCGCTTGTGTAATATGGACAAGGACAAGATGTCACCAGGCACTTAACCATGACCAGTATCAAAATAGACATGTTTTTCTCATCTCATTTCTAAAGTGGCTCGGAACAGTGCGTTAAAATCAGTGTTCAGTACTATGTGTGTGTGTGTGTGTATTATTACCCTAACCCTTATAATCTTAAAGTTGTGTATCAGAATTACACCATAGTGTTAGACTTTAGACAGCAAACAATAATCATAGTAATCACAATGATCAAGAACATGAACACTAGATTTACTGAACAAATAACAGACAAAAGTATTGTCCAATAATACAGAAATAAAAAGAAATAAATATACATCCCATTATTTATACATAGTAGCAGTTTCATCAGCAACACTGACTCTTGACCTCGACTCAAGCACCTACACCAGGCCATAACTCAGTCACACACACACACACACACACACACACACACACACACACACACACACACACACACGGCTTCTCATTATCTTCTGTAGGATTACCGTTGGCCTGGTTAAATCGGGTGAAGTGAGCAGAGAGGTCCTTCACAGCTGAAAAAGTTTCTCTCATATTTAGTTATTTGAGTGATAGGTGTGTTTAGATTGGATGACGGTGTAGCACTGATACAAGTGTTTGACTTCCCGTTTCAGATGGAAATGCATCAACGTAGCAGGATTTTTAACTGCTCTGAGGTTGTGTATGTGTATGTTATCGCTCCTTGTGTCATGAATCTTACAGCTTTTTTGAAACGTTCTGCTTTTTCTAGTAAGTTCTGCTTCATATCTGCTTTACATTTGTGACATCACTAAGGTGACGTTATGCTAAAGCCATGAATCATGACAGTCGGGAAAAGCATGTCGCTCCATCGTTGACATCAGAACTAAACTGAAGACTCGTTTGTCTCTTAATCACGCTTTATAACCAAACTAGTGACGACTTGCTCCAGGAGATGAAAGGTTGGACTCACGATTGTGTGAACAGGAGCAGAAACTTGATTGTTAATTTACTTTGTAGCTGGAAGGACGAGGCGTGTTGTATCTCGTCCCAAGCTAAAAAAAACAACAAGGAAGGCACTTTGTATGAGTGTATGGAATGTGAATGAATTGTTCGATTTGATAATAAACAATGAAGATGTGTGAAAAGGTAGACACGCTGCTGTATGGTGAAGTCTGTGGTTTATATTTGCATTATTTTTTTCTTGCTGTGACTCAGTTCTGCTTTTGGCTTCTTTCCCATCTCGCTGCTTTTGGATTGCATACTGTTGTAACGTAAAAAGAATTACTTCATCTCGTTCCAGCAGATGTTGGAGACAACATGGAAACTCCACTTGTTTTTTATTTTACATTTGATTGAATCTGTAGCATGTTCTCAGACTAATTAGTCGTCTGATGTTTACTGGAAGGAGTAAGCTGGTTACTGTTTATCTATCACGGGCATCATGAACAGTATATTTAGTGGGCGTTTGGGATGATGTATCATCTGTACATTGTCTGAAATGATGCATCCATAGGTGGAACACAAGTGAAGATCTAGTTTACAAAAAGGTAAAGGACGCAGGTTGTGATATACACAATTACATTTGCGTCATTCAACTACTTCAAATGTACGGTATAAACACACCTGATGTCACAAGACCATGATAAAATCTCTTGATATCAAATTCAGAGACTAAACAGACTAAACAGACTCACATAGCCCTGCTCTCCTCATCCCTGTTTGTCCGAGTCTCAACGCTTTCAGATGAGAACACGGGATGATCAACTTTGACATTTCAGAGTTACGAGAAAAATGTATTTGAGCATTTGAGATGTGAATTCACAGCTCTGGCCTTATGAGCCAATAGAAAACAAGTGGGCGAGGCTTTGGTCAGTAGAGAAATCAGAGGAGTTGTTACTATTACATTGCTATTTCTGTTTCCTGTCTTGTCAGCCCTGGTGTTCCAGGAGCGCAGGACAGATATCAGTGTTTAGATATTTTAATTCTCAGAATTTAGCTGAGGAAGCTGCAGCGGATGAACAGCTAACGACCAGAACGCTGGCTAACCAAGCGCCCCTTTAACGCTTCCCTTTTATTTATTGGCATTTCCAAAGTTTGACTTTCTCACAGTGTCACACAGTTTTACTTTCAAACTCTGAAACGCAGATCTCATTCTGTGTTTAAAAAAAAAACTTAAGAATGAGTGTAAACAGCTGAAAGTAATGGAAGAAATGGCATGAAAATGGCTTCAGGAATTGGTTCCATCTGGTTTCCCCGGTCAGATCTCTGTAAGCAAGAAATCAGGGCTATTGTGTGTGGAGTGTACGGCTGCTGTGAGACATGATGGCCTGATTCATACTGAAAAAAAAAAAAAAAAAACGGGTTCCAAAGAAATTCTTTTACTTCCCGCTCGGATTCAGTCACCGTTCTCAGGGACAAGGCTGAGCAGGTCTGTCATTAAAAACACAAGTTGAAAGAAAAAAAAGAAACATTCCTGGCTGTCCATTGGACAGGTCAAAACCAGTCCAGCACCAGGGGTTTGTCCAGGAGGACAGATATTTATAAAAAAAAAACAGACAGGTTCAACATCACACAGCATCCAATTCTGTGATATCTGGGCAGGAATCTAAACCAGCTCTCTCAAGGTTCCCTGTGATTTAGTTTGTACGTAGGAGCTGTGAGGAGAAAGAGCAGAGACGGATGAGCTGTGGAAGACAGAGTGGTCTCAGGTGAGCACGGCGCTCCACAGCAGTTATGAGGTCTGGATAGAGTGGAGGACGTGCATAGGGTCAGGTTCTGCACGTAACAACACAGATCTGAGTGCCAAAAACATTTACACAACTTGTTCTTAAAATGCTGAATGATGGAGTCACTCTTACAATCCTGAAGTCTAACAGCACGTCCTCTAACAGCACGTCCCCGGGTGTTTTATTCCTCTCACACCAAAGCAACTTGCCGACTGCATGGAATCAGTTCAGGACAGAATATTAAAAGAGTGATGATTGTGTGGCTTTACTTTTACTGTTTAATCTGAGTGTGTGGTGTGTTTGTGTGTGTCGTTAAGAGTCTGATTAAACAGAAACCTGCTGTCAGTTGTCATTTCTCAGTCGTTTATTGGTGTTGCATTAATCCTAGCGCAGACATTAATCAGTGAGTCCTCCCTCTTCCCTGGTTTTCCTGGTCTCCTAAACGTATTTGATGGACAGCACAAATATTAGTGCATTCCTCAGCGGGTCAGTTGCGTGGTCCTGCAGTCTTGTCCTGACCCCAGGACATTCCACGCCTCGCTCTTCTCACAGGCTTGCTGGACATTTGTTTGAGTCGCTGATAAGCCCCGTTTACTTTTTAACTACTTTTCCTCTCAAGGACTTTTTACAGACAACAAGGTTTTCTTCTCTCTGTCTGAGAAATGCGAGTGAATCAGTAGAGCTGTAACTGTTAGAGAAAATTCCAGGCCGAGTCTCGCTCGTAAAGATGAGTCATTTCTACTAACAGGAATTTGCTCAGTGTCCAGAGCAGAGAGCGTTTAATAACTCTGTAGGAATGCAAAAAATCTCATGTGATAACTTTTATGTAGATTTATCATCAGGCTTTTTGGGTTCTCGAGCTCTTTACAAAGACTAACGATAGTTAAGATAAGACTGATGAAAATGAAAAGTGTATCACAATGTTATTATATCATCATATTGTTATCTAATCATCACATCACCCAGCCATATGTCTAAAATAAAACAACACAAAACACACATTTATGAAAAATATAAGGTGAAGTCCTTATGGCCGAGGAAAGCGCTATCCGCCCTCTTAACCATACATGAGCTCACAGATGCTCGTAATTGGCTGCTGTCGCTGTGATTGACAGGGGAGAGCGAGAGAGAGAGAGAGAGAGAGAGAGAGAGTACACCCCTCCCACCCAGAGAGCACAGCCTGTCACCTTTTTACACTCAAACCCAGAAACAGCTGGAGTAATCAATCAAGAACAGACGAGAGGGGATTCAGATTCAGTCTCCGGACGATTGCATTTCCATTCATACAATGTAAGCGCTGGTTGTTTTTGTAACAATCTCAATCGCAGCGACCTCATTTCCCCTCTCGTCTGTTCAGTCTCGTCTGTCCACTCAGCATTCAGCATCAGCAGTATACAAATCACTGGCCTGGTCATCTGTCGTCACCTGTTTCTTACTGGTTCATGCCTTAAGTTAGATGGTTTTTATGCCTGATTGATACATAGGTCACTGTGGGACTACACCGGGACTGGAGTGTAAATAACAAGAGACAAAAACGTCCTTCAGGAAGCCTTTAGAACTATTGCTCTAGACTACATTAAACATACAAGAAAGTCTGGAGTTTTGGAGGCAAAATATAAAGAAATGTGGGGGTCTTTTGCACAGTACTGTATATTAATCAGTATATTAATATATTAATCAGTATCCTACAACTGGGAGTCCAGTTATACTGAATATCATCACCACAATGATGTGTATGATATCGCTTTCATACAGTTCCATAAAAATAAAAGATGAACATTGAATGAGTGTTTGAAGGTAATGCGGCTGAATGTTCTTATTATTCTTCCTCAGTTGCTGTAGATCCTGAGGAGGCCACGCTTACTTTATAGCACATCACGTCACATTGTACATTTACAGCATTTGGCAGACACCCTTATGCAGAGTCTCATTATATATCTGAGCGTTAAGGGCCTTGCTCAAGGGCCCAACAATGGGAACTCGGGGGGTTTGAGCCTGGGACCTTCCGAACCATAGACCAATGCCTTAACCACTGAACGTGTGCATTCCTAAAGGGAACAATTACACAGAAATTCACTTGTTTAGGCCATCACATTGTGTGTACATGCAAAAACATGAGAAAAAAAACCCTCAGTTTTATTTCTTTATATGAGCTTGTTTCTTTTAAAGGTATTTATTTATTTTTTCCAAATAGTCTTTTTATCTTAAGAAATAAAGGTAGTAAGACCCTCCACCAGCTTGGGGCTCAGATGTAGATTTTTCATTTATTGTTTATTTACAGTGGAAATATTCTGACAATTCTCCTGAAACTTATGTATGTGTGTGTGTGTGTGTGTGTGTGTGTGTGTTAATTATTTCATAAAACAAGACAATTTCAATCCGGTTTTGAAAAAATACTAACGCTTAAGTATGGATCTGTTCAGACTAAAAGCTGTAAATGTTACCTGTTAAAAGATTTTTGTTGTTAACTTGTTTATTGAATTTAAACACACAGTGATGTCGATGTTCCTAATGGTAGCTTTTATTGGTGTTTATTAGCAATTACGTGTGGATATTGGAGTGTTGTATCATTATGATATCAACAATGTAATCTATCCGCTAATATCTAACCTAGCCTTCTTCAGCTCTCGGTTGTGTTTGAACTTTTATATCGCTAAACTTTGAAGACATCATTGTGAAAAAAAACTCACTAACTATTAGGTGTGTACAATTAGATCATAAAATCACACTGCGATTATTTTGACAAACCGCGATTGTGATATTAAACCATGATACGTTAATTAACGGTAACTATTGGATACCGTTTAGTGTTTAAACGTATTTTTTGATGCTAACAGGAAATAACAGCACAGATGATCTCAATAATAGGATGTTTGTCAATATATATTTAGCAGCTCTGAAGTTTTTTTGGAAAAATAAACTCTTTTGATTTTAAACGCCTTTTGATATTGGAAAATTGCACTGGTCCATAATAACAATCTTCACTTTTATGTAATGAATTGTGCTGCTCTCCTAAACATACACACAGTACATCAGTTTTCTTTCTGCTTGTTTTGTTTGTCAGAAATTCAGGTTGGACAAGCTGCACAAACGGGTGGGGAATGCCTTATAATGTTCCAAACGTGAGTGGGTTAAAAAGAGGGTATTGTTCTTCCAGCTATTTCCGGTGTCTGTGTTCTGATTGCCTATAAAAAAGCACTTCCTCAAAGGAGCGTTCTGGGGCGGGTCTTTTAAAGCTACTGAAATAGTGCGTTTGGAAAAGGAGTAATGTAGTAAGGGAATCAGGCAATAACACAGGTGTGTTTCAGCTGGAACACACCTGTGCATTAACCACAGCTGGAACATTAACACACACACACTTTGGAGATCGCTAAGGCTTATAGTAGCTTGATTAGAAAGGAGGATAATATATGAGCTTTAAAGGGGCTCCTGGTGAAACGAGTTTCCCTTCATCCTTTTCATTTTCATTGATGATCTTTGAGGTTTTAAGTCAGACGTTATATTCATGATAAAGTATTATTGGGCCTGACTGCTTACTAGGGACAGGAATCACTAGTCACCGCCCGATACGATTAGATTAAATTCACGATTCTATAAATATCTCGATTTTACAAATATATCGATTCTATATTACATTTGAAAATCAAAATCATATCACCTGATTTTATAAAAAAATTTTATCTTTAAAAAAAGTTTAATGATTAATTAAGTGTAGCTCGTTCCTTATAGCATTAGTTTTCTTACCTAAAAGCCAAGGGCAGCATATTAACAACACTAATTAACTTCAAATACAAGAGTTTAACATTTAACTGAGCAGCAGCACGTATCTCTGTTATTCACCATATTTATTATTTCTAAACAAACAGCAAATAATTCACAGAGGTTAATTTATAACCTCAAATTAGTTCCAATTTGGAAAAAAAGGCAGATTGCAGGCTTTTAACACACACGATTTTTGAAGTTTCTGCTGCGCCACTCGGAAGCTTCTCGGTCAGTTATATCTGAGGCTGATCAGCCGATCACTGGTCACGGCTGATCAAACTGAAAACCAGGCGATTCTGGTAACTGGTCTAATCAACCGGTTCATCTCTATTATAAGCATAAAAAACTTACAAAATTTTTTTGTTGAGATTTTGGAGTCAGTGTGGTGATATATGAATCAATTTGCGATGCATAACTGAATTGATACAACACAAACATACTTGTTTGCGTTGTATCTGCTTAAATTACAACAATTTAAGCATCTCTACTGCTTAAATTGTCGCTGATTTTGTTGTAGTATTTCAAACTGGAATTTTACACGGTATACACAGTTGAGTGGAGGGATACACACAGTGAAACGTCACAAGAAATATAACAGTGAAAATAAAGTGTGATAGAGTTAATGATTATTACTGATTAGTTCTGCCTCAGATCCATCAAGGAGTAAATACAATCCGGTCCTAAATGTGTTTTATAATCAGTTTTATTATTTAAAGATTTCATGGCGTGATGGGTTTCTGCAGCATCACATCACCTCGCTGTGGATTTGTTCCACAGAGCTTTGTGCAGCACCAGCCTTTCCTGTTGTTGCTCTGTGTCTCTGAATAAAGGGATTGTTTATCAGGACTTTTGTGTGATTTAGAGCTCGAGTTGAAGGAATGCTCCGTCAAAAAGAATGAAAAATGTCCTGGCTATCAGACCGGTTACAGAGTGGAGTACATGTGTCGTAGGGTGTATTAGACACCTCCAGGGTTGTGTACTGATTCTGCTGATGAGGTGGTGATGATGATGATGATGATGATGATAATGCATCAGTGATTCTTAGACAGTGAAATTTTGTGAGTAACGCGGTTTGCGAGTGTTCCGTAAGATGAGCAGAGATTGTTTATAAATTTTGACTTGAAAAACGAACAAGTCTTGGTTTACGAGCACAGAGTATCATGTATGCGCTTCTTGTTTTGACGCCGAGCGTCACGTGATCACAACTGTGACCAAGTGTGTGTGTAAAACATTTTATTTTGTGTTTGTATGTGTGTGTGTACAGAGCATGTGTACTGTTTATTATAACACACGTGTACAGCGTAAAGCAAAAGAAAGTCTCGTTAGAGAGGTTAAAGGTCCATTTTCTCCCTCTCTGTATCAGCCTACACTTTCTGCGCGTCATTGGACACCGTGCCCCTTCACACACACACACACACACACCTCCTCTTGCCTTCACCCCCCCGCCCTTCTCACACACACACACACACACACACTCTCTCTCTCTCTAATGGAAACACTGCTCTGTAGCGATTCTTTTTAAAAGTAATGTGTGTGAAAAACTCAAATAAGAGAGAAATAAGGGTTATTGTTTAAGATGAGAAGAGGGGAGGGGCTGATTGTGAACAATCACACACACACACACACACACACAGCGACTGCGCGCATAAACGGAAACACTTATCTGTTTTCTAAAGGTAAAGTGCATGTTAATTTGTTTTATTTTTACTTTAGATTTTGTATTAATTATTTTTATGTATTAATTTTTTTGGGCTGTTGAACGAATAATTTGAGTTTCCATTATTTCTTATGGGGAAATCCGCTTTGGTTGGAATATGTGCCCGCTTCCGGACATGGAAACAGAGAAGCAGAGACATGGAAACATTGTTTTCTATTGGGTCAAAGAGTTCATGAAAATCCTGATTCTTGTCATCCAATCTGTTTTATTTCAGAGCTTCTCACATGTTCTACAAACGTTATCTGATGGGATAAAAATGCTAATATCAGTACAGAGTTTTTACATTTATTTAACATTTATTAAATTTTTTAAAATAACGTAATTATCCTAACAATAAGCTGGGACCTATAAATCATGATGTTTATAAATCATCATACTTACACTATCGCCCACACACATCCTTCAGCGCCTGGAGGAACAGACTAACAGTGACTGGCGGAGCTGACGAGCGACAGTTAGCGAGCGACAGTCAGTGTAATTACCAGGAGGTGAGAGTCGTGTTTAACTCTTAGTGGTTCTCTGTAGGTGAGGAGAATAAACCATGGAGGTGGTGGACAGTCCTGAGAAACTCACCAGATCTACTGTATATTTACACTTATTACACTTTAGAATATCAGCTCCGTTAACTTCTGGGTTCTGGGGTCGAATCCCAAATAGCGTAAAATGGAAAGCTAGTGCACTATGTAGGGTGAACAATCCCTTGTTCAACACACTTGATCAGGGGTCAGAGAGGGATTTGGGATTCAGCCTCGTGTTAGAAGCTAGTTAGCTTTGTAGCTAAGCGTTAGCCATGAACAGAATGACACGGACGGTCCAGAGGCGATTCAGAATGACTTAGAAGTGATTAGTGCAGAGACGGCGTGTTTTTTTAAGACGACATAACGTTATCAGATGTGTGTTGTTACTGAAAGAAGATTAGGCTAATTGGTGTTCCCAAGTTGTCTATAATATGTGTGCGCGTGTTGGATTTGCACCTCGTGCGTAAGGTCTCCTGGGACTGGCTTCAGGCTTCCTGTGACCCTGTACAAACAAAAGCTGTATAGAAGATGAAAGAATTAATTATTGGGGTGTAAGGATACACTCAGGTCAATCTGGGTAGAAGAATTAGACAAAATTTAAATGAAAGTAAATTATAACTGAAAGTAAATTTTTTTTCTGAAATCATAAACAATGCAAAAGAATGTGTATTTATGTCTGTGTATATGCCTGCGTTTTTATTTTTATATTATATATATTATTTAATATTATTTTAAACAACATGTACTAGAGGCGTACATTAGCTTAAATAAATAAAGACATTTATACATTTTTCCAGTGATCGGCTGAGACATCACGAGCTCCGTCACAGGAACAGAGCTCCAAACTCAGCTAAAATTCCCGTATTCCGTGTCCTCGTCCTCAGGCGGTGTAGGAGCCATTTTTACCTGCTATAACATGGTTATATAACCATACAGTGTATAAAACAGTTTTTCAATACAGACAGGTTTTTCGTGGTCTTGTGCTGTCAAGCCCAGTATGTGTTTCATGTAACTCACCGGGGTCTGCAGGACTCTCTGCTCTTCAGAGTGCAATTGCATTAAATACACGCTGAGGTTGTCTGATGTATCAGGGCATGTGGTTGCATCCCTCCTATGGGGTGTCTCCGGAATTTCACTGAGCAGCTGGGTTCTGTCTCTTTATTACATTAGATTCTCATAAAAATGTAATCGACTGTGATTAGTTTGATGATCATCACCCGGTCGCCTTCCTCATCTTCGTCTTCATCTTCGTAGTCCTCCTCCTCCTCCTCCTCATAATCTTCTCTGTCACCATGATCAGGGCTCTGTCTCAGTCTCACAGGAAACTCAGGGCGGCGTGTCGGGGTTGACCTGCTGTAGGTGCGAGGGCGGGACGAGCAGCAGGGGTGAGCAGCAATGGTTTAACAGCGCTCTCTATTTCCGAATTCAGTGCTCTGTATTTTTACAGCTGTTCATCCTTCAGCAGCTGGATGAATATATACAGGTTTGTTGGAGAAAGAAAAACAGTCCTGTATAAGTGTGTTTGGAGCGCCGAGTCAGAGACCAGAGCTGATGTTTAGGGAAAGTTCTGTCACCAAAGTATTTTTGTTTTTACAGCGAACAAACATTTGTAGCTTTGAATAACATTTCAGTGTTTATTTTGTGTTATCGGCTCTGAAACACACTCATCTGATCTTTTAATTAGAACAACAACAACAACATCTGTACAGACTGTAAGGTTTGGCCTCATTTATCACAAACTATTTTTTAAAATAAAGTTAATAAAATAATACACAGCAGAAGAACGGATCGATACCCTGAGCCTTTTAAATTTAAACTTAAATTTTTTTTGCATTATTTTAAAACAATATAAGAACATGTGACATGTCCTAGCCAATCAGGTTCCACATATACAAATCAGACTCACACAAAGTGTTGGCTATGTAAGACTGGAGGAGTTTCTAATTTGCATAATCGCACAATCTGTCTTTTTTTCATGAGGCAGTCCAGGAATGTGTGTGTCTTTGGTCGTTATATTTTGGCAGAGTTTAATAGATTTTAACACTCGAGCTGTTAAACCTGTGAGCTTTTGCGGTAACTCTGCGGTATTTACACACGAAACAGAGCACCGCTATTCCTTTTTATTCACTGATCGCTGAAATTAGAGCTGTTGTACTACATGACCACACACACACACACACACACACACAGCCTAGAATAATCATCTGTTTGGTGAAGAACTGTTCAGCTTCAGATCAAACCTCAATCCCACAGTGATGTAAAGCGCAAAAAATCTAATCGTTACGGAGAAAAAAAATTCCAGGGTTGAGGTTTTTTATTTTTTGTTCAAATCAGAGCAGTTAAATTTTTTCTCCTTATTTGAAGCAAAGATAATCGTAGTTGTGCTCTGAAACAGGAAATGACTGGAGGAAGGAATGCTGTCGCTCCCTTCATCTGTATCTTCAGGGCTTTGGACTGCGGCTCTGATTGGCTCGTCACCTCACACAGCGATTTCATGTAAACAAACTCCATCCCCATCTCCATCTGCAGCCTCGCAGTGCAGCGTGCTCTCAGCTCATGTTCTCTAAACCTGTTTGAATTTGAAATAAATACTTATTTAAGAATAAAGACAGGGCAGGCGCGGTTTAGTATAGGCATTGGACTACTGATCAGAAGGTCCCAGGTTCAAACCCCACCGCCACCACCAAGTTGCCATTGTTGGGCCAAGAACAAGGGTGGGAGAGGCCGAAGAGCACAGGGGAGGCAGAGCTGGGAGGGAGTTGAGCTTCCTGATCGCCTGATGGATGAAGCTGTCCTTCAGTCTGCTTGTCCTGGCCTGGAGACTCCTTAGTCCTTAGGTGTTGTACCACACAGTGATGCAGCTGGTCAGGATGCTCTCGATGGTGCCTCTGTAGAAGGGGCGCATGATGGGTGTCGGGGCTCTGGCTCTTCTCAACTTGCCGTAGAGACGGCGTTGTGCTTTCTTGGCCAGTGCTGCAGTGTTTTTTTATATCTGCAAAGGGCCAACATCATATTAAACCCACTGGATTAAGAATTGCAGAAAAGGATCGATTTATTTAGAAAAAAATGGGGTAGCATGCCACTCTTCTGCGTTTGTAGCCTCTGTTCTGCAGACGTTAACGTGTTGAAGCTTCGTTATAATCTCAAGCATTTCAAAAACATTCTTTAAATCAGGTCATCTGTCCTGAAACTTCACCTCTGACTGTTACAATGACAGTAAACTGTACACGCCCCTACGAGTGAGCTGTTACTATAGAAACCATGATGTAGTAATTAATACAAACCTGCTTTACTGTCAGATTTGCTGTTATAGAAACCTAATCTCAGTATTTCAGTGTTTTCAGGTTCTGCTTCAGTGACAAAGTCAACATCAGCTCCTTCTATCTCTGTGTCCAGTTTACCTTTTACGAGCTCACAGAGACTGAAACACACTCCTGTCCAGCTTGTAAAAATAAAACCCCTCAGAAATGGGAGCTGGTGTCAGTGTGTAGCTTCGTCTGTCTGTGAGAAAATACACTCTGTGTGTTATAATGAGTCCAGAGAGGAGCACGACTGTGTTGCTGTTGGCTGCTCTGTTTAAACACTTAGAAAAGGAACGCTGACTCACTGACTTACTGATTCACAGGAATCACAGACTCACTAAATCACTGACTCACTGAATCACTGGCTTACTGACTCAAAGGCTCACAGACTCAGAAACTCATTCCAGCTTTGTTCTGTTGTTCTCACATGTGAGCTGTATCATCAGCGTTCTGCTGCCAGCGTGTGTATAATATGTGGACTTGTTGTAAACACATCTTCACTGTGCGCTGTTTTTATTTTTCTCATTTATGTTTAATGTTTAATGATCAGATCGCGATTCACTGTCCTGCACATGATCAGTACTGTTCTGTAGGATTTGTAATTGTATTTTAAGGCGCATTTAATACCATGTAACGTCATGTTCTTTGTCCTGTTTGTCAGGGAGAGTGGTGTGAGGAAGGAGATGACGGCCAACAAGAACTCAAAGGCCACGCCCAAAGCAGGAGGGGCTAAAAGGACTGAGGAGATTCCTGACAGGTGAGGATCACAGCTACACCACGGCATCACATCTACTCTGAATTATTGGAATGTGTTTTTTATAATTATTGGAAAGCAACTCTGACACGTTACCCCAGTTTTCATGTGAGAACGTTCCTGGTGTTTAGAGTCGAGTTCTGCAGTAACTTAAGAGGAATTTCTGAGCTCCACATACAGATTAATAAAAAATCACCTGCATGTAGGTCACACCTCTGAGGTTGCCAGATTGTACTCAGGTATAAGTGTATGAGATGGAGTCTTACAACAGCGTCTAGACGTCCTCTTTAAACGCAAACACACCCCTTTAATCCTGAAAAAATCAGATCAGAAATTAGGGTTGGGTCGATAGACGATGCCATCGTCCATCGCCGATGGCCGATAGACATCACGATGCTGAGCTGGCATCGCGATCCTCCGCCCCGCCCCCGCAGCTCGCGAAAAACACACACTTAATCACACTATATAGCCAAATGAAATGCATGCTTT
>JAQMYJ010000007.1:28143086-28158304 GCA_030014305.1 Clarias laeviceps
CTCGTAAACCAAGACTTGTTCGTTTTCCAAGTCAAAATGTATTAAAAATCTTTGCTCGTCTTGTGGACACTCGCAAACCGCGTTACTCACAATCCCAGGTTTCACTTTACCTATTTATTATTTGTTTATCTGTTTTTATTCTCGAGTCGTTCATTTGTTCCTGAGTTAAAGAAATACCTTGACATTAAAGATGGATTTCTGGGCCGTCAATAATCCCTTCATCAGCACTGAGACACAAAGTGTTTATTCAAACCCCTACACACACACATTTGCTTTTCACCTGAAACCTCCATAAGTGTTCATAAGTCCACGTGAACACAGAAAAATGTTGTGTAAAGCAGGTTCACACAAACACACCCTCGCACCATCCCACACACACACCTCGGCATGTTCCAACACGACCTTCTGTTTGGCCCAGGAGCGAAATGTAGCCTCAGACCTCGCTAACCTTCATCATTATAAATCTCAGTCCCCCTGTCAGCCACGCCCTCTGTCAGCCACGCCCACTTTGTAGTCTCACATACGTTAATCTCTCACACCTGTTGCTCGTGACTTCCTCACTCAGGTCCCCATGTAAACGTCACCTCTCAGCTCCATCACAGAAGGTTTGAAGGAGATTTTACTGCATTTTATTCCAGACGGTTTCTCCACATTTAGTCTCGTACGAGTCTGAATTGTCATTGTCGCAAAAGCAGCTTTACAAATCAAAAGAAAATTCGGGAAATGTGAATGAAATGTGAGAAAATGTGTGTGAATCAGAATAGATCAGATGGTCCCTGATGAACGAGTCGAGGGTGACGGTGCTGAGGGAAAAACTCCCTGAGATGGTAACAGGAAGAAACCTTGAGAGGAACCAGACTGAACAGGGAACCCATCACCATCTGGGTGATAACGGAGAGCTTCATAGAGTACGAAGACTGCAGCTCTCACACTCGTGTTGTCCCTGTAGATTACGATTATAAATAAAGTAAATGTGTGGAAAGTGTGCTTTTGTGATTCCAGTGGAATTTCAGCCGGGTTTAAGCTTCACTCTTGTGCTTAGGTGTGAAGGAAATGGACACAGAGAGTGAAATAATGGCAGTGTGACTGACACGTGAGCTCCAGGGTTGAAGTGGAATTTGAACGAGGGCTCGACGTCACGCTCGCTGCGACGTGGGCTGTATGAATTGGCTGTAAAAAAACGTCTGGCTGTTGACCTGAAAAGAAAAAAAAAACAGAGCAGATTATCTTTCACAGCTTCCAGGAATCGAGGGAGAGGAAAAGCATCACAGACAAAACACTCTGTACAGAACAAGAGCCAAAGGCTTCTGTGTGCACATCAGTGAGTGTCAGATCCTTTACCTCTGTGATCCTCACGTCTCATCTGAGGGAGCAAATCACACACACACACACACATTTACACAGCAACGACGAACCTGGAACCAAGTACCAATAACCCTGGATAAATAAACACTCACAGGTCACAGGGAAGGTCTTTAGCGCCTCTGCTGGTGTAAATGAGTCACGTCGCTCTGCTGGTCTGGTTTTGGAGTGGAACTGGATTTTGCTGAGCAAAGTATTTCTGCATTCAAATAAAATATAAGTTGAAAAACAACATAAATCATTATTTGTACATCAAAATCCTGTGTTACCTGTGAGAGACCAGATCATCAAGCTCCCGGTGCTCTATATCTCTCTCAGGTTTAACTTTTTCCGGCTGTATTTAAACCTCCTGAGAGCTGGAATGTTCTGTACACTGCATTTATTCTCATTGTTTCTCTTTATTAGCCCCTGATGAGTGTGAGCTCAAACAGGAAGGAGTTTCCTAGAAGAATTATAATCCTGAAAGGAGACTAAACAGTGTAGTTAGGAAACAGTGTCATGTCGGCACATGATGCCATTCAGGTCTCAAAAGGATAAACATTAAAGTTACACACGTCTATTTGAAGTTTTTAGACTAGGCACTTTTTTTACAACCCTGTGAGGGGAAAAAGAAGGACATAAAATGTGCATCGTACTTTATGATAAGTGTCTGTAAATATAACGTGAAATGAAACGTTTTGTAAGAGAGTCAGACAGGATCGTAGTGAGCCGAAGAGTCATCACATCAGATTCTATTCAAGTTTGTTCACTCGATTTTGTTAAATCATAACCACAACTTAGTTCAAACAGATGAAAGAGCCGGAGAAACGGAACTCATAACGAGAGAATGTCTCCATGTTGCATCTCCACAGGGAAATAAAACGCTCCTACGTGTAACTACGAGTTGTCTTGTGGAACTCACTCCTTCCTGTCGTTCTCGCTGAGACACTCGTCTCCTGTGCGCAGATTAAACCTGGGAACTAATACTAATGTCTCATGTACACGTCTCTGTGACACTCTGGGGAGGTTCGTGATATTAAGAAGAAAATAATACTTTGAAGTTTGTACTGGGCCTTTAGAGTGAACACACGCTCTTAAAAATGGTTCTGATGGGATTTTGTTCATGTAGGTCCAACATAAAACTTTTAATGCTTTTGTGATCTAACGCAGTTCACACGATCATCAGATGGTTTATTAGAAGATCAGCCGATGTGATCATTGTGTGGTTTGTGTTTCAGGCCTTGATGGTTCATCTAGGAACAGATCGCTTCATCAGACAGGTGTGTATGTGGAAATGTCACCACAGCTCACATAGCAGTTAGATGAATGCCTGCTGATTTGCATTTACTAGTAAAACCACACACACACACACACACACAGAGCTGTGGTTACATTCAGTGCTGTTAGAAAAACATTTTCAGGTGAAATCAGGTTAATAAATGTGTGTTGTGATTGTGCAGCTGGACGACGAGGCTTCGCTGCTTCCACGCAAGTTACAGGCCGCGCTGGAACAAGCGCTCGAGCAGAGGGACCACATCGTCGACCAGGACTCGAACAGCGAGTCAGACGACGGTAAATTAGACAGACGGAAGAGTCCGGTCACTTTATAGTGGGACAGAACTTACAGGCTTAACGATTACAAACTTCAGTTCAGCATAAAATTTAGTTTCAATTCAATTTAGTAGTTTAACTTCTATCTAAAATATTTCCTCCATTATAAGCTCATATTCTGCGTATACCTTTGTACATTTACATCTATTTGTTTATAAAATTACATTGTTGTTTTCAATTTTAATACAGTAATACATAATTATATTAACTTTACTGCTGCAATTTATAGTTTAAACCCACTGATTCCTTAAACAACAATCATTAAACATTTGCATCAAATTTTTCCTCACTGATAGTTTTGTTTAATTAATTTATAGACGTTGCAATTGATTAGAGGTGATTGTGCAGCACTCAGGACATATTTTTAAGTTCTGTAAAGAAGCAGAAATTGAAAAATGAATCCCCTTTAGATTAAAGAAGCTTTATGTAACTTAAGATTAAAATTCAGATTCAGCTGTGTTTAACAAAACCTCAGTCATTTCTTTCCCTTTGACTCTGTGTAGACGATTTTAACTTTATGCCGTGATGTGATGGTGATGGTTTTTCTCCCAGAGTGTAACTCGCTGAACAGCGTCGTGTCCGAGGCCTTCATTCGCTTCTTCCTGGAGACCATCGGACACTACTCACTCTTCCTGACGCAGGGCGAGAGAAGCGAGCGCGTGTTCCAGCGTGAAGCATTCCGCAAGTCCGTGGCCTCCAAAAGCATCCGCCGCTTCCTGGGAGTCTTCATGGAGTCTCAGATGTTCGCTGGATTTATCCAGGACCGGGAGCTGAGGAAGAGCAGAGCTAAAGGTGAAAAGGGTTGTGGGAGAGGACGGGAAACTGGGGACAGGACATCACGCTGCGTTTGTTCGGGGACATTAAAGGCTGAAATATCTATAAAAAGAAACAGAAACAAACTTGTTATATTGTGAAGGGAAGCGTGTTGATGTGGTGAAGAGCTGCAGTCTAGATCTCTACTGCCCTCTGCTGGTCACTCGGAGAGCTCAGGGCTTTTTTAAAGGAAGGTGAGATGAATGTTTCAGACGTGTGTGTGTGTGTTGCAGGTCTGTTTGAGCAGAGAGCGGAGCAGTACCTGGAGGAGTTACCTGACACCGAGCAGAGTGGAGTCAACAAGTTTCTCAAAGGACTAGGTGAGGAGCTTCACCTCATAACTCGCCTCTAAAGCGACTCGCTTCACGTGCCATGTAACTGCTGAAGGTTTTCCCTCACAGCATGACTGACACGTGTGGAGGGTTAAAAACACACACTGAAACAGACACCTTTAAAAAGGTAAATAGACGTTGTGGTGTTTTTACACTACATGCGATGATGCGGATGTCAGGTTTACACACAGTGGAGATGATCCTTGTTTTCTCACTGTAATGAACTGGAGGGAAAATCTGAACGGCTGGAAACAGAGACATCTTCTTAAACCTCTCTCGTTACAGGTCAGATTAAGCCTGGAAAAAAATAATCTGAAAATAAACCTTCACCTGTCAGGTGTGTGTAGAAATCATGAACATCACTCAAGCACAGAGAGCACAGAGCTAATTCAGTAAAGAGTTTATTTTCTCTGATTCACTTCCTGTAGTGAGTCGATTCGGAGTCAAATCAGTCTCTGACTCTGAAGTGGCTCGAGACCGCCTCGCTCAGACGCTCTCGGACCCGAGCATGACCGCTGTGTTCTAAAGAACCGCTCCGAGGAGAACACACCCGGGTTCTGTTTCCCTTTGATTTTGCGCCAGTTAATAAGTTATAATGCGACTGAATCTGATGAAGCCGAGGTGTGTGTTAATCTGCGGTGTTTATTCAGATTAAACTCTCAGACATGGATTATTATCGGATTATTCTGTAAACACAGCTGCTGTTGGAGAATATTAACTGTTTAAATATTTTTTGGAGTTTTACCCCAAAACACTGAGATCAATAGAAATTTCTTTAAAACTCTTTTTCTTTCAGGTAATAAAATGAAGTTTCTCCATAAAAAGAACTGATGGTGTGGAACCCAAGAGAACTAAGGTCGTCTTTCCAGCACTACATGTGAAGACTTAACACAACTTCTATATCTGAAGATTTGAGCTGTTAAATGTCTTGTATATATTTATGAATTATGATGTAGCTGCCTTTATTTCGTTTCCTGGTACTGTGTGTGTGTGTGTGTGTGCGAGGGGGGTAAAGATGGAGTGGTACTGATGGTTCTGTGAAGATACTGGTACAGCACTACTACGGTGTGTATGAGTGTGTGTGTGTGTGTGTGAGAGGGAGAGCTGAGCTGAATAGAGAGTGAATAAATGGAAACGAGTTTGAGGTGGATGTACAGACACTGTGTAGTATTTAACAACATTTTGTACATGTATTAACACTTGAAGATTCTCGTACTTGCAAATCTTTGTAAAAAAATAAATAAAATCAATAAAGCCTTTCAGATTATTCAGTAATTCGTTGATGATTAATTTGTTGCATAACACTCTTCGGAGAAAGTGCTGTCCGCCCCCTTCAATCGTAGCTCGTGTATCGACGTGTTATGATTGACAGGGGAGACAGAGATTGCCCCACCCCCTTTTATTTTATTTCATTTAATTTTTTCCTCCAGAAACAATTACAGTGAGGAGTGAGGCGGTGTCTCGCACCTCCAGGGTTGAGGGTTTTATTGAGTTTGCATGTTCTCCCTGTACTTGGTGGGTTTCCTCCCACAGTCCAAAGATATGCAGATTAGATTAATTGGCATTCCCACGATCGCTGTAGTGTGTGTGTGTGTGTGTGTGTGTGTGTGTGTGTGTGCATGCTTCGATGGATTGGCACCCTACCTTATGCACATTGTCTGCTGGGATAAACTCCAGGCCCCCTGTGACTCTGTACACAGGATAAAGTGATGTAGAAGATGAATGAATGAAAAAAGAGGGAGTGTGTTACACTAATCCTCACACAGACTTCTGTCATTATCAGACATCACATCAGACCGGACTCTCAGGAACCTGTCTTTGTGCTTTCACTTCCGTGGCCCCTTCAGATCAAGGGGCGACTTTTACCTGGTAAGGTGCATGTGGAACTTTTGATTTAAAAGCTTTAAAATTATTTCTCTTTGAATATCCAGCGTCACAGATTAAAGAGTAAAAGAGAGTCACAACAAAGATGTTTTCTAGATGAAACCACTGGTGTAATGATTGTGTGTGAGAAAGTGAGTGAATCGTGTGTGTGTGTGTGTGTGAGAGAGAGAGAGTGTGTGTATTCGAGTTCTCTCCAGGTTAGGTAATGTGTTTTTAAAGGACAAATAAATGACACTGAGCTGTTTGTGAGCAGGAGGAGTCGACTCTTACCATGAGCCGAGTCAAATGAACCGATTCACATGAAAGATCCGGATCCTCATCCCTGCTGCATTACAGAGTGTTTTTTTTGGAGATCACGGCAGCGTTACCTGGAATGACGTGATTGGTGGAGAAGGGGGGAGGGGGTGTGTGATGAAGGTCTCGCGATGTTTTAGACGAGATTGTGTGGTTCTGTTGAAAAGCCGGGGAGACCGAGGCGCCCTCTAGCGGCGCAGAGCGGAGTGACAGGCGGGTCAGGGTGAGGAAGTTGAGCGGGATGCAGCTGATCGCAGGTCATTTCTCCTGCTGACGGAGGAGCAGCGCATCGGACCTCCCCTGAGATCAGACCGCCCCTGAGATCGGACTCGGAGCTGGTGGGGGGGGAGTTTATTACAGGGCGCGCGCGCTTCCGGAAACTTATTTTAATGTGCGCAATGCCTGCACGCGCGCTCCGGCTCCGCCGCGCACACTTTGGGTTTGTTTTGTTTATTTATTTATTTACAGAAACATCGTTTTAGACTCTGCACGCGCGCGCGCGCCCGCTGTTCCGTTCTTGAATCCCGCACGCGGCACTGAGGATGAGGATGCTGAGGATGGAGGAGATGATGATGATGATGATGTTTTTCCCGGAGCGGCTCGTGCGCGCAGGCTGGTCCTGAATCAGGAGAGAAGCGGATCTGCGCAGCTTCCCGAAAACCCAAAGGTGGGGTTCAGATCAGAGCTCGGGAGGGGGGGGGGTGTTGGGGGGGGTTAGTGTGCGGTAACCTACATTACATTCCACATCTTTAACATCAAACATCATCTGTGTGTTTAATCTGAAATCCGCATGGACATCACACACACACACACACACACACACACACCTCTGTCTGAGAGAGGAGGAGGGTGAAAGTAATGACGGTGATAAAAAAAAAGGTGATGATGATGAAGGTGGTGGTGATGAAAATAATGAAGTGATGATGATAATGTTGCTGAAGAAGATGATAATGGTCATGATGAAGGTGATGATGATGAAGGTGGTGGTGATGAAGGTGATGATGATAATGCTGCTTAAGATGATAATCTAGCTGGTGTTGCTGATGAAGATGATGATGATGGTCATGATGATGGGGAAGATGGTGATGAAGGTGGTGGTGATGATGACGATGATGCTGATGGTGATGATGAAGGTGATGATGACGGTTATGATGATGGTGATGATGGTAATGACATGATGGTGATGAAGGGGCGGTGATGATGACGATGATACTGATGGTGATCATGAAGGTGATGATGGTCATGATGATGGTGATGAAGGTGGTGGTGTTGATGATGACAGTGATGATGAAGGTAATGATAATGGTCATGATGATGGGGATGATGATGATGATGAAGGTGATGATAATGTAGCTGCTGATAATGATGATGATGATGAAGGTGGTGGTGATGAAAATGATGAAGTTGCTGAAGAAGATGATAATGGTCATGATGGTGATGATGGAGATGATGAAGGTGGTGGTGGTGAAAATGAAGGTCATGTTGACGCTGATGATGCTGATGATAATGTTGCTAAAGAAGATGATAATGTAGCCGCTGCTGCTGATGAAGATGATGATGATGGGAAGAAAATGATGGTAATGAAGCTGGTGGTGATGATGACGATGATGCTGATGATGAAGGTGATGATAGTCATGATGATGGTAATGATATGATGGTGATGAAGGTGGCAGTGATGACGATGACAATGATGCTGATGGTGATGACGAATGTGATGATGTGATTGTGTTAAGCTGCTTTGGGACAATGTCAATTGTTAAAAGCGCTATACAAATAAAATTGAATTGAAATTGAATTGAATGATGATGGTCATGATGATGGTGATAAACATGATGGTGATGTAGGTGGTGGTGATGACGACGACAATGATTCTGATGATGATGATGAAGGTGATGATAATATAGCTGCTGCTGCTGCGGATGATGGTGATGATAATGAAGTTGGTGATGATGGTGATGACATTAGTAATGATGATGGTGATGAAGGTGATAATGATGAAGGTGACGATGATGATGGTGATGACGACGATGAAGGTGATAATGATGAAGATGATGATGATGTTGAAGGTAATAATGATGATGAAGGTGATGATGATTATGATGATGAAGGTAATGACGATGGTGGTGATGATTATGATGATGGTGAAGGTAGTGATGATGATGGTGGTGATGATTATTATGATGATGAAGGTAGTGATGATTATGGTGATGATTATGATGATGATGAAGGTAGTGATGATGATGATGATGAAGGTGATGATTATGATGACGAAGGTAATGATGATGATGATGGTGATTATGATGAATGTGATGATGGTTATGATGATAATTATGATGATGAAGGTAATGATGATGATGATGATGATGAAGGTGGTGATGATTATGATGAAGGTGATGATGATGATGATGATTATGATGATTATGATGATGGTAATGATGATGATGGTAGTGATGATTATGATGAAGGTAGTGATGATTATGGTGATGATGAAGGTAATGATTATGATGATGGTGATGATTATGATGATGATTATGATGATGATGATGATGAAGATAAAGGTGATGATGATGATGGTGGTGATGATTATGATGAAGGTAGTGATGATTATGGTGATGATGAAGGTAATGATGATGATGATGAAGGTGATGATTATGATGATGATTATGATGATGATGATGAAGATAAAGGTGATGATGATGAAGGTAATGATGATGGTGGTGATGATTATGATGAAGGTAGTGATGATTATGGTAATGATGAAGGTAATGATTATGATGAAGGTGATGATTATGATGATGGTGATTATGATGATGAAGATAAAGGTGATGATGATGAAGGTGATGATGGTGATGTGAGAAGAATGTCACAGTGCTGTCGTGTGCGTTTCCACTTTAATCTTCTCTTCCTTTTTTGCTCCACATTCAGACTCGTCTCGTTTAACGGCGAGTGATAACGAAGCCGAGATTAAAGTTTTCAGATCTGATCCCGTGTCAGGAAGTGAAGCAGTTTTACTGGCCGCAGTCGGAATTTTTTTGGAAGGGAACCAATTTTTTCTGCAAGTGGAGCAACTTCAAACTCAGGTCCATAAGTTCAGTGCAATTCGGTTTTCTTTCTATAGACAGATAAATACTTTCTTGATCCGGAAGGAAATTCCGGATATCCAGCGGCCATAGAGACAGTAACACAAAGGCAGGTTGTAGATTTCATGCTGTGTATCTCACATACAGTCAGTAAACACGGGGTGATGTGAGAACTGACCAGAAGTTACTAGTGCAATGAAAATCTAAGAACAAACACTGCAAGATACATAGGAGTATATAAATAAAGCATATAAATCTAAATCAAAAGTAAAAAAAATATTTTAACATATCATATCGACAGTGGAGTATCACCATCATCATCATCATCATCATCATCATCGTTTACAATCAGGAGACGCCTTCATGAGTGTAAATACAGAGGGTTTAGCTCGAGATGGAGAACACTGGGAGCTCTCAGGAACAGGAAGGAGAGATGAGAGTTCACTGAGATTAAACTTATAAACTCCTGCACAGTTCTGATAGAAGATGAATTTGTAGCAGAAGAACCAGGAGAGAAGAATGTGGAGAAGGAAAGGAACGGCTCGTCTTCAGATATTTAATTAATGGCTTGAGTTAAAGCTAAAAGTCGACACTTCAGTCACGTCCTGATCACCTGGTACACCAAGTAACCCACACGGGGCCCAAGAGCCCAAGGCCCCCGACCCGCCCGGCCCCCAAACACCCCAGATCCCAATCCTAACCCACAACACCCAAAGGATCCTCTGCCAACATGCTGGTGCCAGGTAGCACAGCACCCCCCAGAGGTCCTGCAGAGTCATGACCAGAGGGTTAGAGCCACGCAGGGGGAACACGGGGAACCTACACAGCACTGAGCTTAATGTCTGTGGAGTGTTTTATTAAACTATTAGAACCCTTTAGGCTGTTATCCGTCCTGTAGGAGCAGGATGTGAGTTTGATTCTTCAGCAGTACCAGGAACTGTACTCGGTTCCCTCTCACTGCACAGGAACCATTAAGGGAACAGGTTTTGGACTTTGATGGTGTTTTGGTTGTTACCGAGACGCAACAGTGTTCCTGAAGGTTCCTTTAAAGGCGCTCTGTCGATGCTTTAGAGGAGAAGCTTCACACAGACAGAACAAACCTGTAAAGGATTCCAGTTCCAGTGGTGGGGAACGCTTCAGGTTAGAACCCTGACTGTGGAACCGTGTTAATTAGATGAATAAAATAATCGCAGATTTCTGATTCTGGATAAACTCTCGTGTTCGCTCCGACCCGCGGGCCAGAGACCACAGCAGTGATTTAATTCCAGAACAAAGCTTGACTAGTTTGCTTAAGCTGTAAATGGAGCATAAGTAATGACACCCAGCTGACATCATTCGCTTTAACACTAGATTACACAGGAATTAGACACGAGGATTAAACCTCCGACGGCTGGCTGCAGACGTCTCAGGACAAACTGATACATATTTAAAAATTATATATATATATTGTATTTTCTGCATCACTCTATAATTAGAAACGCAAGGTTTGGATCTCAGTCTGGTGCTGATGGATGTGGGTTCTGTCCTGTGAGACGTAAAGAGCATGTGGAACATCACACAGACAGGAACCCAAGCTCGGGGTCGAACCTGGAGCTCTGTGTGTGTGTGTGAGATTAAATAAAGTCCTCTCGTGCTTCGGACGTGAGATGCATCGTGTAGCCGAGAGCAGAGGAAAAAAAAAAAAAAAAGACGATGTGTTTCACCGAGACTTTACAGCTGGGATTTGAGAAATGAAGCTTTAACCACAGATAGATGAAGATAACATGCAATGAGCGGTTTGGAAATATAGGATTACAATCTGCTCGGGATAATTCTGACATTCCCTGATCGTGATCTCATAACCGCAACGTTAATGGATGTTAACTGAGGTGC
Source organism: Clarias laeviceps (assembly GCA_030014305.1). Lineage (NCBI taxonomy): Eukaryota > Metazoa > Chordata > Actinopteri > Siluriformes > Clariidae > Clarias > Clarias laeviceps. The sequence continues at coordinate 28,154,314 of JAQMYJ010000007.1, forward strand.
GTTTCCAGGGGAGAACTCTGCTCTTGAGTTTCTATTAATGCACTTCCTCTAGAGAGAACCGTGTGCTCGCTCAGGCAGCGGAGAACCCTTTGCTCAATTCACTTAGCAGTGCAGAGGAGCCGCGACTGAGAGAGAGAGACAGAGAGGGGGGGAGAGAGAGAGAGAAGGAGAGAGAGAGAGAGAGGGAGAGAGACAGAGAGAGAGAGACAGAGAGCGAGAGAGAGAGAGAGAGGGAGAGAGAGAGAGAGAGGGAGAAAGAGAAGGAGAGAGAGAGGGAGCACTTTGGTTTTAAAAGCTAAATGGAAGTACCTGTCTTTCTGTCTTTCTGTCTACCTGCCTGTCTGTCTTTCTGTCTGCCTGTCTGTCTGTCTGCCTCTCTGTCTACCTGCCTGTATGTCTGTCTCTCTGTCTGTCTTTCTGTCTGTCTCTCTGTCTGTCTTTCTGTCTACCTGCCTGTCTGTCTCTCTGTCTGCCTGCCTGTCTGTTTTTCTGCCTGTCTGTCTTTCTGTCTGTCTCTCTGTCTGTCTTTCTGTCTACCTGCCTGTCTGTCTCTCTGTCTGTCTGTCTCTCTGTCTGTCTGTCTCTCTGTCTGTCTGTCTGTCTGCCTGCCTGTATCAGGGAGAGCTGGATGGAGTGATGGCTAATTGTGTTTTTTAAAGTGGGTCTGTTCGTACACAGCAGGGAATCGGCTGGTTTTAAGCTCCCCTGTGCTGTTCTGAGGATGAGAGACGTGTCAGATTTGTAGGTCAGGCTGCAGGGGTTGTTGTCAGGCAGACTCGCAGCAGTACACGTGGTTTTGTTCTGGTGGTTTCATACTGAGCTGATGTGTGAAATTACAGTTCAGCTTGTTTACTTCACACACACACACACACACACACACACAGGCCGAGCGCTGCTCCTCACATCAATCACATTCAGAGGCGACCCGTCTTTATCAGTGTTTATTAATGTTTATGAGTCTTTATGAATTATGCCATCGGTCCTCATCAGTCTTTCCTCACTTTGTAAAAATCTTCATTGCTGATTTCTCACATGCGAACTGAAATAGGATGAAATCTTAATTAAGTGTGATCTTTAGAGAGCGCTGTATCGGGTCATGTGATGTGCCGTGATCCTCTCGCCTCATGAAGCTGGAGTTTTAACCCTGATTCCCCGCGTCTCCGCCGTCTGGAGGGATGTGTCCTTATCTCAGCCTTATCCAGGGACGTCAAGGAGGAAGTGGGCAGAATTGGCTTCTATTGAGCGCGCACACACACACACACACACACACACACGTGCGCGTACAGTTCCCTCACGCATGCCACACGCGGCTGTAAATCATTGTAGGTCACTCAGCACGTCTCCTCCTTCCATTTTGGGAAACGAGAGCTTCTGGGGAAATTTCGCCCTAGAAAAGAAATAATTATCAGCTCTGACTGATTCACATTTATTATGAAGATGCTGAGTTAAGAGGAGGATCAGAGAGAGATGGAGACAGAGAGAGACAAAAGGAGACAGAGAGAAAGAGATGAGAGACAGACAGAGGACAGAGAGAGACAGGACGTGTAAGCGCCATCATTAGGTGGTTAGTTGGTACAACTTCCGGTCTTAAATAAAGCTGTCTTGCTGCACTGGGAGGCAGACAGACAGACACGGAGAGTGAGACAGGACAGGTAGGCTGCATCATCACCAGGGTAACACTCTACTCCTTCCTGTCTCAGGTAGAGCTGTCTCACTGCACCGGAGTCTGGGCGTGGTCTGGAGGAGTCTCCCAGCGCGGGACAGTCATGGAGAAGGTGAGACGTTTTCCGCTGATGGAGGTTTTGCTTGTGTTTGCATGTCTTTGTTTTTCAGGTTGATGAACTGAAACTAAGGTGTGGTGTTGTTTTTCTGTCATGTGTCACTGCTAAGATACACAACTGGAGTTCGAGAACAGTTGAACTGATTTCTGATCCTGATTGGTTCTGGTGGTGTTGATTAATTCTCTGTAACAGCAGCACTGACAGTCGTGCAGGTGATACACAGTCAATGCGCCACCGATAATAAACAGATTAGAAACTTGTGTAATTGTTAATATGGTGAAGTTTTCTGTAAGGAGAGGTGTGTGTGTGTGTGTGTGTGTGTGTGTGTGTGTGAGACATCAGTGTAAGGAAGGAGTCTCCAGCGTCAGCACTGTGTAACAGTTAGAGGTTCTCCACAATCTTCAGCAGCACAGAGGAGTTTACGCTGCTTTGCGGTTTCTCAGTCACATGACACACTGAGGACAGGAACGCACAGCAACATAACATGCATATAACTATAATCAGATTAAAACTGACAACGGATTAATCAACCAGAACAAACTGTCAGTGCTGGCAATTCAGTGTGGAATAAAACACCTGGAGATGTGATTAGGAAAATTAGGATTAGAAACCTAATCAGCTGTAACAGTAACACTAGTGTGTGTACAGGTCAGTGCGGGGAGTCCCGACTTACACACGAGTTCTGTCCCGAGGTATAGAGAGTTCCGTAAGTCCAATTTGTTCTTAAGTCCAACAAAGTGAGTCTTATTATTAATATTCCAGACTTTAGACATTTCATACATTCACTTACATGCTGAAATTATTGTGTATAATTGTAAATATTGTTGAACTGCAGTGTCTGTTTTTTGTACAATACATCTTCGTTTGTTCTTCTGCAGAAATTCATAAGTCGAATGTTCATAAGTTGGGGACGACCTGTAGTTTGGTGTAACAGCGCCACCCCGTCATGGTGTAATCCTGAAGTAAAATACAGTAGATTGTCACTGGAGCTTTATATACAGTACAGCTTATACAGTACACCTGCTTTACCCCTTTGGCTCCGCCCACCTGAGATGATCTCTGTATGAATAATGATGCATTTCTATGTCACACACATTAAGCCCTGATTTATCTGATGGAGTCGAGGCATAAAGCCGTCCTCAGTATAAACGTCCTAATGTCTGCTGGGACGCTTTAAACTCCAGCTCCAGGAATAGCGTCCGCGCTCTGACCCGGGTGTTGTTCCACTTCTCGTCCTCTGTGTTTGTCCTTTCAGTGCTGTTCTGAATGTCCGGAGCCGCGACTCGCCCAGAGTTTGTGCACCTTCTGCAACAAGTGGCTGTGTTTCCAATGTACGGACCTGCACCAGCACGAGAGAGCGTTAGCGCCTGCCCCGCCCGAGTCGCGGCATCACCCGAGCTCCAGCAGTCCCACAGCGCCGCCGGAGCCAGGCATGTTCCTCTCTTCCTCTCTTATTTATCACCTCATCTGTGCATCTGGGTTTATTACTGCAGATTTAAGGACAGGTTTATGTAAATCTTCACTGTATGAAGCACAAGTTTAAAGGTTTTGTACATTAAAGAGAATCTCCTCGTCCAAGCCGGCGTGTTTAACACATTATTAGATTGTGTTTTATACGTGACACTGCTCAGGAATGTCGGACTTATTTGTTGTAAAGACTTCATTTCTGTGTATGGATTATAAACAGCACTCGACAAAGGCTTGGTTTTGAATTAATTGCAAAGAAGGAAGGTAGTTCTTGGTCCATGTTGTAATGATGTCATCTGATTCACGTCCTGCGTCCTGTCGCGGTCATGTTCAGAGGCTTCACCTCACTCTGAAGTGGAGGAGTGTGTGTGTGTGTGTGTGTGTGTGTGTGTGTGTGTGAGAGAGAGATACACACTGCTCTGAGTAGATACTGATCTGCTGCCGAGTCTCACTATCAGAACTGAAGCTCGAGGTCAGGATTAGAATCGAAATGGATCAGAAACGACACGGAAACAGACGACATGTTGGAGTTAAAACGTCTTGAACGATCTCACAATTCTAGAACATTCAAAGATTACATTAAACCACAGATAAGATTATTAAACCTATTTTTAGAGATTTTTGTTCTAATTTTAAGCTTAAACTAGTTTTGCTGTCTGTGTGACGTTCGAGTCAAAGTGGGACTTTTGACTGTACAGAATAACAGAACACTGAGAGTAAAAACTCCCTTTATTTCTCTCTAT
>JAQMYJ010000007.1:28158462-28170415 GCA_030014305.1 Clarias laeviceps
ATGTGTCTCTTCTGATTTTCGAGGATCAGGTGTTCCACTCTCTGAATGTTCACGGGGACGACTGCAGTGTTCTCAGAGCCGCCTCGGCCCGATCGTCATTCACAGGCGGACGGACTGAGAGTCTCATCACTGTACTGTGACTGAAGTCTTCTGTGAATGTCAATCACTTTTACACCCTCATTCACCAGAAACTTTATCACAAGTCCCAGTTTGACTCGAATGTCTCTTAAATTTAGCTAATTTTAATAATTTATGTCATAATGTTGTATTATTAGAATAAAAGCAGTTAAAACGTATAATTATTAAATGACGTCTTGTGAAATGCCTGGTGATCCTCAGGTTACTAGTAGGTTTATGTCTTTATACGACCTCCCGAATGCATCCCATGATTTGCATAACTTGCAGACGAGGTCAGATGCAGACGAGTGCCGATTCAACGGTGAAAACTCACACAGATCTTTTAGAACCGTCACCTGCTCAGCTCAATTATAATTCACTTTAGATTAAAGGTTGATGAAACTTGATTTAATTTAATTCAGTTTCATTTGTTTAGAGATTTTAACACTGGACATTGTTGGAAAGCATCTTTATGATTTGATATGAACTTAAAAAGTATAAATCTAGAGCTGTATCTGTCCATAATGAGGACGCTGTAGGTTGTGTCTTAAATCCCGTCCTTACACTCTCACTGACTACAGGTGGCGCTCTTCTCTAGGTGTGGTCCTGCAGTAATCTTTACATCCTTAACGGTTTAATGGTTTGGATACTGTACTGTAGCAGAGGTGTGTGTGTGTGTGTGTGTGTGTGTGTGTGTGATCTCTCCTTGGTCTCCCTGATGCTGTCTGGTTCGCTCAGTAGCATGTGGACTCATACTGAGGTCACATGACACTTTATTAACACAGAGAGATCGTTATCACGCTGCTGTTTGGTGACTGGCTGCACGAGGGGGTGAATACTTATGCAGTGAGAACTTTTATGTTTGTGATTGATTGCCTCCTCACACACTTGGGTTATTTTGTGTAGATTTATAACACAGAATTTAACAATTAAATCCCATTTTATTGTCTGACTGTAACACTACAGAATGTGGAAGAGTTCACAGAGGGGTGTAAATACTTATGCACCCAGTATTGGGTCATCTCATGTTTTTCGTCTCCTTCCTGCTCTCTCTCTCTCTCTCTCTCTCTCTCTCTCTCTTTCTGTGCAGAGCCGAACACGGTGTTTAATCTGTTCTCAGTAAAAGCTATGATTAATGATCTCTCTGTGGAGCTTTATGTATATTTTTCGCTCTGACCCAGTTTCTGAAAGGGGTGCTGGCTCAGCGCAAAGCCGGGGCTCGGACCGAGCCAGTCTGATCTCCAGTCCGATCTCCAGTGCGCAGGGAGTGTGTTGTGTTTGGCCGGGTGTGTTCTGGTGCTGAGAGAGAGAGAGAGAGAGAAGGAAAAAAAAGATGTGCAGTGTTTGTGTGCATGTGAAAGACAGACAGACAGACAGAGAGAGAGAGAAAGAGAGACAGAGAGAGAGAGAGCGAGAAAGAGAGAGAGAGAAAGAGAGACAGAGAGAGAGAGAATAGCAGCAGCTGAAGGTGAGAAAGTGCAGCTCTGATGTACAGGATGTGGTCAGTAGCAGAGCTCTGAGGCTGACTTTTCTCGTCGCTCACAGAGTGTGTGGTCTCTGTGTGTGTGTGTGTGTGTGTGTGTGTGTGTGTGTGTGTGTGTGAGAACATGCTTGTCTCTGCTCCAGACTGAGAGCCTGGTGAACGTTAGCCTGCTAGTCGTTCTGATTGGCAGGCAGCACATTAAAGCTGGCAGGTTTGGCGAGTCGAGCCGTGGGGTCGGTGCGAGACGCTCACTGTGACTCGAGTCACTTCAGGACAAGGACGAGAAAATCATTCAGCATCACGCCCTTGTTTATTTCACTCTGAACGCTGAACTGAACAGTCAAGAAGGCTTATTTTCTTGTATTTAAATAACCTGCTGATGATTTCGTCCTCTCTTGTTCTTCTGTCTCTCTCTCTCTCTCTCTCTCTCTCGCTGTCTTTCTTTTTGCCTTCTCTCTTTTTCTGTCTCTCATTCACTGACAAGTGCATTCCTAGGTTTCCCAGAATTCCCCACTATGTGTGTTTGTGTGTTTCCAGGTTGATATATTTCTTTATAAATAAAATAAACACTATAATGTAACAAGTGTTTATTGGTTTCACACAACGTCAGCAATTTGTTTATTTTACACTCACTGTGTCTCCCTGTTACCATGGAAACCAACTAACTCTGTATTATTGCTCACTAGAGACGAAGATCACGTCATTTCTGAAAAATCACATTGTGATAAAATCACAGTCTGGTCCATAATTATTGGCACCCTATGTAATAGTGAACAGTTGCACAGTAATAGATAGTTAAGGTCTAAGATAACGCATGCTTGCATACAGCGAAGATGTGTAGTGTGTAACATCTCTGCAAAAACACCGGGTTTAAAATTAACGGCACCCCAGCAGTTAATATTTATTAAAGCTTCCCACAAAGAGAGAAACAACTCTGAGTCATTTCCTGTGATGCCTCGGGAGATTAAAGCCGCAGGCCATCTTACATACACAGCAGTTTATTCTATTTGATATTCTCAGCATTGTGTGTCAGTGTGTGTGTGAGAGAGAGGGGATTATCAGTGTTTAAATTCAGTAACTGACTTTGCGATCCAGAAGCTACGGTGCCTCTGCCAACTGTATCATCAACACAGTTCTGCATTAGTGATGTAGTGACGTAGTGACGTTGCCGCTTCTCTGTTGATCTGGATGTGTGAATTCTGGCTTATTCATTTATTTAACCACCTGGCAGAGGCAACCTGGTTTCTGACTCTTTACTGATTCCACATTTTCAAATCTGGAGCTTTTCTCTTTGATTCGGTTCCCTTTCTGCACCACATGCTGATGGTGTTCATTAGACCACAGGAACATGGCTCTATCTCCGGTAAGGTTACTAAAGTTCAGGAGCTTTATGTTGTTTGTGTGTGTGTGTGTGATTTTTATATCCGTTACCTGACTTACACAGGTTGACAACAGTTTGTGTATTTTGTGTTGGGTGCCAATAGTTTTGGACTTGGCTGTATAGTGAGTGTGTGTTAATAAACCTGCTCACACCTTCTGACATTGTAGCATTTTGAAATGCATGTCACCTAATTACGCCGTCTCCTGTCGTCTCGTGTGTCTCAGGTTCGGCTTGTTGCGGTCGTGCGGTTGTCATGTGTCCCCTCCATAAACAGGAGCTTCTGGAGCTCTTCTGTGAGACGTGTGACCTTCTGGCCTGCAGCATCTGCCACCTGTCTGCACACAAGGACCATCGGTGAGTGCGGAGGACACGCAAACTCACACACAAAGTCAGGAAATGACACAAATGTCCGTGGAACTCAAACCTACACACACACACACACACACAGGTCTTCATCATCTAGATCTTTTAGAAATACATTTGCAGAAAGCCTTGAGGATGTTGTTCTCGACCTTCCGATCAGTAACTCAGTGCTTTAGTCCTCTGAGCCACCACTGCCCCATCATGTTTTGGTAATAATAATTAACACTTAATTAATCTTCGGTCCGCAGGCTGGTCCACGTTGGCAAGGCTTTACAGGATCAGCGCTGGCTTCTGGAGAACCTGATGGCCCGGGTGGAGGAGAAGAGATCAGCTGTGGAGAACACCGCCAAGCAGATTCAGGGCAGGTGAGGATCAGGACCACAGACGACTTTTAAACACCAGCACATGTTTTCTTTAGTCTCGAGACATCTGAGCTCCTCATCTGACACAAACCTGGAGCTTCTCACACTGGAGGCTCTGACGACGTGATGGACAGATACAGTTTCACAGCAGCACTGAAAGTCATCCATCAGTCATAATTTCACCATAATAATGTAGCAGACCTTCAGGGTGTCAATCCTACAGTGTCTAATCGACACCACGTCAAATCCCGAGCTTGAGTTTAACGTTAATGAAGAGGAACGTCTCAGGATTATCCTCCGCGTCCACATCGTCACATCCTGATGTTCCTCCTCCCTCCAGTGTTCATTCCTCTCCTGTGTTTTATTTTTTACAGACTTCACAGCGTAAAGATCACACAGAGGAAGGCTGAGAACCAGATTAAAATGGCCAAGATGATAATGATGAACGAGCTGAACAAGCGGGCCAACCTATTAATAGAGCAACTGGAGGTAATTACTTTCTCCTCCATTTTCTTCTCTTTGTCTTTTCCTCTCGGAGCGCGCAGCTGACCGTGGACGTAGATGGAGCGTGCAGAAGATCATGTCATCCTTGTTTAATGTTGCATGAAAGCAGAGGTATATTCAGTACTATTTTTGTTTTTGGCTGCATGAGTGTCTTTGTCTCCGTACAGAGCATCTCCAGCGGGTTTAAGCAGCATCTGGAGGACCAGCTGCAGGGGGCGATAGAGCTCTGTAGCCAGCTGGAGCACGTGCAGAACTTCATCACCTGGGCGGTGGCGCATCACAGGAGAAACCCGCTGCTGTTCAGCAAAGAACTGGTACGATTAAAGGGTTTGGAGATAGAAATGTAATCACATGTCGGGGTAAAATTTTTAGCATGTTAGTGAAATATTCTTGAATCTCTAATTTCTCAAACTAACAATATAACAAACCAAATATAAGATTATTAAACTTATTTCTAGCCAAATGTTACTGAAACTATGAGCTAAAGTGTCAATTAAATAAGATGTTTTTGCTTGTAATTTTAGTAACATTTGGCTAGAAAAATCTTAATAATCTAATATTTGTTGTGTTTGTAATCTTATTTTGAGAAATTACAGACAGGTTTGTTGAGATTCATGTACAGTATATTTGACTTTCTGGTGTTTTTTGCAGCGCATCACCAGCGTGTAACAGCGCTTTGTGTAAATCGTTAAAAATGTCCTGCGCATGAAATGAAAAGTGTCGGTTTAATTTCAAGTAGTGAAACGTTTGAGTTGCGTCTGTGTTTAGTTCTGGTGGTCTTTATTAAGTGATATTCTGTAACTGTGATTCTTCAGATCGCTCTTCAGATGCAGCAGCTCCTGGAGCCGCTGATCCACTCCGAAGCCTGGGCTCCTCTCAAGATCAAGTTCAACTGGGACGCCAGCTTCTGGACCAAACAGATCTCCACTCTGGGTGAGTAGAACAACAAACAACAAACAAACTCAAATGCAGTAAATAGAACACGGTTATTTGTTTATTTGCACGGCCAGCACTGCCAGACCTTCTCCGCGTGTTGGTTCTGTTTGTCTTCACATTCACAGAACTCACAGTTCAATTTAAATCCTATTAAGATTTGTAATAAACATTTGAATCTCTCCAGAAGCGATCAGCTGAAACACACATACAGTTTGTGAAGAAGTCGGTTCATTCAGTGCCAGCACATAATCTAAAGCCAGGACAGAAACGTTTCCTTTAACATGTCACACGTCTGGACGTTTGCAGCTTCATCGTTCTCTTTGTGTTTGTGTTTTAACTCTGTAGGTCAGCTGAGTGTTGAGGGAGGGAGTCGCGCATACACCGAGGGCGTGGCCCGGCCCGCCATCCTGAGACCTCAGCCTGTCCCCTGCGTGTCCGTGCCGTCTCTGTGTTATCCGGTCCGTGAGACAGACTGCAGCTACCAGTCCTTCTGCCAACACCAGCTCTGCTGCCTGCACTGCCGATCGGCTCCGTCCGTCCCTCTGGAGAAGTACCCGCACCCACTGGACAAGTATTCGGTACCGCACGCTCAGGAACCCAGCTGCAGTTCTCCTCCGAGCCTGCAGAGGCGCTGGAATGCTGACGCCGCGGCCCAAGCTCACCCGTCCCAGAATTCCACGCGGGCCGAGTCGGCGCGGCGGAGCCCGGCTCCTGAGATGCCGAGCGAGTTCCAGCCCCGGAGCGACCGAGAGCGTCCCGCGGATCAGCTCGAAGATCCTCCGGACGCGGACGGCGGAGAGGAGGGGCGTGTCTCAGCGCAGACGGATGAGGACGGGGTGAGTAGACGGAGGGGTCAGAGACGTGCATGTATGCATCGAGCTCTGCAGCGCCTGCACCACTAACCACAGCCTCCATCCAGCCGCTGCAGGTCTCTCTCTCTGCAAAGTTCACACCTCGACCACACAGCTAAGCCTCCTCACGCCACACACACACACACACACACACACACAGCAGCTTCGTTCACACTCTCGTATGGGCCGAGAGAAACACACCTACGCTCTCTCACGCTGTCTCTCTCTCTCTCCACACTCCACCTGAAACATCATCACAGAGAGAGAGAGAGAGAGATCGTGAGAGAGTGGGAAATAAAGACAAAGTGAGTGAGTGAATAGAGCGAGAGAGAACAAGAGGAAGTGTGTGTGTGAGAGTGTGTGTCTGTGTGATGGGGGAGAGAGAACACTGAATCAGTTTCTTTATAAAGCTTGTTTGTTTAATGCATTTTCACTGTGACTTCTGCTTAGAGATATCACCTTCATATCACTCACACACACACACACACACAACAACAACAACATGGCACGGTAACGTCTCCACACCTGCACTGGCTGTAAAGCTGCTAAATAAAGACAGAAGTGTTAAAGTTAAAACAGTGAAAATGTTTCAGTTCTAAATCAGTTCCTGAGCTCAACATCGAACCCTGAGGGACACACACACACACACACCACCGACTTACACCAACACTCATAAACAGTACTCTCTTTACTTTAATAAAATAAAAAAAATCTTAAAATATTTTTATGATCTTGTAGCGTGTGATCTCATAAAGTTACAGAAAGTCATTAATATTTCAGGATTTTGTTTATTTATTTAGATGTTTATTGAGAAACTCAGAGTCGGTTTGTTGGTTATGTGCAGTGCAGCTTCCCAGTGTTTGTGACCTCCTACCTACTCCGTACACACCCACACACACACACCCACACACACTCACACATGCATGCAGATGCTCTCTACACGGCCTGATGCATTTCTGCAAAGACGTTTAAACTTCATTAATTAACCAGGAGAGAGACGGAAAAAGAGAGAAAGAGAAAAGAGAAAGAAAAGAAACAAAGTGTGAAGAGAAGGAGTGTGAGAGTCGAGGAAGCAGCCTGCGTTAGTCAGCGTGCAGCCGCTGGAGTGTTTCTGTAACTGTCTCACGCGAGAGAGAGACACCGAGAGAGAGAGAGAGAGAGAGACAGAGGAGTCTCTCAGGTGTTGGTGACACACGTGGAGATGTGGAGACACACGCTGTAAACACTCGCTCCGTCACAGAGAGGATCGCCGCGGCACTAGTCTCCTCCTCACTGCGCGCTGCTGTTGCTATGACACTCGTGCCAGTGTTAAGCGTGATCGTGACTGTTAGCTGTTAGCTTAGCGCTGCTAATGAGAGCGCGCCTTTTCCTCACAGAGAAACTCCGGAGCCACGGACATGCTGCTGCAGGACGCGGGGTGTGACGTGAGCGCCGAGAGCCCGGAGAGCAGAACCGGAGTGTGTGGCATCTCCGCAGAACCGGGAGCGTCGGGCGGCGCTGCGTACGGAACACACTCTCTCGGGGCTAATCAGAGCCGAGGAACCGCGGCCCAGGAACAGGTAAACACGCACACACACACACACACCGGCTGGGATTTAGAACAGTTTCAATAATAATAATAATAATAATAAAAATATATTCCTGTCATTCTGAAATTAATGAAAAATTTGTCAACAGCATTTATGAATAAAATTATATTTATAAAGATATATTAAGTGGCAAAAAGTTAATTAATCTAACATTATCTAATCAGTGTGGAGATTAAACTCTAAATTTTTATTTCTTTTCTTAATATTAGCATTTAACAGATCATTTGTTCTGTCTGTCTTTTTTTTTTTTCATTTTTATGGTCATATATAGTTATACATTTATATGAATGTAAGTTTTTTTTGTTTGTTTTTGCAATGATATCTTAAAAAGAAAAATGTTATTGTTTTGGTACAATTTATTTAAACTGTATTATTTAAATTAGTGTTTTAATGTAATTCTTTTTATTTAACCTGTAAATGTATTGATATTGTAAGAAAAAAATAATCAAGTAGTTATTTGATCTAAACACAGATGCAACTCACATGTTTCACTTCCTAAAATTAATAAGAAGTATCAAATAATAATATAATGTAGTGTCTACGCTCATTAAGAACAAAGTGCAGTGAGAGAGAGAGAGAGAGAGGCTGTGCTGAGACAGGGTCAGGAATGTCAATAAATAAATACAAATAAATACTGTAAATGAATCAATAAGTATGTGTGTGTGTGTGTGTGTGTGTGTGTGTGTGTGTGATTAGTAAGAGCATCGGTGTGGAGTGTTTAAATCTCAGGCAAAAGATGAAGTGAGACTCTGTCCTGCTCAGAAAGGTCACGGCGAGGCAACTTTAAAATCTGACCCGCGTGTTTCAGCTCACGCAAACCTTCGTCAGGGGGCAAAGGTCAAGAAAAATGTCTCATTACACAGAGGCAACAGTCGAGGAAATACAAAAATAAACATATAACTGATACGAAAACTGTCAAGACAAAATAAACTGATGAAATGAAAAGAAAGAGAAAAACATTGTGGACGCAGTTTTAAAGTAATGAACGTGGACATTTGCGCGAGGGGACAATCACCACGTTTCTGCAAGACAAGAATATCAATAATGGGAAGAGCATGAGATCATGAGATATTACGAACTGGACATGAAGTCACCGATCAGAAAACCAAGCAGCACTCACAATGCTCACACACACACACACTCACTCTATCATCACCTCCTGAATACACACTGAACACACAGGACGTGTAGATCTGAGACACGAGCAGGACTTTAGGTTTAATGTGAAGAAGTTTCTCTACACTTCTGACTGAAGTTCCTTTGTAAGGATGCTCTGTGTTCTTCAGGGTTTTTGACTCAGACACGTCGTGTTCCTGCGTTACTCACGCTCTCAGGGTTTCTGTAGATGTTTACTCAAACTGAAACTTCCTGGTTTGTGGTCCAGCTCTCGCCGAGGTGACTGAAGCCTTTTGTTCTTTGCATGTTAGTCAAATATTATTTGTTTTTTTTTGCCCAAGCCGGACTACACGAGTCCTCCTGAAGGAACTCCAGAAGACGGGATGATCCGGCTTCTTCCAGCCAGTCGTGATGGTTCCTCTCAGACAGTCTACAAGACTGAGCCAGGTACAGACACGTTACAGTCTTCCTACAGGACATTTTATTGACATGTTACAGATAAATTGTTATAAAATGCCGTCTGACTCTGGCTCTGCATTGGCGTGCACGTCTTTTTCAGAAAGCGCCTATGCATATCCTTATGAAAATACCAGCTGTACGTCTCCAGATAAATGCAGCGCATCAAGAAACGCTCAGGACACCAGGTAGAACCTTTTAGAGCTTTTGAAAAGCCCTTGCAGATGCCTCCTATAAACAGCTCAAAGTTTTTGTTATGTTTTATCTTTAATAGCAGCAAAGCTCCTGACGGTTCGAAGGTCCCAGTTGTGTGTCTGGAACGGCTGAAGATCCTGGTGTCCAAATGTCCACCACAGGCACACCACAGCACGGCTCCTCCAGCTGACTCCAGACTGAAGTGTGAAGGCATCATGGCCCTGGAGCTGGAAAGAGAACTTAGTGCTGAGGTGAGATTCTCAACAACAGCAGATACCCAAAATGTGTCTCTTCTGTAAGAAAGTCTGATGTCTGTTTGGTTTTATTTAAGGAGGAATCCAGTGAAGATCCAGGACAGAGGATGGAGGTGGCTCAGTTAGTGAGTGAGCCACAGTTAGCAGAACATCTTCCATGCAGCACAGCAGCTGTCGATTCAGAGTCATCATTACAGGAGATGTGCAACAAAAACCAGGAATGTTCAGAACCCAGTACTGCAGCGGTCCAGTCCAGCGATCCTGAAGCTCCCACACCACCTGAATCTAATCATGCTTCTGATCCCAATCCGGCTGAGCCCAGATCAGCGTCAGTGTCGGACTCGCGGCCGGAATCCACAGCAGAAGCTGACTTCGGTTCAGACGTGGAAGTGGAGTCGGAACTTCAAGCGGAATCGGATCCGAGTTCCACATCCGAACCGCCAATCGAACTGGACTCAGAATCAGACCTGGAGTGCGAGCAGGTTCCAGAGATTTCCGGAGAGTCCGAGCATGAGCTGGAATCCGATGCAGACTCCACTGCTGAAGTGACTCTGGATCAGAAGTGTGAGTGGGAGGCGGAGCGAGTCGGCGCTGGTGCGAGCGTGCAGCAGGAGCGCCCCAGGGTGGGTGTGGTCGAGCAGGACTGTGAGGAGATGGAGAGCGAGGACTTCTGCGCCGTCTGCTCTATCGGAGGGGAGCTGCTGTGCTGCGACCGCTGCCCCAAGGTCTTCCACCTGACCTGCCACGTGCCCTCTCTCCTCAGCTTTCCCACGTAAGGTTTCCTCCAGTCTCACCTCTCTGATCTCTTCTCCACCTCGTCTGCAGCTGAGCCGACGTTTCTCCTCTTGTTCCCGTAGGGGCGACTGGGTGTGCAGTCTGTGCAGAGACGCGCAGCGGCCGGAGGCGGAGTATGACTGCGAGGACTCCCGGCTGCCCGCGCACACGCCACCATCTGCACTGTCACCATGTGACCTGAGGGTAAGAGGGCAGATGCTGAGCAACATCTGTCCTGAATCTGATCTGTTTCTGAAGTGAACAATAAGGAGACTGTAAGCTGTTGAACACTTGGCTTACCTTTTCAGCTTTTAGCATCAATGAAGCGCACGCTGTACACGCCCCTGTGAACGAGCTGTTACTATGGAAACCATAACGTATCAGAGGCAGCGCATTGATATAAACCTGCGCTCCTGTCAGAGCCGCTGTTAGAGAGAATTAATCACCACCTTCTGACCAATCAGAGCGCAGAATAAAACAGTGATGTGGTGTAAAAGTCAGATAAAGTGTGGAGTAATTGTGTTTTCAGTAAAGTAAGCTGGGATGGTGTAACACGAGCGCTGTAATGATTTAATATCTGTGTGTTTATTGTACAGAAATGTGAGAAGCTCACGCTGCTGATCTACAGCAACATCCTGAGCGCTCCGTTCCACGAACCCGTCAGCCCACTGGTAGGTTTAAAGCTTTCAGTCTCCCAGAAGCACAGAACAGAGCATCAATACTGCAGTTCCATTCATTCATTTATTTTAATTTTTTAATTTTCTGTCCCAGGCTCGTCATTATTATCAGATCATTAAGAGGCCCATGGACTTGTCTATCATCCGGAGCAGACTGAAGAAGAGCAGCTCGGCTCACTACAGCTCGGTCCGAGAGTTCGTTGCTGACGTCCTGCTGATGTTTAAAAACTGTGCCAAGTTTAACTATGTGAGTGCCTCGTGCATTGATCAGTTGTATCGCTGTTTGATTTCTTCAGTACTCGTGCTCTTGTGCAATAGGTGCATGCATTCGCATTCTGCTGCTCTTTTATTTCCTGTGTGACAATAACACGCTAAAAATAAACCGATGCTCGGCTGAGTTCATTCACTTAACTCTTTAGGGGTCGTGTTACTGAGTCTCTGCACGCTGCATCATCCAGCTCGCTGCACGTTCATGAGGAAATGAAATAATGATAAAGAGTTTCTGCGCGATGGGCCGTGTCTGCTTCTGATGGAAGCAGCCTCAGTCTCTGATCTTTCAGCTGTTTTCCTCTGTCACTCTGGACAAAAGCAACAGCTGGATGAGGAAATGCAGATGTAAATGATAATTATAAGTAAAGATAAGAAACATGACATGATGTGGACCCCTGACATCCAACATCAGTTTGTTATTTCCTGTAATTTCAGGAAGCGCTGCCCTTTTGCACTCACATGCACTCTGAACTGAATGTGTTTTGGGGGCGTGGCTTTAGGAGAAGACATCGATGGCACGGGCTGCATTTGAATCGAAATCTCACCTTTTTGTTAAGGAGAGGGAACTCGTGCATCAGCTGATTGAACACGGAATAAAGGGAAGTGGAGAACTTTATTCCGTTAC
>JAQMYJ010000007.1:28183254-28193653 GCA_030014305.1 Clarias laeviceps
ATAGTTCAGGACTGGAACTTCATACAAGTCTACCTGAGTCTCCAATAACTAACTGGACTCCATATTAACATCAATTAGCACACACGATGCTGAGAGGATGCTGATAGCGTTGGTTAGGGCAAGATTTAAAGTTGAGTTTGCCTTCCTAAAGATGACCCACAGACTACCAGAGTTTGACCAGATGTGGGGACAAGGGGACGTTTTATGCTCCATAGACAGGAGGGTTTTAACTTTCAGCTTTTAAAATAAGTGTGAGATCCTTTTTATCTTGTTTTTTACCTGTATTTTATCTCTTTATGTGCTAGTTTTATATACCATGTGTATTACTGTAACTATTCGTACCTTTTTAAACATTGCTTTAATACACCAGCTTAGCACTGTACATACTCGACCATTTTTAAATCTAACGTTTTCATTGATCTGTTTTACTGAATTTACTTCAAAGTCCCATTGCTAAGCTTTTTTCCCCCCCTATCTGCTAAATGAATGTTTTTGTACCTTTTTTTTTTGTTGTCTTTTAAATTTATTTAATTAATTAATTAATTAATTTTTCTCTTTTCTTATTTTTTACTAAACCTCTTGCCTTATTTATTTATCTTATTGACTATTTTTGTCTTTTGAAAAAGGAAAAAGAAAAAAGTGGATACAAAAAAAACTTTGTAAAATAAAGGAACGTTAAAAGTAAAAAAAAAAAGTCTCCCTTTCTCTCCCTCCCTCTCTCCCTCTCTCTCTCCCTCTCTCCCTCTCTCTCTCTCTGACTGAACGGTTTCTCTTTCTTCTCTTCACCTTCAGCCGGATTCAGAAGTTGCTCAGGCCGGCCGCAGTCTCCAGACCTTCTTCTTCTCCAAGCTTGGCGAGGTTTTTCCCGAGCTCAGCTGTCCGGCTCCCGATGACGACTCGGAGAGCGATGATTATGAAGAGCCTGAGTGTGCGGCGGCCGCCGGCTTCCCCTGGCCTGAGAGGAGAGAGCAGAGCCACAGGAAGAGGAAGAGGAGGCGCTCGCTCAGCTGGAGGAGACATCACTATTAACCTCCCGTTCTTCTGAACTTCTGAACCATACAACAAGTGTCACTGTTTCCATCTGAGAGCTAAACCTGATTCAGACTTTTTTTCAGTTCACATCTTCCTCGTTCCTTGACGTTTTGTAATCCTGTGTATCACGCTGTTCTATATTTACACAGCTGGAGCTTTATAGACCTGAATGTCATGCTGCGATGTTCTGCACTGGAGTGGACTTCATGCCAGAGCTTCTCTTTGGAAAGTTTTTGATATCTCACAGGTTGCTGGCGACTGCTGCTTAGTGGACGTAGATGAGCGATGTCGATTGGTTGTATACGATACAGTAATATACAGTATATTTATTATAAAGAATGTGATATGGTATGTTTTTATATGCTTTATACGCCCTGTATAGAGTATAGTGAGCTTTTACTGTTTCCTACTGTAGTAACCCATTAGACCTGTAGAGGGAGCGGTTTCTATAGCCTTAAGCCCAACAGCCGTTCACATTGGACAGACGATGTTGAATTAATTCTTCCTCTGGCTATTTATCAATCAAAATATTCCTCCTATTCTGGAGAGGAACATGGATTCTGATTGGACGTTGCTAGGTAACTCGTTTTAAATATGTATCACTTAAATGTTAATTTAGTAATGATTCTGAAATATTCAAGTAATGAATTATTTCTCAGGTAGAAGTGATGGAGGAGTGCAGTTTATTCCTCTGTACAGGGTAGATCAGAAACGAAAACTCTTCATAATAATAATAATATTAATAATAATTTGTAATAGTGTAAAAATCGTTTGATTCTTTTATTCTCTTATTGTAAAGTAATTATCTGGATTATTTGAGCTTTATATAGACTTCAGTTTGCACTTCAGCTTCTTTGATATAATCCCTCTTTAAACCATTTACAGCTTTATTGAAGACTGACATCATCAGTATCTACATTTCTTTGCTAACACAGTACTTTTTTATTATTATTTTTTTAATCTGCTGTATGTTTAATCTTTTCACTCTTGAGTTTGAAAGTGTTTCTAAAGAGCTGATAATAAACACACAGCTGCTCTGACTTGCCTTCATAAGAATTAAACATCCTGAAACTTTAACACTCACCTCGTTTTTCTCTTAAGCAGTCCCAGATGTTTGGTTCACTTACAGTAATCACCTAACATTTCAATCCAATATAATTTTCTTGCAAATAAGTGACCGTGTCATTTTTTGAAGCATTAACAGATGCAGAAAGGAGAGAAAAACAAACAAACAAAAACATTAAGTTAGTCTCGCATCACCATGAAAATCTCTATCCTTATTTCTTTATTTCGGTTTCTCACAATTTATCTTACTCTATTTCTCTCTATATATTTCTCTCTCTCTCTCATAACTGTTTATTAATCATTACAATCTTTTTTTACAAATACTAAAAACTCCTAATCCTACCCTGCCAGTATTTCATACAAGTAGGACGAATTTATAGTTACAGTAGCAAAAATGTATAGTATCAGTCTGTGTTATTTACTCATTATCCCCCCCCCCCCCCGTATCTTTGAATGGTCCTGGTGCTGCTGAAAATATAGTACAGTTTTATCTGCAGTAGCATTTCCTGACATATTAGTAGCACTTTGTGACATGTTGTTTTTAACATTATCAGAATATAAAGCATATCGCTTTAACACTAGTAGAACTTTCTAACATGTTGATTTAACATTATCCATAAATTCATTAGCCCACTGTTAAATTAACTCTGAATATAAAATGTAATTATGCATTAAAATACACAAATGATTTAATAAGAAAAACTTTAAATAGTAAGTGACTGGAGGTAGTGGGATA
This sequence comes from Clarias laeviceps, assembly GCA_030014305.1. Taxonomy (NCBI): domain Eukaryota; kingdom Metazoa; phylum Chordata; class Actinopteri; order Siluriformes; family Clariidae; genus Clarias; species Clarias laeviceps. The sequence continues at coordinate 28,186,088 of JAQMYJ010000007.1, forward strand.
GATTCATGGGTTCTAAAACAGCGAAACATGATGTACCTGCACAGTAAACTTAGTAGATACTAATAGGAAGAATAAATTTAACACCAGCCATCATGAATCTTTTTACATGAATCAGTTACTTTTTCACTAAACTACAACTTTTCAAAAAATCTGTTTAAATACTTTAAGATTCTGAAATAAAGAAAAGAAAGCATCTCATGTAAAAGAATACCAGCCTCTTAGACTTCCAGCCTGGTGCAGTAAAATAAACACTCGGTTCCTGAGCACTCGCTGTATGTAATGATAAAATATACATTTCCTATATATAAATCCTGAAGGATTACGCTGTAATTTAATCTCACACAGTGATCGAGGGGAAGTCTCTCAACCGCTGATGTAAGAGAGCTGCTTTAAGAGATCCAGAAATCTGAGTCCATTCTTCAGTTTGGCTCCAAACCAGAAGGGGGAGCCACGTCCAGGAGGAGGAGGCGAAGTGCGTGATTAGTTTATTACTGCTGAAAAACCTTCTGTGTCTCTTTCTCCCAGAGACACTAAATCAGTTTGTCTTTTTTAATCAACCTTTACTTCGAGACAAGCGAGGCACATAATCACTCTCGTCCTACTGCTTTCACCTCAGATTACCTCAAAAACCCAAACAGAGCGAGAAGCTTCTTTCATGTGAACTTTCTCATCGCTGAACTTCCTCACCACAAGAAAGAAGCACAAGAAGTCCGTTTGTCAAAAGTCTGAATGATGTTTTCTTTATTTCACAGCTCTGTTGAATTTCCTTGTTGATTAATTCTAACAGCGGCTCTCACGATAGCGCAGGTTTATATTCATCCTCTCAATCTGATATGTTATGGTTTCCATAGTAACGGCTCTTTCTCAGGGACGTGCACAGTGCTATGTGCTCCACTGACAATAAAACGATAAAAAAAAATGTGTTATCATTAATATGGTTGTAACGATTGGCTTTTATTGTTAACCTAGTTACATGAAATATGGGCTCGCGAATCTAACTTCCGGTATTGCGTAAGCGTAGCGGAACAAGGAAAGGCAATGTACCGTAAGGCAATGTTTAGCATTTTTATGGAAGGAGTCTCCAGTGTCACTATGTGACTGCGCTACATAGACCACCCCCCAGCTTCCGGCGTCGGAGGAGAGCGTCCGTACTGGCGCTTTAAAGTCGCCACATTACTTACATGGGTTTTTAGTGGGTTACCCCAAAATATGGTGTGGTTAATTGGCCCTTTTTTATTTTGATTTCAGCTGGTCCCTCCCATTTGGGCGCTAGCTTAGCAGACAAGTTTTGCTGGGCAGAGGAGTGTGGGTGCGGCATCGGCCAAACCAGTTTGCCCAGTCGAAAGTGCGCTTCTTCTCGCCGGGTATTGTCGAGCCTGGCTTGTTTGGCTATCTGCATTTTATGGTTGTGTTTTCCCTCCTCTATGATGGTTGGTAATATAGTTATGCTGAGTGGGTATCCTATTGCTCCGCTTTCCCTGATTTCCTTTGGCCTCTGTCTCACGCTTCCGGCATACCTCACACGTCTTGATATACATCCTTGCGCACGCTGGGCCACCAGGCGACGTCTAGGAGCCTCAACAGTGTGTTCAGCCCCCCCGGTGGCCTCCCATTGGATGGTTATGAAAGCGCCGCAAGAACATCTGGGTTAAAGTTTGGGGTACCACCAGCTGGAACTTTCCTCCCCGCTTTCCTCCAACCCTGTGGTATAACGCCCCCTGGTGTCGTTCGAAGGCGATTCAAGGTTTCTCCGCCTCCTTCAGGTGCTCCCTCTTGCACAGCTGAGCTATTGTCCCGTCTTCTTGTTGGGCCTTTGCTAGCTCAGCCAGGCGGAACACGCTGAGGTGACTTGGGGAATGCTGTCCTCCAGCCATACCTTCCCTGAGCAATCTCCAAGATGGCTCCCTTGGCCCTTATGAAGTCCAGCCTTGCTATCAGAGGGAAAGCCAGGTGAGAGTCAATCATGACGTATGTTTTCAGCCGACATTCCACACCTTACCAGTTGTAACTCAGTGATCTTTGCGTTTGTGCTTGATATACTTTTCCATCCGCCATGACGATCCTCTGGGGAGAATAAGCATTGTCCCCGGCCTCCTGATCACCCAGCTGTCGCCATAGGCTCTCTTGCATGAGAGTGTAGGTGCTCCCCGTATCTAGCACTGCTTTCACCTCCTTTCCCTGCACTGACACGGGTACCAGAAGAAGCGAAGGTGCTGCATGGGGCTGAGTGATGGAAAGTCCAGCGAGATGTTTCGATGGAGGTCGCTCTGTAGCTTGCTTCTTGTTCTTCTCCTTGCTGTGTTGATTCTCCACCTTTTTCCAGTAATCTTTAGCTCCCATGCAGTCCTTCTCCATCATCAACCCCAGTTTCACCAGCTGTTCCACAGTGTTCACAGTGCCTCTGAGACAGCCATCTACTCTGGGGTTGATGTTGTTGAGAACACGGCTCACCAGCTCTTGCTCCGAGATATCAGGCTTCAGACAGAGGGCCCGGTAGTCATAGGTGAAGTCCCTCAGGCGTTGACCCGGCTGTTGCACCAGCGACCTTAACTTGTCCTCCACTTCGGTCAAGTAGTCATAGGGTAAAAACACAGCCAGGAATGCCTGTTTAAAAGACTCCCAATCCTTGACTTTGCCTTTTTCTGCCTTCCACCAGCTCAGGTCCCCATAGCACTGTGCTGAGGGTTCCTTTCAACTCGGCGCTGGGCAGTGGCCTGATCTCTAGGTAGTTTTCACACTGCTCGATGAAGTTAAGCACATCCGCTGTCTCAGAGGCGTCACCGAAGGAGGGAAACTCCAGGCGTATTGGCGGTCGAGCATAAAAGGAGGAAGTTGTTGGCGAAACTGAGGAGGTAAGCTGAGTAGATGAAGGAGATGGGACACAAGGAGGAACTTCATAGGTTAGCTGACTTCTTCTCTGATGTACCTTGTCCGCAACTGCAGCAATCGGAGTACTGGGTGATTGTAGAGCAAGAGAATGTGATGATGCAGGGGTGTAGGCCTGTAACCTGTGTATGGTGGGCGTGCTAGTGAGACGCAGCTTCTTCATCTGCCTCACCCATACAACGTCTCTCCGCAAAAAACAGTCAGTCACAGCCCTCTCCAGTTTCTCTATGGCCTCCTGGCAGTAGCGCTCCAGCTCTGCTAAGTCGAAAACTGGTTTCCCTGTTAATCGTGCTGTTAATAGATTCTCTAAAATTCTGCTCTAACGTGCCCACAACTTCACCATGCTCTAACGTGCTCTAACGTGCCCTACAACTTCACAATGTAGCGCAGCCACATAAAGGGCTTTTGTGGCTGCGCTACATGGTGAAGTTTACCGTAAGGCAAAGTTTAGCATTTTTATGGAAGGAGTCTCCAGTGTCACTGGTCCATTTCTTTTGCTTATTAACATCAGAGAGAAAGAAAAGAAAAGCCGGTAAGGGAACAAGTGTATAGCTGCTATAACATAAACGACAGCAGGGCGACAACATAAATGGATAAAATGTACGTAATTTTTTTTTAATGAGAAAAACTGTAATTATTTGTAATTTGCTGTGGTGTAAGAGGAATAAAACACTCAGGGACATGCTGTTTAGGAAAATAATCTTTAGGATAATAACAGTGACTGCTAACCCCTAACCCTAACACTCGACATTGTATAGCGACTTTTTGTTTTTTTTCTCATAAAATCTTTCCCCCTAGATTTTCTATATTTCAAAAACAATGCATTACTAAACCCTTATTTCTGATTTGCTCAAACCTTTGCATCATACACCGTACAACAAGGCAAAATCCATTCAAAGTTTGTGTTTAATTTTCACTGTAAGTCAGAAAGTGAGTGTATATAAAAATCAAAAACTATTTTTATCTACCTAAATTCTTTCCTGGTTTTGGAAAACAAAGGTTTCATGTGAAGACTCTAACAACATTTCCCCCCCTTCATCTTTACTAACACTTTCATGAGGAGACTTAAATCAGATTAAGTTTCAGTCCGAGTCAGGATTATTTCTCTGAAAACTCTGGGATAAAACGCTGGGCCTCTATAAGAATGCCCTTAACGGGGATGATGTAATATCTCCAGCGCCAGTACTGAAATGTTTTTCTGTTCCCTGACCTCATTCTTACCCTCTCAGATGTCTGAAAGCTCGTTTGTAATGACTTTTTTTGAAAGAAGGTAAGAGTATTTCTCCGTAATTGTGTATTTTCCTCCCTCGCCCTTTAGCGTGCCTGTATAAGTGCTGAATGATGTTCGGAGGGCATTAGATCATACAGCTGAATGAGCCCAGAGGTCAGTGTGGTGCAGTTTAACCCAAAAAGCCATTAGAGTCGTCGCAGTGTGCTGCATTCACACGCAGCTTTGATTTTACTGACCTGCTTTAAAAAAGGATCAGTTCAGCTTTTTTCATCTCTGCAGAAAAACCTTCTCTCTTCAGTGATAAAACACACTGTATAGAACATTACAGAACAAAATATACACAGTATAGTGTTGTTAAATGTTTAGTACAGTATGGTATAGTGTGGTGTATAATATTGTAATGGCATAGTATACTACAGTACATTATAGTATAGTGTTGTTGTATAAGGGTGTGTAGTACAGTACAGTGCAAAATAGTATAGTATAATATAGCACAATGCTGCATACTACAGTAACATAGTATAATGGAGTGTACAGTAGAGTGTAGTATAACAGGATAATGTGGTACAGTACAATATAGTATAGTATAGTACATTACACTAAAGTGTAGCATCATGTAGCATTATTATCAGTACTGTATATCAGAGTTTAGCACAATATAGTATAGTGTGGTGCAATAGTATAATGTATAGTATAGTATATAATAGTACAATATAGCACACAGTAAAGTACAGTATAGGATACAATGCAGTATTATAATAAGTATATTAGAGTTTAGTGCAGTACAGTTTAGCACAAAACCATTATAGCAGAATGCAACAAAGCACAGTGGGATGTACAGTATAAGAGTTCAGTGACATATTATTTACAGTGTAGTATATTGTAATGCAGTATATTGTAGTAGAGTGGAGTGAAGTGTATTAATTATACAATAAGGCATTACAGTTCAGGGTATTAGTATGGACTGATTTATGGTAGTACTACCTGGTGTCACCCAGATGAGGATGGGTTCTGGGTTCCTCTCAAGGTTTCTTCCTCATGTCGTCTCAGGGAGTTTTTCCTTCTGCTCCATCACCTCCGGCTGCTCATCAGGGACAATCTGATAAAAGTGTACATTGTAATTTGTACATTTCTGTAAACCTACTTCTAAAAAGTGCTATACACATAAAATTTTATTGAGTACAGTATAGTACAGTAAGATGTAGTACAGTGTAAAATATTACTGTACTATATATATTTATATATAAATAAATATTACTGTACTATATATATATTATATAGTGCAGTGCAGTACAGTACAGTCTGGACACCCAATTCCTACAAGACATCAGACTTTACTACACCACTGACTCCAGGGCTGTAATATTTCCATGATTTCATACAGCCTTAACACACACACACACACACACACACACACACACACACACACACACACACTTTGATAACTGCTTGGATTTAAATGGAATTGAAATGAGCACAGTGTTACATTTCACATGCGGCTCCATGGCATATAAACAAGGATCTATTTCTGTTAAACCTTTGAAGATCCGTTCCAGAGGTTCTGCAAATCCTCATCTCGCAGAACTGAAATAAAATCAGAGCAGGATGCTGAGAGACGCCGTGCCTGAGCCGTGTCACACCATGACCAGATCGACTGCAGGAAAAAACAGGACTGAGCAGAGCAGCGTAGCGAGCCATGAAATTGAGTTTTTTTTACTGGAACGTTTGGAAGTGTGAGGAGCAGAAAAAAGGACAAATAGATTTCAGGTAATCTGATCCCTGTGATCAACATAACTGCTGCTGTGTGTGCAGTCTGGCTTCACGTCTGATTCAGCCTTAACGGGAACTCTATACGAGTATTCACGTCACTCATGTCACGTTTACGTGACCTTTTAAACACCTTCACGTGTTCTGTTTCTCACATTTTCACTTTGTGAGGTTTCTAACAGGAACGCATGGACAAGACCTGAGTGACCTGAGTGTTTTCTTTTGTGCTGTGAACACGAGGAAGCGATAAGTAAAGCAGTCTGAGTGGAAAAACACACCTCAGGGAGCTTTTGTGCAGAAAATAACCAAATTAACTGGAACGTCATGACAACCAAACAAACTAAAATGACTCTAAGTCCAATAAAAACAAAAGTACAGTAAAAATAATTAGAAGAAGATGAAAAGGTTTAGAGTATATGAGTTTCTGTGTCTCTTTTTGGGGAAAATAACTTTATGTTGATGAACTGTGCAGAGACATCTTCTAAAGCTCATGTAGGTGAAACTCTATCTGCTCCAGCGAGACCTCCTGATCATCCTGATGTTCTGCTCCACATTGTGGGAGGAGGAAGTGGAGATCAGAGTGATAATGTGCACAAGAAAAGGAGGGAGAGCCTCAGAGACAGAGAGAAAAACAGAGTAGGTGGTTTTCTTTGTCCTCAGCTGAGGAACACCGAGTGTGAGTCTCGGGCTGCAGCCATGAACGAGGTGAAGTTGGCTCTGCTGGGCAGCGAGGGAGCGGGCAAATCAGGTCAGTGGCTTATCTGTTCAGCTCTTCACACACACACACACACACACACACACACAAATAAGCTGTGTTATGATTCCACAGCGCAGGTTTCTGCACACACTCAGGATTCTTACTGAACCTTTAACCTGAATAAACTTCATCAACCATCACAGCAACGAATCAGTAATTATCTATAAACACAAACGGAAGTGTCAACGTTTCCTTTTTTTCTTTCTTGTGTGTTTTATTTATACACAAAAATATTAAAATGTGCTGTTACACAAAAAAAGTTGTTGAATTGTTTCAGATTTATTAGATTGTTTGTTTAAGCTATTGTTTGGTTGTCATTTGTTTATCATTTGTTTGTAAACACTGCATTTTAAGCTATGAAACATGCCGACAGTGATGTTTTACTATAATATAAATGAGTTATTTGGTCATTTTTGGACTTATGCAGAGAATTCGTTCCTGTATTTTTTTATTAAACAAAACAAAAATGTTAACTGATAAAAAAAAAAAAAAAAGTACTTCACTTTTCACTCACTGAAGGCTAAACTGAATGCAGAAAGACAGACGGACACACACACACACACACGTACATGGTGATGGACATAAGCTCCAGATTTCAAGCATCACTGACTGCACAGAGTTTACATCCAAACCTTAATTATTGTCCTAATATTTATGACCATGCTAGTCTGTACAGGTGTAGAGGACAGGTGGAGAATAGAGGTGTAGAGGACAGGTGGAGAATAGAGGTGGAGAGGACAGGTGGAGAATAGAGGTGGAGAGGACAGGTGGAGAGGACAGGTGGAGAATAGAGGTGTAGAGGACTGGTAGAGAGGACAGGTGGAGAATAGAGGTGTAGAGGACTGGTAGAGAGGACAGGTGGAGAATAGAGGTGTAGAGGACAGGTGTAGAGAACAGGTGGAGAGGACAGGTGGAGTATAGAGGT
>JAQMYJ010000007.1:28219183-28234728 GCA_030014305.1 Clarias laeviceps
CGACACAGACTCCACCCAAATACTAACTCGACACAGACTCCACCCAAATACTAACTCGACACAGACTCCACCCAAATGCTAATCTGACATGACATGACTCCACCCAAATACTAACCCGAGACAACTAAATTATTTTATGTATAACAAATAAGATCAAAGGAACACTGGAACACTTTTACAGACAGAATAATCAAAGTATCTGACCTTTAATTCAGAGGAAATCCAAAAATCCAAACATGTTAAATGAAACGCACTGAGTGTGATGAAATAGAGTGATGTTTTTTTTGTTTTTTTTACCTAGCTCTTCATTTTATACGCAGGAATAAATCCGGTGTCAGGAAAATATACTGTCTATAATTTGGCGCTCTGTTGTTCCACCTCTCCCTCAGCTGTACTTTATTACAGACAAATATCTGTTCATCACATCACACCATTTTGTCCTAATATTAATCAGAATTGTCTCACTGTATCACTGCAGAGAAAGAAGAAATCCTGCTCTTCCAGCTGTGTGAAGAAGAGCAGCTCTGCGCCGAAGACGCACTGTCGTCTCAGTTTGTGCTCGGTTCAGGTTGGTTCTCCTCCACACTCAGAACCAGCTTTAGATCTCATAAACATTTCTCTAAGCAGCATTTACTTGTAAAACTGTTATATACAAGTGAGTTTATAATGCAAGTGAAAACATTACAAAGTTAAACATATAAATTTACCACTAGATGGCGCCAGTATCACCAGCATCAATCTGAGCAGTGTGAACCGCTTGTCTTTTCTCTGCAGTCCTACACAGGTAACAGCCAGATGAGCACAAAACACTACAAGCAAGAGAGCATCAGTAAGGCCTCCTCTCCCAAACCATTCACACCAGTGGATAGCCCCACCCCCTTCTCCACAGGCCACTCCCAAATCTCACTGCCAGGACAGAGAAGATCAGGTAGGCAGCGCACACCTTAGAGTCCGGTGGAGGAAACGCCACACCTGCCAGAGTTCTGTCTTTGATCCGTCTTTGATCTTTGGAGAACTTTTACAGGAGACACTGATCGAACCTTAAACTTGAAAAGCGTTCGAAAAAATTAGCTCTCTGATGCTTCAGGTTTGTGGATTTAAGACTATTTAAAGACTGTGTTAGAGCGGCTTGTGTTTGACTCGAGTGTCGTCTACTTTACACATCCTGGGAAGGATTTTTAATTTAAATGTTTTGCTCAAAAGTCCCAAAAAAACTTGTATTTCTTAACAGGGTTTCAGGGTTTGATACGTGTAGTAGTGTTTAATCACATTCACGCCTCACATAAACAAACACCACAACACAACCAAGCACTATTAACACCTTAAATGCTAATTTAAATAGTTTCAAAACGTTGCCAAATCTCTTCTGTAAATAAGTTATGATTTTATTTTATCAATAAACTGAAAAAAGTCTATGTTGTCCTTGAGAAGAGCTGTAGTTTTATTTTACCTTCATAAACTTTATTCACTGATTCTTCTCTGTCCTGGGAACACCTGGTGTGAAGCGGGAATATTCCCGGGATGGGACACCACACACACACACCACACACACACACACCACACACACACACACACACACACACACACACACACACACACGTCTCAGTACCACTGTGACGCCGGACTTAAGTGTCGTTTGTCCCATATTTAATTAAAAGTATTAAAATAAAAGTATGAGGACGGTGATGTGATGTGATTAAAGATTCCAGGCAGCGAGGAGAGACTGCAGTGGTGCGACAGCCGGAAAAGCACAAGACTGAGAATGAGAGTGAATTGGAGTGTAATCTTGTTTAGACGTGCAGCAGGGATCCGCTATAAACACGCAGCACTCGAGCGCTAGGCTTCAGGACGGAGAGGAAATAATCCTTAGTATGGATACGATATTAAACTCACCAAGCAGAACTCACTGAGGCCGGGTTAGAATCCTATTTACATCCAGTGGTGTGTGTGTGTGTGTACTGTATATGAAACACACAGCCTGTCTGTCCACCCAGGTGTGTTCTCCTCCTCCTCCTCCTCCTCCTCCTCAGTGCGGTTTTACAACAATCACACTCGGGTCCGAGAGCATCTGAGCGAGGCGGTCAGAGTCAGATACTGACTCGACTCTGAATCGACTCACGGCAGGAAGTGAATCAGACGTGCTGTGTGTTTCGTAGATTCCTATGCGAGCGGCTGAATTGATCCAAAGCACCGAGCTGTAGCGCTGCAGAAACGCTGTGTGTTCTGGAGAAAATAAACACACAAAATGTATAAAACTCGTCATTTACTCGTAATTCCTTCACGCTTTTCTCTGTGTTTTGATCCGGTGAGAGAGGTTTACGAGGCCTTACACACACCGCAGACAACAATTTATTTTAGATTTTTGACTGATTTAATCTGTCAGATGCTCAGGTTCTAATTCTCAGCCATCTCCAATGCACTAATGATAACTGTTTTCATTGTTAAAGAGAGACACATCAAAGAGTTTATTTTTATCCATTTAATGTTGTGGAACGTCGCTTCTCACAAACACACAATTACACATTATTTTTTAATCCGTTGTTATCATTAACAAGGATAAACCTCCATGTAAATGAGATGTTACTATGGAAACGATACTGAATCAGAGCGAGCCCATCGATATAAACCTGCTCTACTGTCCGAGCTGCTGTTAGAGAGAATTAATCAACACCTTCTGACCAATCAGAGCGCAGGACTCAGCAGGGTGGGAGGACTTAGCAATATCTTTAGGGAGATATTGTAGCGGTTAGCGCTGTCTCCTCACACCTTGGGCGTTAGGGTTCGAATCTCACCTTTGCCCTCTGTGTGGGCGGAGTCTGTATGTTCTCCCCATGCTTGGTGGGTTTCCTCTGAGTACTGAAGACATGCGCTGATTGGTGTTTCTGAATTGCCACAGAGTCTGTATGTGTGTGTGTGTGTGTGTGTGTGTGTGTGTGTGTGTGTGAACAGTGGTGATCCCATCCTGGGTGTATCCCACCTTGTGCCCTGCGCCCATCCCCCCCCCCACCACACACACACACTCCGGGACAGGCCCCAGGCCCCCTGTACAGGAAAACTGCTATACAGTACATGATGGATGGATGGATGAGAGTCTTTATAATGATGAATAATATAAACTTCTTGAAGTGCGACTCTGTTGTGGCAGAACCACAGGGTGGCGCTATAAAGAGACCCTCACTCAGAACAGATTAGAGAGATGGCAGAGACTAGCGTCTGTTGCTCATGTTTGATGGATTGCGTCATTAAATAATTACAATGTATGAGAGTGTGTGTATGTGTGTGTGTGTGTGTGTATGTGTGTATGTGTGTGTATGTGTCTCACCTGAACATGATGAATCATCTCAATAACTCCTCATCTAGGAGCTCAGCATTTCTTGTTTACGGTGAACAGACCGCTCTCCGAGTGCAGCCCGGAATTTCAGGCAGAACTGGGGGAGATAAGCGAGATTGATTCGGTTTGGAAAACCTCGATCGGTGTTCAGAAAGAGATCCATTTGCATAAGGTCTGTTTAGATGACCCCGAGTGTGCCTAATGCGCTGTCAGGGGCCCGGATGGGGTTTCAGCATATGGTCTTCATTTTCCTCTGCCAGACATCTGATTCATTAAAGGAGAGAAAGCGTGAGGAGGAGGCGGACGGAGCGTCCAAAAATTCATCTGTCCTGCTGGAATTTCAGGAGACGGACTTACAGGAGCGAACCTTTATAAAACACACCAGACTTCATGTTCCTTCTATAACATATAAGGCTACGGCTTCCAAAAGTTTTAGGCTTTTCATAGTGTCCCCTGTGCCAGTAGTGTGAGAGCACACACACACACACACACACACACACACACACACACACAGCGAGAGGAGCGTGGTGGCTGAATAAGGCGGTGTTTGTTTGCGAGGCAGAGGAAATTAGAAAGGCGGCCAGTTGGAACAGGGTCCTCGCCTTTCTTCTCTTCTCCAGCTGTACGCACTGACAGATGGGCGCTGAGGGAGAGAGAGGAGGCCAGGATTAAAACTTGGTGGCTCCTTTCAGATCCTGGAGGTGGAGGTTCAGGCCTGCGGTGCGACTCCTGAGCGCTGATGTCATCAGAAACAGAGGCAGAGGAGAACAGCGAGCCGCGGCGAGCGCCGGCGTCTCAGTAACCTTAACCGAGACTGATGAATCGACTGGTACGCAGAGATCCGGTACCTGCAGCGGGGGCTGTGCACCTCCTCCATCACCTCCTCCATCACCTCCTCCATCACCTCCTCCATCACCTCCTCCTCTTAATGCATCCTCACCATGCGGCCCATGACATTGTAGTAATGAGCCAATGTGTTCACAATGTCACTTGCACGTCGCAGGGACGTTATCTGCACCCGCTCATCGCCCTGGCTGATGTCCCCGATCCCCTTCAGCTAGTGTGTGTGTGTGTGTGTGTGTGTGTGTGTGTGTCCTTACAACAGGGCCGCATTTCAACATTTATCACACTGCACACAAACTCATTTTATTTCTAAATCTTTCTCAGGAGCGTTTACACCAAAAATATGATTTATATGAAAATCCAGTTAGCGAACGCGCTTGGTAAGTCACGGATGATTTCTGTTTACCAGCATAACCATCTGAGAACGAAGGAAATCAGGAACTTTAGTAAATCTGGCGGACATTTATTTCAGTTCAGTTTTTGGGTTTTTAAAAATTTACACGCAATTTTAATAAAAGATAATAAATGAGGCAGAGTGTACGAGAAAGCGTACAGCAACAACATTCACCCACTTCTTCCAAACTTAAGGCCTCTGCACAGTGTGTGTGTGTGTGTGTGTGTGTGTGTGTGTGTGTGTGCATACTGTCCATTTATGATTCTTTTGTTTATTTATTAAAGTTAATCCCAGCCTGAAGTCAATGTTAAAACAGACGACACATTCTCAGCGAGCTTCATCAGTTTTCTCTTCCTCCCTGCACTACTCCTAAAATATTTGCAATTAAAACCAATTAGCTCATTTGAATATCAAATTAATTTTAAACACTTACTGGAGTAAATCCTTTTTTTCTTTTTTAATAAGTGAAGGCTCTCCACTCCGCTTGGATGGTCTGATATCTATTCCCACGTCTGCAGACATTAAACACATTACCGTATGTATTTTAACGGGGAGGTGGTGCTTTCCAAGCAATTTTTTGCTAGACTTCATTTTTAATTTATTCATTTTTGCGTTATTGGTCTCTTCGTAACGGCTCGGCAGCAGCCTGATCAACAGGCCTGTTAAAGCTGCGTCGTTGGTGAGCAGCACAGAGGAACACAGACTTCATTTTAAAAGTGCTTTCTCTCTCAGAAGCGCTCTGTTTGAGGATGAAACCAAGATGCACGGCTGAACTCCCCCGGAGGAGAACGTTTGATTCCTACAGTAAACCTTTTGATAATTCTGAGAGAGTGAGAGTGCGAGAGAGAGAGTGAGAGTGCGAGGGAAGGAAAGAATGAAAAATGTGGTCAACCTTGAATCTCCAGAAATATTTCAATTTTGCGGGTGCTGACCATCGAGCCTCGCTGCCAGAACCCCATCCACACAGGAATGCTCCTCTCATCCTCTCCTCCTCCCTGCACTTATCCCCTCAATTCCTGCCCTTCTGCCCCTGAATCTGCCTCTTTTTCTTCAGAATTACTCTATTTAATCCAATATGACTCAAGTTCTTCAGAGCACCAGCGACGAGACGAAATCGGCCTCACGGAAGTGATTTAGTAAAACGACTGTTTCTTAACAACACAAATCCTGTTTGTTTGGTTTGATTTCTGCGGAGCGTCTAAAGGGACACGTGAGGAGAAAAAATATGGAGAATAAAAAAGTCCTTTTATTGCGAGGTGTGTGTGAGAGTATCCGGGTCAGTGTGAGACGAGTCGCCGCTCGACGGTTTCCAAAATCATATCTGTGGGATGTTTTTTATAAAAATACTTGCTTTTATTTCTTCCTTTGTAAATCAAATAAAAAAGAACGATTCTCAAACCGTTAACAAGCATGAGTGAGGTTAGGTTTGTTATGCTTCACGTCTTTTTCTGAAGAAACATTATTCGGTTTCGTCTGCGCTGCACTTTGAACAGAGGGCTTTTAACGCGAAGGTTTTAAATAATAATATTTACATAATATTCAACTTATGATGATTAAATCTTAGGGTTAATCTAAAACACATGTACATAACATTTTAGGTTATATTCATAGATCAGAATAGATTTGTTATACTTCTTGTCTTTCACTTTATCTCTCTCTCTTCTTGTTATACTTTGTCACAAATCCCGCCTACCATGTACTCACTGGTCACAAGACTTCAGTCTCATCTGCGATTGGTTAGATTTTCTCTCTGTGTGTGAAATGTGAGCCAATGCTAGAGAAAAAAAAGGATTATTTTGTAATTACTTTGCTATTACTTTTTTATAACTTTATTATTACTTTGCTTAACTAGTAATTAAAGTATGACCCGGAAGTTTATACGAGTTAGTCTGGGTTTATACGAGTTAGTCTGGGTTTTCTGAGATCTTCTGAGATTCTGAGACAAAAAGGGTGATTTGTTTTTCCCCTTCATGTCTCATTTGGACCTCCGTACATTTGGCTCTGCACATCAAAGTGCCGGAGGGACGTGTAGAGCTGAGTGCGCCCTGAAAGCACCGTTATTTAATTGTACAGGTAGCTCTTCTTTCTGCCGTACCTGCACCGGTGCCTCCACGGTTAGCTGCTGGGTCTTCACCTGGGGACCACCGCTCACAGATGTCTCGCTCCTTACCCCAGGACATCTCTTGGTGGCGGGGCAGTGACCAAGGACGTCTCATCCCATTTCTTAGAGTCAGAAGTGTGCTTTCTCCATCTCCTCCAACAGTTTCCTTGTTGCCTGGTACAAACGGGTTTCCTGGAACCTCAAGTCCTTAAACAAGCATGTTGTTGTTGTTGTTGTGTCTCCCTCGAAGCCTCTAGCCCCCACCTTCACTAGGAAAGTGGAGCTCTCTGCCCAGGTCCACCTCCATCTTCCAGTCCATCCCTGGTGTCAGGAGATTCGTTGTTGTTGACTTCTTTGTAGCAGCTGGAGCTGGAGCTGCCTATGAAAGATGATCTTCGGTTGGTTCCCTGATGGACTCTCTTTGTTTGCTTCCAGCGCTGATGGTCCTGCAGACCCCACAGGCTTTGCTCTATACTGAGCCACTGACGGCGGCTGTGAGCGACAGGTACGGTGTCACAGGTTACCCGATGAGAAAGCTGTCGAGCCTGTGTGCAGTTTTCAAATATCTGCCCAGTTGATCACCCGACTCATGCCACCTTCCCACAATGTCCAACGCCTCTGCTGCCCCTGCACTCGGTTCTCCTTCCGCTCCATTCTAATGATGGGTGGTTTAAACTGGCCTTTGCACTGGCCAGTCTTCCTCAATTATGTTTAATGTGTGTAATGTCCAAAGTCCAAGACCAGGACTATATTTATATTTATATTTATATTTACAGCATTTGGCAGACAGCCTTATCGAAAGCTATTTACAGAAGGACTCGCTAGTTCATCTGTTTAAAAACCCTGCTGGGGAAAATTGTGTTGTATAAAAAAAAAAAAAACACAAGGCAATAAGCTAAAATACTAATAATAATGGAGATAATTTATCTGCAAGCCTTTAGAGGTCGGTGTTTAGACGTGTTTTGTAGACTGTACGTGCCAGAAGAGTCCCGATGCAGGTCTTCCTTATACCCTGAGATGAGAAATGGAGGGAGCAGTGGAGCAGTGCTAGAGGATCAGAGGGAGCAGTGGAGCAGTGTGGGGTGATAAGTGCTCTGAGGTAAGAGGGTGCTGGTCAGTTTTTGGGCTTGGAGGCAACCATCAGTGTTTAAATCTGACACACAGCAGCTAAAGGGAGCCAGTGGAGATCTGAGAGTCATCCAATAAGATCTTAGCTGAGATCAAGTCCAAGTCAAGATTGAGACCAAACGAGAGATGATGTTATCATCTTCTCAAGTGAAATCTCTTACACCCTGCAGATGTAAACTAAAACTGCAAGCAAAAAAATGTCGATAATTTTTATATTTTTTAGGAATTTATTTTGTGAAAGTAGCAGAATTATCTCCCAGTAGAACAAGTCACTTTTTGTTTGCAATGTAAGGCATATTTGACTAAAAATAAGTGTAATAATCTTATATCTGGTTCGTTGTAAACTTATATAAAGAAATTATAGATAGGTGTGGCTAGATTCATGAATATTTTACCTGCTAAGATGTCTTCTTTCGCACCAAAGGCGAGGCCTTTATAAAGTAGTTATGTTTGTGCATGTGTTGCACCAGGAATTCAGCTGGTTTCTAGAAGACAGAAAAACTTCTTTTGGGCATTTGAAAAGAAACACAACATCTCAAGACTAGCCTCGAGTCCAACATCCCCACCTCCATTGTCTGGAGACGCACCAGAAGAAACTTCAGTAGACAACATGATGCACAGAAGGGGGAAGAGAAGAAGCCTGGCTGATGATGAAGTAGAAGCTGATAAATGGCTGCACTCAGATTCTCACAACCCCTGCAGATGTTAACACGGGTGTACAGAAGTGTGTCCTCGTCTCATCAGAGACTCACACACACTCCTCGCTGTCACCACGTGGGGGATTCTGGATTGGTCGATTCAGTTTCAATTACACAGGGAGCCATTTTTTACAGGAGAGCCCACATCCCACACACCTGCTGACAGAAGACAGGCAGATCGACTCTGATACCTGGAGATGTGCTCCTTAACACACTCATAATCTCCTGTGCGACTTGAACTTTTAATTAAACCCTGTGCAGAGGCAAAGCAGCAACCACTGTTAACACAAACACTTACAGTACATTCACACACTCTTAAATCCAGATTTAACATTACAGACGGTCGCAGCTTTACAGAAACCTGCACGGAGATTTATGTTGCTGATGAACAAGAAGTGTTTAGGAACAAGGAACCTTGAGAGGAACCAGACTCCATGTGGAATCTGTCCTCTTCTCTCTGGCTCACTTTCTGTATTTCATCACTGAACCATTATATTTACAGTTTAGGCCTAAAACAGTCAAATTTGTTTAGATATAAGATTTAGTAATATTATTTTTGGTCGGTTTTATCTTTATATTAAGGAAATGTAGTATTAAAATGAATTCAAGATATTTTAACTTTTTGCAGTGTTTAAACTTTGTGTTTACTTAAATAATTATTTTGATTGTGTAAATCTGCTTTGCAACAATGTAAATTATTAAAAGCGCTATACAAATAATAATATATATTATTATTATTATTATTATTATTATTATTATAATACAATGTTTTATTATATTTTGTTTTAATTTATTCTTTTTAAACTTTTTAAAAAACTTATTTAATGATTCTAGTTCCTTCACATTGTGAAGTCCAAAGTTCTGTCTCGTTAAAGCTCTGGAGAAACATTCAATCACATTAAAAATACACTAAAAATTATCATTTAATTTAATTATCAACTAAGCAGGAAAGTTTTACTTCTACAGTAATTAGGTTGAAGAATAAGGGATATTTTTCATTGAAGGCTATTTTATAAAACTTTCTTCCAAAACAAAAGAAATGAATGTACTTTGTTTAGATTCAGAGCGTTATGATTTTTTCCTCTTAAAATCACTTTAAGTGAATAAAGTGTTATTATAACTGTAATGAGGTTTTATTTAAGGAACAATCTTTGTTATAAAACAGCCATGTGTCCCGGAGCAGCTCGTTCTCGGCTCTTTCCTCAAACTAACACCAACCATGAGCAAATAAAATGTGGTAAAGAGAGATAAAGCAGGTCGAGTCTTTAACACTGTAGCCTCAGTCCTTTAGAGATCGGACCAAACAGCAGCAAGAAAGTCTGAACATAAACCTGACTATTAACTTTACGGATCAGACAGACTTAAACAACGACATGAGGGAAAAGCTCCGGTTGTTCTGCTTTTTAGAATCAGATCTTCTTAATGTTCGCTCACAAAGATTTATAATCTAACTCTCATAAAGTCTTACGTGCTGCAGTGTAGCGTATCACTCCATTCCATCCACGTCAGTCTCACAGAAACACATTCACATGCAGCTGAGCTTCTTCAGCAGAGCTCGGCCACAAGAACATGAGTTAGAACATGAGCATTACGCAGCTCGATGTGTTGGAGTCGCAGAACTCAGAAATCTTCTCCTCTTCTCTGCAAACACACTCTGGCTCTCGAGCCAAGGAGTAACGAGGTCTCGTTACACGTGTGATATTCAGGGCTTTAATACGTTTACAGCTAAAACTTTCCACATGAAAATGAAAAAACACATCCCTTCACCATGTTTAATATCAGTTCGAGTACGTCGGTGCAGAGCGTTCGGGCAAACCCTTGTGACAGAACGTTGATGTAAATGTATGAAAAAGTTTATTTCTCTGAGAAACGATCGATTGTAAGTATATTTTTGAGAAGAACTATGCTGTGAAAAAAACACATGCTGGTACCTAGTGTATGAAAGCCCTGCTGCTTCACCTGAGACTAAACCATCATCTGGAGGTCACGGTGATGTGAAGAACTCAGGCCGTGAGCTCCTAACACTCGCTGTCTGGTTTGTCCTGTAATCATTTCTGGAAAGACGAGTCGCTTGTTCATTTTCTTCATTCTTGCTGAAACTGGGGCCGTATATTTGGAGCCCAAATCTACCCTCTCTCTTTTTCTCTGTCTCTCTCTTACTTTATCTCTCTCTCTCTCTGTCTCTCTCTCACTTTATCTCTCTCTCTCTGTCTCTCTCTCACTTTATCTCTCTCTCTCTGTCTCTCTCTCACTTTATCTCTCTCTCTCTCTGTCTCTCTCTCACTTTATCTCTCTCTCTCTGTCTCTCTCTCACTTTATCTCTCTCTCTGTCTGTCTCTCTCTCTGTCTCTCTCTCACTTTATCTCTCTGTCTCTCTCTCTCACTTTATCTCTCTCTCTGTCTCTCTCTCCACATTATTGGCCATTGTGGCTCGCTGGCCCTGCGTGGGGTGACAGAGTCTGGCTGATGGAGAGACGACAGGAAAGACCTGAGCTGCAATAACACATTATTAGCTTTCCTACAGCTCCCCTGGGTTGGATTTAGACTGGATATCCACCGGCTCTCGCCGGGCCGCGTCACACCGTAGCACACCGCCACCGCCCAGTCCTCCGCTCCAGTGTTTATTTACACAACGTCCTTACCTGACTTTTCATTCTCGGACCAGCTCAATTAGCTGGAGAGACGATCAGAGCAGTGCAGATCCCTCACTCCTTCCCCGTTTCACTGCTGCTCCTAACACGGCCTCGCCTGCTTTCCTCCAGGACTCGGACCAGTCGCAGTACAGACGGACGAGACTCTCGGGAGTGAGCAGAAACACACACGGAACAATTTCCTGTGATCTGTATGTGAACAACTTTATGTCAGGAAAGATATTAAGAAATCACGGTACATCAACAAGTTTATAATTTAGAAATGAAATTAGTACAAAGCTACTACTGAGTGAGGACAAGCTAATTAGCGGAGTGAGCAAATTATTCTTAATTTAATGTAACACGACTCCTTTTTATTTATAATTGACTCTTTTATTAAATTTGCCTCTTTATTTAAAGCTTTTTTTGAAACCTGACTCTTCCTAAGTTGATTCTTTTGAAATTGTCTCTTTTTCAAAATTCACTCTTTTGTTGAAAGTTGAGACTTAGTTGATTCATTTTCAAACTTGACTCTTTTTAAATTGACTGTTTCAAAGTTTACTTTTTTCCCCAAAGTTGTTTAGGTCCTTTAGTCCTTTGAAGTCCACTCTTTATTTAAAGTTAACTCTTTTGTTAGTCTTTATATGTAGTAAGTGTCCTTCAACTACAAGAAGTCTGCTGTACATTGAAACGCAGAAGCGAGGCCGTGTTTTGTTGCGATCGACTGTATGGTTGATGTTCTGACTCTGACTCGGTTATGACTCGGTTCTGTGTTAAGGCTCTGTGAAACAAACTTGACTCGTGCTGTCTTTCGTGATGTTTCAGCCTGTTAGTCTCCCGTGTGCTCCGTCTCCTGCAGGACAGGACGCTCAATCTCGGGACCTGAGGTTTTTACTCACGTTCACATCACCTTTGTTCAATTATTTTCTTTTTTAATGTAAAACGTTTCTGCCTCTCATCAGTGGATGGATGAACTTTGCAAGGGATCGATGGTATTGATGATCCATAGATCACGCGACTCAACGAGACTGACATTATAAAAATGAATTCATAGCATTGGGAAAGTCAACATCAGAATATAATCATAACGGGACAGAGTGAATTAAAGCGAATCAATAAGACAATTACGGCGATTGACTCTGTGGGCCGGCGCGCGCTCAGGGGAAAATGAGGAATTGTGTGAAGTGGAGAGTTTCTGTATAATGTGGCAGGACATGAGATTCTGTGATTCTGCGTCTAAAGGTTTAATGTTCAGTTTTTGCTTTTATTTTCAAGAAACACTTTTTACACACACGAGAGAGAACGCATTCCTGTCTTTCGGACAATTCTCATTTAATATCTACAATTTTTTCCCAAATAAACCTCTGTAGCTAGCAATGCCTGTTAGCATTTACCGCTAGCCATGCCAACACATGCCTTAGATACTGCAGATGTTCAGGGATGCGTCCTTATTGTTCTTATTGTTCTTATTGTCCTTATTGTCCTTATTGTCCTTATTGTCCTTATTGTCCTTGTAACATACTGTTCTGTAATCTCATTAATGTAATGTTGGAGAATCTTCACGTCACTGACTCATGAACATGTGTGTGTGTGTGTGTGTTTGTGTGTGTGTGTGAGTGGGCAGTGCGGAGAATTACTTCAAAGAACGGTGATATATGAGCTTTTGCCTCTCGTCTGTACTCTGGACTTAAACATATTGGAAAAGGATTGTGGGTCGGAGTACAATATATCTGAGCGCGCTGAGGAGACACTGGCATTTGATTGTGTCCTTTGGTGAACTCTGAGTTATTGGCTGGATCTCTGGAGGTTTTAGTTCAGTGCAGGGACGTGTGGTGAGGTGAGACCCAGCGTGATTATACTTCATTACTGCTGCAGTGTGATTTATATACAGTACGCACAGTGTGTGTGTGTGTGTGTGTGTTGATTATTTAGTGATAATCCTGTGATATAATACCTGTAAATGCTTTAGAATTACAATCAGAAAGAGCTTTATTACCAAGTATGTTTGCAATAGAGGAATAAAACCCTTTAAAACTTACCAACAGTTACAATTTGAGTTCATGACATTTATTATAATTATCTTCTTATTGCTTTACATAAAATGTTCATGAAACAAGTCAGATTTCCACAAGTCACTGTTACAGCAGCGATGAACACTCGTTCCCTCACTTGCCTCTCTGATCTCATCACACCGTGTTGAATTCTGGGTAATTTTACACTCCATGCTGAGAGGATCTCTGGAGGCTGTGTTTTAATTTTCTGCCATGATTCTGAGAAACACCTCCATGGTGGGTCAGTGCTGCTGCATCATGAACCGCCCGCTAGAAGGTCTCTCCATCACTCGGAGAAAACCGGACAATCACAGACGTTTGTTTTCACTTTTAACCTGCGTTATTTAATAAGCTCCAAGATTAGAGCAATTTTTTGTAATAATGTGACTGATGCCGCTGAATAATAAAAGAATAAAAAAAAAGGAATAAAATAACATTTAAAAAATGTATAAAAATATTATAATAATATAATCAGACTGAATGTTTTTGAAAGTTTTGTATTTACTTTAGTTTAATAATTGGGCCCCAATTCACTCGTGCGAGTGTGATTTTACCCGTGTGCGAGTGTGACAGCGTTTGTGTGTTTGTAGGTTTATGAGGTTCTGTAATCCATCTCATTATTTATTTTTATTGGTTTATATAAATATCGCCGCTTCTTCATCATATTTAAAAGATCTAAACAATATTTTAGCGAAAAACAAAACTACATGTAGACAGGTTCCTCCACAGAGGGCGCAGGTGAACAGAGCACAGGCCTCTCGAGATGGCGTCCTGTCCGTGTCATGCCATACAGCGTTGTGTATTCACATAAAAAAAAAAAAACACATAATCATGACAACTCGTTACACTTTACCAAGAAACTGCACATCAGCGTAAACTCCTGGAGACTCCTGAAGATGTGGGAGAACCTACAGCTCCAGCCGTACCTCTGACTGTTACACAGCACTGTGACACTGGAGACTCCTTCCACTGATATCGTTTGTTATACTGGACACAGCGTCTGCTGCACCCGCCCCTGTGAATCAGCTGTTACTGTAGGAACGATAAAGTATCAGATCGAGTCCATTAATATAAACCCGCACTACTGTGAGCCACTGTTGGAGAGAATTAATCAACATTAACATTAACTCTCTTGGCGCTAAGCACAGGTGCCTGATTATACAAGGCTCTCAGTATTGTACGGTTCTCCAAGTCTTTTTTTTTTTTAAAGGACGTGTCCAGCAAGTCTTCCCGACATCCGTTACTCCACGTACAGGCTGTATGGACGGGACGGAGACACACAGGGAGGTCCCGAGCGCGGTTTCCTCCTGGGTGGTGTGGTCGCCCCAGGCCACGCTCTGGCATCGCGTCCTGAACCTCTGCCGCGCTGCTAACCACAGGATTTTACTAGCGTCTTTAAAGTGAGGGAGGAACGTGATGCTGCGCCTGAACGCCTGGATCTGACACACATAGGCCAGCAAATGAAGAGAATTCCTGAACATTACAAACTCTGGGAAAGCCAGAAAACTCTGGAAAATGTCCTTAAATTAGGTGAGTTATTCATTTTTTTTCTAGAAGTATTTATTTAAGAGCTGCTGCTGTAATCATGAAGACAGAGAAATATAAATATAAATAAAACTCAACTGAATTTCTTAAGGTGAGTTTTTTCATTGTGTGTGAGACTTAAAGACACACATGTGTATTCATCCAAGAACACCACATCCTGAAATGTTTAGAAATATCTGTCTTCATTTCCACATGTTTAACTCAAGTGTGTGTGTGTGTGTGTGTGTGTGAGTTCTTTTTTGGGTTTGTAATGTTCAGCGCCGTCCAACATTTTTGTGTTTGAGCCGCTATAAGACCCTGTAATTTGCACTGAAGCAAAAGAAAAAAAAGAGTTAGAGTTGCTTATGAGTGTGAACAGCCTTCAGTCCACGCGGCTTTCTGGTTACGAACGCACAGCTAACTGCGGTAGACGAGGTACAGACCCCACACACACACACACACTGAACCTGCATAGAACACACTTCCTCTGGTCTTCTACAGCGTCCTGACCTCGGCCTTTAAACAGAAACATGCATACACCTCTAAACCCGACAAACAGCCAAGGACTGATAAATAACTAACTTAATTAATAAATTAATGGACTGACTGAGGAAGGAGAAGTAACAAAAAATTAGAAAACCACTATGAAAACCACTATGAACATGTCTGAATAAGAATATGGTGAGTGTTACAATAACAGTAACTAATACTGTACGTTACAGAGAATAGCACTTGATCCAGTGTGACGGATGTAACCACAACATGTCTCGGTAATATGTGTTGGTTATATACAGTACACACTCAAACACGCGGTGGAGTTTCAATCATGGATGATATTAATGACA
>JAQMYJ010000007.1:28246474-28257823 GCA_030014305.1 Clarias laeviceps
CAGGATGGGTCAGACAGGTCCGGAGGGCAGAGGGAGTCTGGATCACTGGCAGCTCAGGAACGACATGTGTAGCTCGAGTAACTCTTAGTAGATAAGAGTTTCAGCAGAACAGTCGAGTCCTGGAGAAACCTCTTCTGGGTAAATCATGTTCTGAGGAAATTATCATGTTAAAACTTAAACCACCTGCCTTCCGAGTGGTGCAGTGGCTCGCCTTATCATCCAGAGATCGAGTGTGTTACACCTCAGAGTGTGTTACGCCGCCCCCAACGGTGCGTGAGTGAGCAGTTTGAAAAGATGCGGTCGGCTGGCTAGTCTTCGGCCCTCCCGACTGAGTGGTAGTAGTAGCCTTAATGTAGGAACCCCCTAGTGACTGGGAGACATTGGACACGACTAAATTAGGGAGAAAATCTGGGGGAATAAAAATTGTAAAAAAATAAATAAATAATTAAAACACCCGAGCAGTCATTACAAGCCATAGAATATTCATCAGGGTTCAGGAGGCCGTGGGCTCGTTACCCAGAATCCTCTCTTCCTGTATCTTACATAGTGTGTGCTGCTTCTTAGCTCATATCCTCCAACAACCTGCTGATTGAGAGACATTCAACGGAGTCACAGGAACGAGGTTCTTACACTGAAGCTCAGGGGAACCTTCAGAGAAACAAAGCTCTGGTGTAATAAACAGATTTCATCCAACTTTCTCAGCAGCTGCCCTGTTCGTATAACGGCTTGATTTCTGGAGGTCATTTAGAGGTCATGTGTGTTTTTTTTTTTGTTTTGTTTTTTAAGTTAGTGATGTTCCTCCATACAGGAACTCAGCTACAGAAGAGAAAAAGGAAAGGTCTGCTGTTTGAGTGCGCTTCCTGAACAGACCTTCACCGTAAGAAAATCAGTCTGATCCATCAGCTTAAACGATTCTCCTGCAGCAAACAGACGCTGCTAATTGGTGTTTAAAGGACAACGCTATCGTCAGCAGCAGGCAGGTGAGGAGAGAAAGGCCGGCAGGACGAGGAAAACTCTCGGGGACTTTATTAACACCAAACACACCAATAAATTATGCACGGTTTAAATAATGAGCAGGACGGTGTCAGCTCCTCAGCGACTCCGAGTCGTACACGCAGAGAGACATTAGAGTTTTATAACGTAAATGTTTTCTAATGAGCTCCTGCAGGAAATACCGACCTGGAGCTGAAGTGACCTTGCTCTTAGGAAAGAGATGAGAAGTTTGGGGATTAATCCATTCATTCTGGCGACAAGCAGAATTAAAGTTGGCTTTCTGCTTCCTGTCTGTCTGGAGCTGTGTTTAACATGTGAGGTTTCTGTGCCGAGGAGCCGAGGAGGTCCCACACGCCAGGCTGGGTGCAGCGGAGGGGAAAAATCTTTCATAAAACGTGGTGAACAAATGGGATTTAACACACAAGAGGCACTGATGGCCTATTAATTCCACTTTGGCCTGCTTCCAGACCCAGCCAAGTCTCTCGCCTAATTCATGGCTAATTTCTATCCGCGGTATCAGGAGACTTTTCCCCCTTTCCCGTCACCACTGAGGCAGGATGCGTCTGCATAACTTTAATGGATTCATTTGAGGGCTCGGGCACGGAGACATTGATTGGCCTGCCTCAGAGGGTCCAGCAGCTATTCGCCTGACACAGGCAGCAAATGAAATGTGACCTCCGGTAAACATGTCTGAGCCATCAGGCCCCCGTAATCCATTAGCTCTGAACCTTTTCCTATTCCATTTAATTAATGAAGTGATTCTAAAAAAAGGGGCTGCAGTCACCAATCCTTACATTTGGAGAAAAAAAATCCCTGAAAAGCCATTGTATGATGAAAGCATCAGGAAAGTCACTTTGAAGCCTGTAGTGTGATGCGTAAGTCATTTTTCCCCCCTGATATCTAGAAACAACATGAAGGATCGTGATAAAGCAGTGGATTTAGTCATGGCTTGAGGAGAAAAAGAAGCATCTGAGAAAAAACTGTTTGTAAAACTTGACTTCCGGGTCCAGAACGCTTGATTGTGTTCGGATGTGAAACCGGTCTGTTGTTTTATACTCACTGTACGAACTGCTGTATTTCCTGAGGGGCGGAGCTTCATGAAAACGGGTGGGAGTCGGTTCAAGGAGTGAAAAAAAAAGGAAAAATGTTGAACCCATTGAACTGTTAGAGACCTAATGTTTAAAATAAATAAATAAAACCCCCTGATCCCCTGATGCGGCTCCGTGACCAACACGTGTAGTGCTGCTGCAGGTTAGGGCTTTAACACCACACACACACACACACACACACACACACACACACACACACACACCACCTGTAGTGTTTTATTAGCACAGATCAGTGTGGTGTATCGCTTCCTTAAACCTCTCAAAGGTAATTGCAGAGAAAGTGAAAGTAAACAAACCCTGAGCACCGCTAGCTCCAGCGCCTCCTCCTCCTCCTCCTCCTCCTCACGTCCTCAATGTCAATAAAAACACAATCAGCGCGCCTCTGCAGGTGCCCACATCCCACCATTTATTCCCCCAAATTACACTCATTTATTTATCTTCAATTAATAATTAAACATGCAGCACACAGAGGTATGCAAATGAACACTTTAATTTTAATGAGTTTTTAATGACCAAACTAAGAATTAGCAGCCGTTTGTGATGTGCATGTAATTCCTTCTGCTGCAATCAGAGCACAGTGTTACATTTTTAACCAAAAATTTGAAAACACACACACACACACACACACACACACACACACACACACACACACACAATTCGACCCTGTGGAGCCGCTTAAGGAAATAAAACACGCCAATTCCTCAGCAAAATGTTCTGTCAGTCTGAGACAAGCTGAGGGTCAAAGTGCAGAGACACAATATACTGTGCTGTCCAGGTAAAATAACCTCACCTGAGACGAGAGAGAAATTCATCCCGGGAGAGAGAGACAGCAAAACACGCAAGAAGAAAGAGAGACACAGAGAGACACACAGAGAGAAGAGTAAAAAAAGAAGTGTCTCTGTGTCTTTAGACCCAAATGGCATTTGATAATAGCTTTTTTCTTCAGCAAGCCCAAAAGACGTTGTTAAGATTTACATTTGGAGATGTATGCTGACCTTTTCCCTCTCTTCCTCCTCCTCCTCCTCCTCCTCCTCAATTTGTCATCGGGTCGTAATTGAATCGATATATTTCCTGATCAGGCCCGAGATTGAATAAGGTCACAGGAAGCCGTGTGTGGACATTAAAAATCATTATTCTACTCAAATTGAGCAGCGATGGCAGAGACCATTCGGGGTTCAAGATGAAATTCTATTAGAGTCTATTACACTTTTACAATTATAGAGACGTTCCAATATTACACGGGGAAATGAAGTCATAATAAAAAGCCCAGGGGTGTATTACAAAGAAATGACCATACTATTTTTCTACTTTGAATCCTTATTAAATTGATGAAGAGAACTTGCTGTGACTTTTCCGGTCACTGATAAGTGACCTTGTTCATGAAAAATAGAGGAGTCCATTTCAGCTCACAAGCTTTTTATATTTCTCTATTTCTTTTTTCTTTCTTTTAACATTTCCAGATTGCTTTTCTTCTTTTACTGAGCTGCTTTTCAGAATCGCAGATCTGAAATAAACATTGTTTTGGTGAATTATTGATTCACTTTACAGGCGAAATTATTTAAATTATTATTGTTTGCTTAAAAAAACACTTTTAATTTTAATTGTCTTTAATTGAAGGTTTTAATTTCAGCAGTAGCGGGTTCTCTACACTCCGCAGTACAGAGTGCTGAAAAGCTCAGAGGCTAATTGTATGCTACAGCACCGCTGCACCAAATGGAGAATAATGAAGAAATTCTGCTGCCTGACGCCCACAAGAGAGAGAGAGAGAGAGAGAGAGAGAGAGAGAGAAGAAATATGCAAAACTAGTGAGTGCGAACTTTTCAGCACTTAAGTCTTGCAAATTATGTCTAACTATCAAAGCAAAAGCATTTAGATAAAATTCCATTTTTAATTAGCTGGCTTATTGAAATTAATCACACTTTATCAGTAATCAACTTATCAACTCCACATGAAACTAAGTGAAGAGAGAGAGAGCGAGAGAGAAGAAACTCCAGTGTTCATGCATATAAATCTCGCTGCTTCACGTCCTCACGGCGACGTTCCTTTCAGCTCGGCCTAACGCTGCAGCTCCGATGCTAATAGAGTAATAAGTGTGTGTGAACGCT
Source organism: Clarias laeviceps (assembly GCA_030014305.1). Lineage (NCBI taxonomy): Eukaryota > Metazoa > Chordata > Actinopteri > Siluriformes > Clariidae > Clarias > Clarias laeviceps. The sequence continues at coordinate 28,250,682 of JAQMYJ010000007.1, forward strand.
CTCTCTCCCCTTCCCGTGTTTTCAGCGTCGTCTCTCGCTGCTTAATCGGCTGCGATGTCTGCGGTGTTCGTTCTCACGCTCCTTAAACCAAACCAAATGATGGAGAACGGGAGGCGACAGCGACTCGGCGGTCCTCGTTATTCTCAGCTTGAGTGGAACCGAGCCTCATCATCACCTCGGCTTTACCTTCATGAAGAACATAAAGCAGAGATCGCTAATAAAATGATCATTTACACCTTCCTCATTCCACACGATGTGTTTTCCACATTGCTGCACTTTTTATTCCAGAGAATAAAAAGACGTAATGAAACGGATAATGAGAGCCTGAGTCAGTGGGCGTGTCTGCTCAGGGTCAGGACGAGATGGAGCGCAGGGCTTTATCAGGAGCGTCAGGAAAGTCTGATCACTGAGGAGCAACAAGAGACCCCCCCTCTCTCTCTGTGATTTAGGCCCATAAATGATCTGTTCATGATGGAGAACCTGCACTAGATGAGGTGAGGTGGTTTTCTGTCTCTCAGTCTCACAGCACGTTTCATACGCTGCACTTTCACCCTGTTAGTGATGAGTGGATTATCAGTATTAGAATGACCAGAGGTGGGTAGAGTAGCGAAAAATTGGACTCAAGTAAGAGTAGCTGTACTTCAAAATTATATTACTCCCTAAATAAAACTAGTCATCCAAAATATTACTCAAGTAGGAGTAAAAAAGTATTCGGTGAAAAGATACTCAAGTACTGAGTAACTGTTTAATCGTAACGTCTGATTTATTTATTTATTTATTTTAATTATGTAAGCAGCCAGACAAAATGATGAAATAATTTACAAATTCTGACATTTCCAAATAATAAAATTTATTAAATACATTTAAATTTAAATAAATGTAATAAAATAAATGGATAAAACTAAATATCTTTACAAAACAGTACATTTATTATTATTATTATTTTTTTTACAATATAAAGCTTTTGAAATAAATCCCTACTGTAGGTAACGTGTGTGTGTTTGAACAGTGTAAACTATTTCCAGTGTAAGATTTATGTTCAGAAAATAAGATTAGAACATGTACAGGAGTCTCACTTTACCATTAACTGTGTCCAGCAGAACAAATGTAAGAAACTTATATTTATTTGCTAATTATATATGCTAACGTTGCAACATTAAATAAAACAGCTAAACTAACCGCGACAGGTTTCCTTCACTGTGTTACGTCTGATTGGTGAGTCATGTGGTCGATCCACCGGCTGCAGTTCTCTGGCAAAAACAAAGAATCTCTAATGTGTAGAACAAATGGTTAGGAAAGTAACGAGCCGAGTGTAGCCGAGTAAGAGTAGCGTTTCTTCTTCACTAATCTAAAAAGTAAAAGTAAAAAGTCTGGTGCAGTAAAAATACTCATAGAAGTCAATTTTTTTCAAATGTAATGGAGTAAATGTAGCTCGTTACTGCCCACTTCTGAGAATGAGTGCATTAATTAATCATAAATAAACCTGTGATTCAGTCTGGCTGATTCTGTCAGAGCGGCTGGTTTAGAAAATTCGGACCAATCAGGACCGAGACCTCGGCAGCAGTGTGAGATGGAGATGTTTTATTGTGTATGAAACACCAGTTATATTCCTGACAGCAGCTCTGCTCCAGACTGGGATTAAACAGCGATTCTGTGGGAAATGTCTGATATTCCGAGTCCTTTTCAGTCCCTCTGCCTTTTTCTTTCCTTTTCAGATTTCAGGTTTTGCACACACACACACACACACACACAGCCTGTCTTCCCTCCTTTGGTTTGCACTTGACCCCGGCTTTTTACTTACTTCCGAGTGGGCTTCATTAAATAGCTCTGCCTCTCTCACGGCCGTCTTTCTCTCGCGCTGAGCGAGGAGAAGCAGGACAAAAGGGAACGCTTCCAGTGAGCGTTTCTCGGCGGAAAACCGTGACCCCCAGCTTCTGGGAGAAAGAGAACCTGAGGATAATTGCTAATGAAGCCCGGGGCTGCGCTAATGGGCCAGCGCTGGTGCTGAGTTCTGAGAGGGCGAGACATGTATATTAATACTCAGCAATTTCACTGAATCAGGGGAAAAAGAGAGAGAGAGAGTGAAATATGAATATTCATCCTCATTTATATTTCAAGGCATTTCCCATCCTGAGGGAGAACCCCAGCCCGGTTTCGGAGCAGGTTTCAGGCCCATTACAGAAGCGACAGCTCTCAGTCCCGGGCCCTGACAGAGGTCTGGCCCGGCACACGGGAGGTCCGGCGAGCAGGGAGTCGGCGCCGGTTCCCAGCTGTCTACAAACACTCATTAACAGAGGAACATATCCAATGGAATCTCTGTGAGAATTTTTAATCACACAAAGAGCTGCTAATTAGGCAGCTGATGGAGCATGCAGAGCACAAGGACAAATTCTTTAAACAAAGGACTGGAAACTTTAGTTGCTTTAATTACTTGGGCGAAGGGTTCATTCCCGAGCTGAAGAGCACATCATTCTACTAATGAGACCGAGTGGCGGCGCGTATTCGTCAGAAATAATGTGGAAAGTTCAATTATACTCGCCTTTTCTCCACCGACCCGCTTTTCTTCTGGAAAAAGAGGTCGGTATTTCCTGCCCACCCCTTATACACACACACATGTGTAGGACACAAAACCCTAAACGAGGCGAGGAACAGAGTCGAGGGGTGTGTGTGTGTGTGATGACGAGCAGCAGGTTTCTGCTCTTCACGTGGACCTTGGCAGGTTTGATCATCTTAATTGGCCATTAGAACCTTCTACTGTTTGAGAATGAAGATCATTACAGACCTCGCTTTGGCCTTTCCCTGGAGAACAAGTCTTACTGCAGGGTGTCATTCAATACTCCGCCTCTGTGTGTGTGTGTGTGTGTGTGTGTGTGTGAAACACAATGACTAATTTGCAGTAACCAGATTCCGGGAAGTTATGAAAAGATGCTTGAAATAGAGAAGCATAATTAAACCATGTCGTCTTTACTCATGAAGAACCCTGTTCTAGAGCCTGAGGTTTCCATGTTAAAGAAGAAGATAATAAGCAGGTCTCCGAGTGTGTTCTAGTCTCTAGTTTTCTCCTTTAAAGCCTTAATGATGAGGAAGCTTTTGGTTCTCCAAAGTAAATAAGAAGAACTGAAGAACCTTTAATTGTCCTGCAGACGGAAACTGAAGAACGTTTAAAGTTCTAAAAAGTGCACCAACTTGTTTCTTCACAGCTGTTTAATAAATTCTTAAAGAGCTGTTTTAATGTGAAGCTCCGTCTGCAGAACACGGACGAGTGGGCGTGTCTTATATGGACATTCAATTATTTTTGAGTATAGATTTATGATTGCACTGAAAGCTGTTTTTCTCAGGAACCTCATGGAGTTAGTGAGCTTGGCAGAGATTAAGATACACTCATATATTAATAAATACATTTTATTAATAATAATACCTAACCCTTCCAGAGATAATCGGTGTTTTTGAACAGTTTGAGGCAAAATGTATGGATTCAGGCCTCAGAGCTGGACGTGTGTGAGAGTAAAAGTGTGTGTGTGTGTGTGTGTGTGTTCTCCATCCTGTAAAGACGAGTGTGAGCGGAGAAGATTACGGCGTTCCTCCGTCTTATCGATTCTCCTCCCAGAGGTATGTTCAGGCTCATGTGTTTGTTTCTTCTCACCATCTCGCTCGCTCCGTCCTCACACCACCAGATCAATACACACACTTCTTCACTCCTCACTCACCTGGAGATTTAAAATAAAAACACCTGACGACCTCCAGGCATCTCGCTCAGAAACACGGCTGTGCTATGAGCGATCGCTCACACGTTTACAAAAAAAAGAGTAATGAGAGAAAGTTCACCAGAGTGTGTTTTACTTCACTGTTACACACAAACACCCACCAAGTTCTCACTCACTCACTCATCTTCTATACCATTTTATTCTATCCCAGGAGGCTTAGGGCACGAGGCAGGGTACACCCTGGACAGGTTGCCAAGCCATCACAGGGCACACACACACTCATTCACACACTACAGGCAATAGTGGGAGGAAACCCACCAAGCACAGGGAGAACATGCAAACTCCATGCACACAGAGTCAGGAATCGAACCCGGACCCTGGAGGTGCAAGGCGACAGTGCTAACCACTACACCATCGTGTCGCCACACCAGCCAAGTTCTGTACAAGATAAAACAGTAACACAACAACATGCTCTACAGAAAAGTATTAAATTAAAGGCCGGTGTGCGCAAATGTCGTTCATGTGAAAACCTAAAACATGAAAAGCTGCGATTTGTACAGCACTTCTGTTAAAAGTTGCTCTTATATTTTTACTGTTTGGTGTGTTTATTTCCTCCCTCTTCCCCAACATGAGCGTAAAAAGAAAACCATCTCTAAGTTGCCGCGGCGGCGCTTTATTCCACGTAGACGGCGATCGTGTCCGTTTCAGAAGTCAAAATGTTTGTGATGTCGGTAAAACTCAGCTCTGTTCATATGTTACTAGACAAACCTGTGCACTTCCTCCTCCAATCTGAGAGCTAAAAGTTTTCTTACTGTTTGCAGGAGTGTGAAAGTAAACGCCCCCTGCTGATGCAGCCGTTCCGTGACAGAAGGTGCTCCTGCTTCGAATGAAAAACTCCCTGATTGATAAGGAGCCTGAAGGTGAATCTGCTCGGGCTAATTGTCTTTCAAACGCCCTCATTAATCAGAGCGCAGGCGAGGCCACGCCGGCCGGCCCTGTCAAGCGCTCGGCTGCCGTTGTTCCTCCGGACGCTCGCTCTCAGCATGACGCCGGAGCATCACGAGCCGTCGTCCGAGCACCTGCCTGCGAGCGGAGACAGCCCTGACTGCCCTCTCCTCCAACACCCCGGCCCCAGAGACCAATTTAGCAGCCACTTAATGATTCATGGTGTCAAGTGAGGAGGAGGAGGAGGAGGAGGAAGGGGAAGAGGAGGAGGGGGGCAGCATATGATAAGAGAAATAAACAGGTTTAATTAGCTCCTTCTATACATTATTAATTTACTTACCTGCGCTAATGAATTCATATAGTGTTTGTGTCGTGACTGAGAGACAGACGGCCTTTTATGATATTCACAACATCTGCTGAGAAGCCTTTGTTGTTTGGAGAGATGTTCCTCAGCTTCTCAGCTCTTCTCAGGTTTTCAGGTTCTGATGGTGCACCTCCCATCGTCAGCATCCTGGGACATGGAGATCAGAACAGGAAGAGGAGGAGGACTCCTGTGTGTGTGTTTGTGTGTGGGGATGGTGAGGGATTTACGCAGACTGCTTTACACTGACATGTCTGTGCAGATTAGACTTCAATATATTCACGGCACTGAGGTTTTAGCTCGCCCTGTTTGTAGATGTCGTGACCCGAGAAAGCGTCGTCCCGGGTTTCTTCCACGCTGCAGAGAACGTTACACCATGGCACGAAGGGGACGAGGGACGTTCGTGATGACATGAGGCTGTGAGAGGGTGACAAGGAACATCTGGGATACAAACATCTGGAATTATTATTCTGGAAACAATAGATTTAAATGTAACTAATTTTTGAAGAATAAAATCAAATAAAAAATGAGGATAGAAACATGTAATAGAAATAGAGAAAATCTATACGTAACTATTTTTTAAAAAAGAAAACTATTATTTTGACAATATTGAAGTAATCATAAAATAAATACAAAATTAGAATAAATATAACAAAAATACAGTGGGTTTAGATACAATAATCACATTCTGTTGTTTTGTAGCCTGAAATGAAGACAGACACAGTTTGTGTTTTATCCAGCTGTATTTACTCAGTGCAACTTTTAATTTCCAAGTGAAAGATATAACACCAACAACTGAATGGCTGATATGAAAAAGGGTCACCCCCTCCTAAAAATGACTTTTAAACTTCTTCTCAATGGCACACAAAGCCGTTTGACTTTCAAATGTGATCAGCTGTGGTCATTTTGTTTAGCTCAGTATGAACACCTGGACCATTTCAGTTCCTGGTAGTGCAACTGAAGCAAACAATCAACTATGGATGATAAGGCACTGTCAAAAGATCTACAGGATAAAGTTGGAGATCTTTTGATTTTTACCACTGCCAAAAAGCACTATGAAGTCTATTTTTAAGAAGTGGATGGTATTTGGTACAACACCGACCGTCCCTGGATCAGTACATCGCTCCAAACCGGATTAAAGAGACAGGAGGAAACCAAGAGGCCCACAGCAACTCTGAAGCAGTTGCAGGAAAAGAGTGATCACTGTGTGCAAGGGACAACAAAATCACAAATTCTCCACAAATGTGGCTTGTATGTGAGGGTTGCAACACACCTTGAAGATTCTGGGGCCACACGGTGAAAGGTGTTATGGTCAGATTAGACTAAAAGTGTATTATTTGGCCCCAACATCGAACAATATGTTTAGTGGAAATCCAATACAGCTCACCATCCAAATCACACCATTCCTGCTCATTCCCATAGAAGGGAAATGGGCGGGACAAAAAACTAAGAAAAATCTGCTGCCCTCTGCCAGAAAGCTGTCAATGGAAAGCAGGTTTACATTCCAACATGACAATGACCCAAAGCATGGTGCAAAACTGACTGGCTTAAGGAGAAAACGGTGAATGGCCTTGCATGGCCTAGTCAGAGCCCAGACATAAACCCCATTAGAAATCTATGGAATGACTTGAAGACTGCAGTCCACAAACAGTCACCATTAAATTTAACTCAATTTGAGCCGTTCTACAATGCAGAGTGGGCAAATATGTAAAAGTCTAGATGTGCAAAGCTTTGTGCCCCATTGAGAAGGTCATTAGCTTCATCTGATTGAATTCACAAGCCATTTTAGGGGGGGGGGGTCCTTTTTCAAATCAGTGATTCTGTTTTTTTATTTTCTTAATTTGTATTTTTGACACGTCATCTGGATGTTAAAAGTTGCACTGAGTAAATACGGCTGATAAAACAAACACTTTGCAGTCTGCAAAGCATACATTTTAAAGAGAGGTGATTATTTTCTAAACCCACTGTATAACAGAACACAAATCAATTCTCAAGTTCCATTTTACATTTTATTAAAAATGTGTAAAGTTGTTCTCAATAAGCTCCTGATGTTATAGACCAGTGGCGATTTCTTTAAGACTGCAAAGGAAGCTCAGCTTCCCCTATAATGTCACAAAATTAATGGTCAAATT
>JAQMYJ010000007.1:28307307-28317456 GCA_030014305.1 Clarias laeviceps
CCCTGAGATGGTAGTAGGAAGAAACCTTGAGAGGAACCAGACTCAACAGGGAACCCATCACCATCTGGGTGAACAGAAGTACCAGTACTTCATTCTTATCAAAAACTGTGTGTCATCAGCATAACAGTGCTTATACCAAGTTTATGAATTATTTTACCTAGAGGAAGTATGTAATGAGAAAATACCAGTTAAAGTCAGTTTTTCAAAATTCCTGCCATTTAATCTGAGTAAACATACTCTATGTTAGATCAGTTAGGATCACTAGTTTATTTAAAGAATGTAAAATGTCAGAACAATAGTAGAAAGATTTATTTGAGCTTTTATTTCTTTCATCGTGGGTCAGAATACATACATTTAGGTATTTGGCACAAGCCCTTATCCAGAGTGGCTTACATTTTCATCTCATTATACATCTGAGCAGTTGAGGGTTAAGGGCCCAACAGTGGCAACTTGGCAGGTGTGGGGTTTAAACCTGGGACCTTCTGAACCCTAGTCCAATGCCTTAACCACTGAGATACCCCGACCCCTACAACAAATAGGCGCTGAGTTTAAAGGTAGGCCTTAAAAGACATCCACAGGTACACCTTCAAATTACTTAAATGATGCCAAGCACACTATCAGAATCTTTTAAAGCCATGACATCATTTTTCTAAAATTGTAAAGGCACAGAAAACTGACTGTATGTAAACTTTTGACCCACTGAATTACAAGCAAAATAATTCATCTGTAAACAACTTTCCTAACCAACCTGCCAAAACTATATTGTTAACGTAAGATCCAAATAACTACAAACACAGCTGCAGGCTGATTTGTCCATTGTGACAAAACTGCAGGAAATGGAGTTATAGTGTTTTGCAAAAATCACAGAAAATATACACTGAAATAGCCCAAACCATAATTTTTAAATGTTTGTGCTCTTTTTCTGACTCAAAAAAAAAAAAAAAACATCTCACAGTGTTTTTACAGTACAGTAATATATGCAGTTATGTTTTTTGCATCTTTTGCAAAATAAGCAAAAAAAAAAAATGGAATTCAGAATGGATATATCTCATTTTGCAGTAAAATCTAAACCAGCTGCAGTGTGTCACATTTCAGATTTAAACATACTGAGGGCTTTGGTTTACAAGACTATGCTCCACCTACATTATCCCTTCATGATAAAATACAACATACAACACACATGCATAATTATTTATATACACTTATTTCAGTGCTGTGAGCCGTACTGAGTATTTGTGACATTAATACCTATGACGCACTTTATAGCTCAGTGAAGTATTTTAATTCTATTCAATTGCATTTGTATAGTGCTTTTAACAATTGTCGCACCATTTTTTTACTATTTTGCTCCGGAACAGGATTATAGGAAATGGATTTAGTTCTTGATAAACTACATGTGGACATGATCAGTCTGCTCATCTGAATCAATGGCCTCACACACAAACACACACACACACACAGTCAGATAGCGAGAATAAGAAGGAGAGAGAGAGAGTAGTCTTATTCCATGTGGGTGGAGGGTCGAGGCAGAAGGGCCTGTTTTTGTGTGTGTGTGTGTGTGTGTGTGAGAGGGGGGGAAAGAGCGAGAGAGAGCGAGAGAGAGAGATAGAGATTGTTTATATGAGCGCATGGAAACCAGTAATTATTTCATTACGCCACGACAGCAATAATATTACAGTTAGGTGTGTGTGTGTGTGTGTGTGTGTGTGTGTGTGTGTGTGTGTGTGTGTGTGTGTGTGTGAGATGCTCCTATCTGCAGAACAAATGAGCTTCCTCCCAGGAGACTTGGCTACAGAGCCGGCCTGCGGTTGGCCCATATTACTCTTCCTTTGCTCAGCCGCCTTTTTAATATTCTCTTTCACGCAGCGTGCTGCAATTATTTTGGAAATAAATTTAGCACAGATAAAAATTGTGCCTCTTGGGTCAGGTAAATGACTTCCTTGTTTTTATTGAGAAGACAAGGTGTTTATTAGGGGCCTCGTTGGCTCGTGGTGCGGAGGTTTTCTGAGTTTGAGTAATTGTCCAATTAGATGTAATTTGAGGAGGTTGTGTGAACCCGGGTGAGAGTACGGTGAAAGCGAGCCGGGATGCGCATTAATGAATCCCGTCGAGACCGCTCTACCTTTAAAAATAACAGCAACGAGCACACCTCTGCCTCACTTTCACTTTCCCAAATCTTTTTAACGAGGCATTATAACTGAAGAATTTAGCACAAAGTCGCGCTGTCGCTATTTCTATTCATGTCAAAATATTTTCCCTACATCTCCACTTTTCAGAGCAAAATAATTCATCTTTCAGAGAAAATCCTGTCAGAGAAAAATGTCATTTATTAAAACAAAACAACACAAAAGCACCTGGTCGTAATTGTTTTATCCTCGGTGTAAAACTGCGTGGCTGCTGAAAGGTCAGCAATTACAACTAAATGTTTTTTTTTTTTTTTTACACAATTCTTACTCTCTCACCCCAAGTGGGAAAACATACCTCTCACTCTGTATGTGTGTGTGTGAGTGTGTGTGTATGTTTCACTCTATTACGGAACTGTGAGGAATTCTATCAGTGACCCTGTTCTCCGTTTCTTTCTCACCACAGGCAAGCGCACACACACACACACGCACAAACACACACACACACACACACACACACACACACACACACTTTGATAAAATGGAATATTTGACTTTTCTCCATAATTCTTTTTCAACTTGTTCCTATTGTTTTAAAGCACTCAGTGCACTCACACCTGCCTTACGAGGAACTAAAGTAAAAAAAGTGAAATATTTATTCCTAATAAAACAACAGAGAATATCACACGTCTCCATCTACAGTCAGCAAGAGACAGGGTTAAATTCATGAAAGCTTGGAAATCAGAAAGAGCAGCAGAAATAAAGATGTAAAGTTCAGGACTAATGGCGAGAGAGAAGTCTGCACTCAGAGGCACAAAGCCGGCAGCTGAGTGACCAGGTTTAATTACAGAGAGAGAAATGAGAGTTAGCAGGAGACGGGTGAGTTCAACACACGGGTGAGACAGAGGGACAATTCAGCTGGGGAAATTCTAGAACTGGTCCTGTCAGAGTCCACACACAGGCAGAGGAGCGGCAGGAGTTTGTATGGAATCTCCCGTCGGATAACCCTAACCCAACCCATTCACATTCCGTACAAACTTAAATAATTCTGTTGATTGTGTGAAGCTGCTTTGCGACAATGACAACTGTTAAAAGCGCTATACAAATAAAATTGAATTGAATTGAATAACACACACACACTGACACGGTTTAGGAATCACCTGGTCCATTTAATAACAAATATCACGAATATCATGAATAACATGAATAACAAAGCTCATGTGAAACTGACAAAGTGAATTATTAATTATATTATAGCTATTAATTATAGCAAATTCTTTTGATGGAAGCAGTGATAAACTGAAAGACATCATCCATCCATCCATTATCATCTGCTCACCCCGGGTCAGGCTGCAGGGACAGGAGGTTCAGTAGGACAGGAGGTTCAGTAGGACAAGAAGTTCAAGAGTCTGGACATGTCTGTTCAGTAGGACAGGAGGTTCAGTCTCTTGTATTCATGATTTCAATGTTTGGTCTCCACCCAAAGCTTATGACAAGTTTGGAGTTGGAGCGTAGATTGAGGAGGAAATTGAAAGTTTCTTCCCTACACCAGTCCAGTACGTCACTCTCACTACCTGGACACACTTTGATGTAGAACAACTTTATGTTATGCTTTACAATTTATGGTAACATACCAGTAGCATGGTAATGCAGAGGGTCAGACAACGGCTGCATGGTGTTGAGAGAGAGAGAGGGATAGAGAGAGGGGGGGGGGGGGGGGCGAGAGAGAGTCCACGATGTGCTTCTCAACATACAGCCAGAGAAATGAGCCGAATCTACAGAGAGAGAGAGAGAGAGAGATTGTTTATGTGAGCACATGGAAACCAGTAATTATTTCATTATGCCATGACAGCAATAATATTACAGCTATGTGTGTGTGTGTGTGTGTGTGTGTGTGTGTGTGTGTAATAAGTCTAAACTAGATTTGAATGTGGTGTGTTTATTTCAATAGAAAAGTGAGATTGTGGTTATAAATAAAGTTTACTTATGAAGTTTTGTAATATTTCTTATTTCTCTCTCTCTGCTCACTTGATTAAACCAGTTTCCACTGTTTCCCTTTTCACTTTCTGTCTCACTCTCTGTGTCACTCCTGATTTCTCTCTCTCTCTCTCTCCAAATTGTTCTTTTCAGGAACAGTTTAGTTACCTCAGTCTTCTCTGAAAAAAAATAAATAAATCCACAAACAAACAAACAGAAATCTCTAATCCATTAGAGGAGATTAGTGCACAGGATTGGAGCTGGTGTCAGAGAGAAGAACTCAGAACAGAATCTTCTCTTCCTCCTTCCTGATCCTGATGAATATAGATGCCAGTGTTTATGCCTTTTGGAAAATAATCAAGCTTATTCTTTTTTTTTTTCTTCCTGAAATACTGCTGGCGAGGCACATGTTCCCTCTTTTAGTGGAGAAGAGCTCAGTAATATATTTATTTCTGATCTGTAGGCCCCAGATTAGGTGTAGCACCTGGGTCTGATTTAAATTTGAAAAGGTGGGAATTTATTTCGTGGTGCAATACACCTGCTACAAATAAGTCCCGCTTCCAATAATCCAATTCCACCGGCACCAGAAGAGGGGAGAAGATTAAGTCAAATCTCATTAGATTCCCTTCGTCATGTCGACTTGTCCCATCTCACAATCTCCCGAATCCACCGATTGTTTACTCGCCACTTCTGAATGGATGAATATGTAAGTGAAATGCTCCGAGATGCTTCATTAACATCCCGATATTGAGGAATAAAAATAATTTCTAGGAATTAATTGATTTGAAATCCTCACTCCATCCACTCCTTTATCTGCGCCAGACTGGAACACTGAACTCTGCTGCAGCTCAACGCTGTGCTCTGAAATGAGATTGCATTGTGAGACTAATAACTCCTGATGGAATAAAAACACGCAGAGCTACACACACACACACACACAAAATCCAGCACTAGAGCGAAAGTTTGTGCCCCCCTGGGTTTGTACTGTACATTCTGGGACACAATAAGGACTCCAGAACTAATGTTTAAGAAATTCCGCCTTAATGAGGAGTCCTTTAACGAGAGAGTGGATGCTGTTCATCAGAGTACGAGCTTTGGAGGAATGAAGAAGGCTGATTATTTTTACAGAATAAATTTTCCCTGTATTCTTGCAGTTGTGTTATTAACACTGACTCATGTACTATTACAGGGTTAGTGTGTGTGTGTGTGTGTGTGTGTGTGTGTCCTGGTACTAAGAAAGCTATGAGCAGTAAACCTGAATTTATATTATATTTTCTGTATTATTTATGTGTTATTTGATGAGGTGCAGTGATAAAGTTTTTATTTTTACTTTATTTATTTTTATTTCATGCCCCCCAGTGTTTTATTTCCTTCACACTATAGCAACTAGTCAAGAATCACAATGGATTTTATTAAAGAACGACACATTTTGCATTTGATCCCTTTACAGTAACAATAAAGTGAATTCCTTTTCTCACTTACGTTATAGCAGCTACAAACACTCTTTCCTCACCAGCTGTTCTTTATTCTCTCTTCAAGTAGCAAAGAACCGTAAACTCCCATCCTGAAGCTGTGGGAAAACTTAATGGTGCACCTTTGACTGCTACACAGTGCTGACACTGGAGACTCCTTCCACCGATGCTATACAAACACATAACTCTTTACAGATTAACCATTAGAGCAGTTATGGTGGAAACCGTAACGTATCGGAGCGAGCGCATTAGTATAAACCTGTCAGAAAGACCGTTGTGGAGAATTAATCAACCCCTTCTGACCAATCAGAGCGCAGAACTCAGCAGCAGCATGGTGTAAACGTACCACTGAATAAAGTAAGTGTGCCGCACTTGTGCATCTATATCAAGCTGTAGAATTAATAATTTATTATGAAATGGATAAAGTGTTGAATAAATGTGCTGATTTAAACATTCTGGGTTATTTTGGCCAACAGATCAGCAATCACAGGGTTAAATCATGCTAATAAATGGACCCAGGATGTGTAATGGCTGTTAAAATGTTGAACTCAGACTCATGAGTAGGTCAGGGTTCGTCCCCGGCGGTATGAAGCAGCTCTCCATCGCAGCCTGTAAACTCCGTCTGATTAAAAATAATTGGGTGTCTTAAGACTCACATCAAAACGCTTAAGATTTTGGGATCGATGTTGCCCAAGTCCATCGGCCCGACAGATCCCATTATGTTTAAAAACCATTCACGCTGATTGATCCAGTGGCTGTTGTGGTATCGATAAATAATTAAAAAGCTCTCCGTTTAATTTGGGGGTAGAGGAGTGCGAGAGTACCCCTGTTCGCTCTGAGTAATGAGGACCAGACGCCTGCTGGGAGACCAGTCGGACCATAACGTCTCTCCTCTGCCTGTCCCAGTGGACGCTGCCAGCTGGACGTGTCTGTCGTCCTCACAGGAATCAATGCAATCCGCTCTGAAAGAAAATCAATACGCTACGTCCATTTATGCCTCCAAGCCGTGGAGAGGAACCTTCAGGAGGCCGAGCTTCACAAACAAACACTTTTTCATGTTAACAACAAATTGATGTATTCACTCGAGTTTTCCTTCTGCTCGGGGTTTTTACCTGCTTTTAGTTTTTTCTCAGCGCAATCTGAGAGTTAGTTTATTGAGCCCTGGTGTTTAGGAGAGAGAACAGGAAGGGGTCTTAAAGTCAGCATTGTTTTGCTAGAACACATTTAACCGAAAGATCCATGACTGTTTCTCTCCTATAAACTCTTTACCTTTTTTCTGAGTTTTCAGATTTATCAGCTTTTATAAATATGTTTATTATTTAGCATGTTGTACAGAATTTCTCAGGATGTAATTGAAACAACCACCTCAGGTCCCATCACACACTTCTGGTGTTTCTCCAACAGAGAGTTCTCCTTTCAGAACAGAAGAACCCTTTAGGGAACTTCTTTCTAACAGTATTCTAGAACTAAAAAGATGTGCTAGAACCACAGCACTGATAAATAAATATGTCCACAGAGGACAGACTCCAGGATACTTTTCTAAAATGAACCAGCACTGATTTTAACTTTTCACCAGATAACACATCAGAATGAAAACCACAAATTTCTTTCAGGGCGTCATTTAACTTTCCCTCACAGTAAACACCTCAGAGTAATGTAACGCGTGGTGAGAATTAATCTAAGGGTGCTTACAAGAACCTTTGAAGGAACTAAAACCAGTGCTGACTTTATTTCCTCTGCTGTAGTTCTGTTTCAGTTCTTCAGGGAACCCTTTTGATGGTCTGAGCGGAACCTTAACACCGGTCTGAATGTAAACAAATCCTCTGCAGCACCTCCTGTGGCTACGTCTCCTATTGAACTCCGAGATCTTTGAGTAAAATCCCAGATGTGTATAGATGAGTTATTTCCTCATGTCCCTAAGCTCATGATGTTGAGGTGAGGGTTAATCAGTTTGCGCGATGTGAATGGTCCTGGCCCTTCTCGTCTGGCGCACACGGCCCTGTAGGTGTGACACGAGAGTGCTGAGAGTGCACACACTCTGTAATAATGTGTTATAACACTCATAGTCTCACACGTCCTGCTGAGAAAAGGCGAGAGGTGAGAAGGACGGAGAAGGTCGTCCTTGAGGTGAAGCATTAGGTGCAACTACGCGAATACGACTTTGTCTTTGGTATACAAAAGAGTTGTTTTTTGTGTTGGTCTTTGTCCAGACGAGGAGGAAATATTGTGCAGTGTCACACTTTTTAACTGTTGATCCAGCGTCTAATTGATGACTTTGTGTCACATTAATCCATAATGCATAATTTAGCATGGATCAGCTGACACATTAACATAATCGCTCATCGGATATTCTGCTCAGTATGACACTTTGGTGAGCAACGAAGACTCGACAGTGATGGATAAAGAGAGAGAAAGAGAGAGAGAGCTAACACATCATGTCACGTCACCTCTAACAGGCTCCTTCTACAACGTGTCTGATGTTAAGATGTCACCTCCAAATTCACTTAAAACTGCAGTCGGCAGTGTGTAAACACGTTTCTTTTTTTTTCCCCCGTAGCGAGCCGGCCTGCTCAAATGCTGCCGTTTGCAGCCGCTAAGCAGCTTTAGTGTCTCCTACCGCAGCCCTGATTTAAAATTCATAAATGCTAATCCTTCATAATTTACAGTTTAAAAAGCAGCGCTGCACACAGGCCCTGTGGCCATGGCTCAGTCAGAGTAATTACACCGAGGAGCCAGGAACGGACGACTACACACTCTCAACAGTCAAGAAAATCCCCTTCACTGGCAGACGACCCAATTTCTTTCAAATAACTAAACAGATTAGCGAGTCATTTTGCTGCGCAGCTTTGGACGTACGGGTTCGAGACGCAGGCCGGCACGCAGACTGGTAGAGAAAGTCCGGTTCTGACTGAATGAGCCTGCTGAGTCAGTCCGGTCCATCTGAGTGTCTTAAAAAAACTAACAGAGCTAACTGAGTCCCACGATGATGTCACCGGTTTCTGTGTGTGATGTCATCAGTAGGCACCATGTGTGATTGCACAAGCTGAGCACAAACCTCTATTTACCTTTTAATAACATTATTTATCTATTAAATGCAGTAGGTTACGGCTTATGCTCTGTAAAGTCCTGCTTTTAGACACTCGCGTTATTAACTTCACAAACTGATAAACTGAACTAAACATCAACAGCATCTTCTGATTCTGAGTGACCCAGGTGTGGTCCCCGAGTCTAATTTGAAGAAAATATCCCTGTTTGTTTCCTGTGTTTAACTCCATAACTGCTTCCTTAATGCTGTACTTTATCTCTAGTACCTTTTAGTACTATTAGTTCTCCTAGTCCTGCTCATGCGCTCATGATCTCCTCATGTTTATTGTCCGGTGGTTGTGATTTACATCTGCTGCGATAAATCCGACCCCCCTAAACATCAGGACACGCATTGTATTTTTGTAGGTTTTTAGTGTGAGCTACACGTTCCTTGTTCAGAAGAGTTTTCTAGTGTAAATGTGAATAAATAATTGATTTTAATTTTTTTTTCCTTTATGATGATGATGATGATGATGATGAACTCCAAACTTAACTTAATAATTAAAAAATTTCTCTACACTTTCTCTGAAATCACATCAGCATCTTCTAATCGTCTCATTGTCGATCCTTCCCTAAAAACCACTGTGTGATACACCTCAAATCTGACGCTTCCACATCCGTGATCATTTCCCAGCACTAGCCAGAGGCGTACACTCCACGAACCCAGATGAAATTCCTTCTTTAAGCCGTCAGATCTGCCGTGATGTTCCTGTGAAGCGAGGTTCTCTCTCCCCCACACCACCTCGCAGTGGACGCGCCGAACGTAATGCAATTATGAGAAATGAAAATCAAAATTAAAGCAATAACTTACGGCATTAGAGCCTGCTGTCAGGCTCGGAATTCTGATTTGAGCAATAGTTCCGTGCTAAGACTTTCTTTAGAAAGCAGCAGCAGTGCAAAGTTCATATCTTTTCCTAGCACTCAACACTGTTTAAGGCCTGAAGGGCTAAAGTAAGATTTATGGGCTAGCTGTGAGGATTATATTGTCTGTGGGTTGCCAGAGAAAATAGCAGAGAGATGTTAGTGTTTGAAACACAGCGAGGAATCGGATTTCTTACAGCTCGGGTCACCGGCTGGTGCGAATACATTCATCAGATCTAAACGACCGCAGAATGAGAGCTGGAGATCATGACGCTGTCTGCACTCGCAATAATAAGACATACAGCGTGATTTTAACACTCGCAGACCTTCCTAATGCCTCTGGAACAACACGTGGCACCGCAGGAGTGAGAGATGTTCTCCCAGGGTTCCTCGTTTATTATTCAGTGGGTCTGTTTGTAATGGAAGTAGAGTTGTGATGAAGTGATGAAGCTTATTGACACACCTACGGCAGTGTCCACGCGCTCCTGACAATCTTAATGCCGTCATTACACTTTTTTTTTGCTTTTATCACCTCTAGGTTGGACTATTGTAATTCCTTACTGTCTGGTTGTTCAACTAGGTGCATAAACAAGCTTCAGCTAGTCCAGAATGCAGCAGCAAGAGTCCTCACT
>JAQMYJ010000007.1:28321279-28332662 GCA_030014305.1 Clarias laeviceps
GTAGAGTGTGTTGTGTAGTGTGTTGTGTAGTGTGTGTAGTGTGTGTTGTGTGGAGTGTGTTGTGTCGTGTGTGTGTTGTGTAGTGTGTGTAGTGTAGTGTGTGTTGTGTAGAGTGTGTTGTGTAGAGTGTGTGGTGTGGTGTGTGTGGTGTAGTGTGTGTTGTGTAGAGTGTGTGTTGTAGTGTGTGTGTTGTGTAGAGTGTGTGTTGTGTAGAGTGTGTGGTGTAGTTTGTGTGTTGTAGTGTTTGTGTTGTGTAAAGTGTGTGGTGTAGTGTGTGTTGTGTAGAGTGTGTGGTGTCGTGTGTGTGGTGTGGTGTGTGTGGTGTAGTGTGTGTTGTAGTGTGTGTGTTGTGTAGGGTGTGTAGTGTAGAGTGTGTGGTGTAGTGTGCGTGGTGTAGTGTGTGTAGTTTAGTGTGTGTTGTGTAGAGTGTGTTGTGTAGTGTGTGTGTTGTAGTGTGTGTGTTGTGTATAGTGTGTGGTGTAGTGTGTGTATAGTGTAGTGTGTGTAGTGTAGTGTAGAGTGTGTTGTGTAGTGTGTGTAGTGTAGTGTGTGTAGTGTAGTGTGTGGTGTGTAGTGTGTGGTGTAGAGTGTGTGGTGTAGTGTGTATAGTGTAGTGTGTGTAGTGTAGTGTGTGTAGTGTAGAGTGTGTTGTGTAGTGTGTACGGTGTAGTGTGTGTGTTGTGTAGAGTGTGTGGTGTAGTGTGTGTATGGTGTAGTGTGTGTAGTGTAGTGTGTGTTGTGTAGTGTGTGTTGTGTTGAGTGTGTGGTGTAGAGTGTGTGGTGTAGTGTGTGTGTTGTGTAGAGTGTGTAGTGTAGTGTGTGTAGTGTAGAGCGTGTGGTGTAGTGTGTGTAGTGTAGTGTGTGTAGTGTAGTGTGTGTTGTGTAGTGTGTGTAGTGTAGTGTGTGTTGTGTAGTGTGTGTTGTGTAGAGTGTGTAGTGTAGTGTGTGTAGTGTAGTGTGTGTAGTGTAGTGTGTGTAGTGTAGAGCGTGTTGTGTAGTGTGTGTAGTGTAGTGTGTGTGGTGTAGTGTGTGTGTTGTGTAGTGTGTGTTGTGTAGTGTGTGTTGTGTAGAGTGTGTAGTGTAGTGTGTGTAGTGTAACGCTGTACCTCACACATTATGTCAGTACATGAGAAAGTGAAGTGAGCTGACAGAGCCGATGTGATGAGAGTTCGTGTCCATCACAGATCCTCCGTTCACTGATCTTCAACTACTGCTGTACAAAAACATGAAGACTGCAGACGGTAACTGAGTCTGAACCTTCATCTTACTTGCCTTCAGTAATCAGGACAAACAGAAGATGTTTCCGGACTGTTCTCTATTTTCACACTCACTGTTGACTGAACGTCTGCTATCCTCACTGACCTACTGAGTGACAACAACAATAACAATAATAATAATATTACTATAATTTTATATAACAACAAGAAACTGAAAATGAAGTTAAATGAAGTCAATCGCAGAATAAAATTAATTTAAAGAAGGACAATTTAATTAAGAAAATAAAAAATAAGAAACAATTGAAATGCCTCGAAATATCATAATCCAATCATGAGGGCGGGGGGGGGGGCGGTTTCAGGGGGGCTGACAGAGTTTCCAGCTGATGACCTTCTTTTGTAAATTGAGTATATTCTCAGACACACACACACACACACACACACACACACATCACATAGAGAGAGACAGGCAGACGAGATCAGACAGTACTTGACAACAATTAGAGGCCGGCGCTGGGGCTGTGATGGACAGCGTGCGCTCGGCGTGGCCGTGTCAGTGGTGTGTGTGATGATCTGATCTCCTCACTTCAATAAAACGGTCTCTCTCTCCTCAACACTGCAGGGAAATTTAATCCAGCGCTGCGAAAGGATGTGACCAGCCTTCACAAAATCTTCATATGCGCAGACGGGCAGCGTCAGGTTTATAGACGAGAACGCGGCTCGCCAGCGTCAGTGCGGGTTTGACTTCAGATGTGGCGAAGTGACGTCATAATCTTTTACACAACACAGAAATGTTCAGAAAGAACAGAGTCTCTCTCACAAACATTAATCCTATTAATCCTTCACAACCTCACCTGAGCTCTACGTGTGAAACCCCTGAGTGCAGCAGAGACGCCTTTACTTACCTGAACACTTCTTGTTTTTCTTGAGGGAAAAGCAAATGAATTTGTTGAATTTGAAAACAAATGAATTGATGTGAGTTTCTAATCTTCCTGACACGAAGCTAATGGATCATCAGACAGGCTTACTCAGGCAGACGGATGAAATGTGCCGCGTCGCCTAATGCACAGGATTATCACATCAATATGTGTGTTAGTTATTTGGCCGCACGGTGAGCCGGACTCCTGCACCAGATCCGCTTGGTTTGGTCTCTGTGTGTTTGTTTAAGCAAATTTTTTAATCATGACGGCAAAATTTGGCTAAAAGTTTAACAGTGTAAAGCTGACTTTACAAATCAGACTCAGATCAGACTCTGGACACTGTCTCACCTCACACATGTCTCACCCCACACTGTCTCACCTCACACTGATTACAGTAGTGTGTGTTTCTAACCCCACTCTCTTTACCTTCTTACTAATGAGAGAGCAGATCTAAAAGCACAGCTTCAGCTTGAATTGACCATCACGAGCTCTGTGTGTGTGTGTGTGTGTGTGTGTGTTTTATTAGGATGCATGAAGTCAGAAACTTGCACATAGCCTTACACACACACACACAAACACACACACACACAGCACTGATTATAAATTTCCTTTTGCCAGTCGATGCAGGTAGAAGCAGCAGCTTGAGGAACTAAAACAAATCTCAGCAATAATTGAAATGTAGCATGAAATTACCCCTGTAAATAACCAGCAGCCATTACAGCAACACATTCTTTCTCATTTCCAATAACAGCAACCTGGAACACACATACACACACACAGTGTAGGTGGGAGAAACCTTTAGAGAGTTACACAATTGCACATTTATCCTCAAAATTAAAAATGGTGATTGATCCGTGGAATATTAACGGTCAGCACTGTTTTTTCATTAACTTGTGAAGGCGAGTGAAGAAGGAAGGACAGAAGAAAGAAAAGAGGGAAAGGAAGAAAGAGAGAAAGGAAGCAGAGGAGAGGGAAAAGGGAGGCCTCTGTATTTAATGTGGCTGGCGTATAGTGAATAACCCCTGCGAGAAATGTAAATACTCCACTCCAATAACACGACAGCACACTAATCATATTTACAAACTATATTAAATCTGTCCATTGTGTTGCCTGGCGCTAAGAAGCGGCTCGGCGTTGTAATTGTCACTGTAACGAACGCCGGCGTACAGGAGAAGAGAATTTAACTGCAGTGATATAAGGTGACTGCTAGCCTTATTATTACTTTATTATTACCCGCTATATGTTTATTAAAACAATTTGTCATGCAGAACAGGACTGGGGGAATGGAAACATTAAATCCCAGCGTACTCCGGCCGCAGAAATGAGTTACAATAAAATTAATGGCGGCGAGGCCGGAGCTGACACCGCCGTGCAGCGTAATAACCCTCCGTCTCGTTTCATTTGCTGATCATTTCCTGTCAAGGCCTCTGCCATTAAACATACATGTTGAGGGTTATTGAAACTGGCTAAAGCCATCAAACATGGAGAGGGAGAAGGAGGCGGAGACGAGCTGCAGGGCGAGGCTGTGCTTAAAACGAACAAAGACATGAAGGCTACTGTGTCCGAGTTAAAACTTTAACACGCCTGTGGAGATGATCATTACACCACACTTACAGCTTCACGCTAATCCCCTATGGACTGAACTCACTTATCTCTCTTGGTTATTGCTATACTGCTTCATTCATAAGGAACACGTCCCCTACATAAGCACTAAACTGTGCCGTTCAAGAGGAACACGATACCCACATAAGCACTAAACTACAGTGTTCATAAGGCTACAAACCCGCTATACTGTATAAGCGCTAAACTCTCTCACTCACTTTCTCTCTTTCTCACCCTACGTCCCCTCTGTCTCTGTCCTGCCCTCTTTCCCTCTTGCTCTCTCTATTCCCTCTCTCTCTCTCCCTGTCACACACTCTCTCTCTCTGTCTGATTAATTCCCTGATTACACAGTAGATAAAATAAACACATGCTCCCAGCGTAATGCTGTAATAATTAAAAATTAAGCGAGGGTATTTGCTCTCTGTCTCTCTCTCTAAAGTCTGCTGGCTGTTTAATCAGAAGTTTAGTTTGGTGCTTATAAAGCTTCACTTTCTTAAAAAAAACATCTTTTATCCGAGTAAAGAAGCTAATGAACTGATACTGTGTAAAAACAACTGAAAAGCAGAAGAATACATTCTGTTCGGTCGGTTCAGTGGGAAATAAACGCCCCCACCCCCATCATCCACCCCCCCTTCCTCTGCGTGCCAACATCCACACCCACCCACCCCCGGACGCCAAGACGTCCTCCTTCACCCCACTCCCTCCTCCCAATTCAAAGCCTCTTAGTGCCACATTAATACAGCTAATTACCATGTCAATCACCAGTAATGCTTATTAATTACCCGGCTGGAAAAAAGGCCCATTTCAGAGAGCGAGTAGTTTCCCTTAAAAGCGTGCTAAAAGAGGCAGAATGGGAGCGAGCCGTGTTTCAGTGCACTTATGGCATTAGTCAATCTGCTGTCCAGATGTCTTACACAGGTGACAGCTGCAATCGCCTAACAAGCAAATTAATCACAGGGCTTTTGTGGCGCTTCCTACTCGGGGAACTCATTTCACTTCATAAAAGACTTCATCTTGTACAAAAAATGACAAATTACAACCACCTCCTGAAAGGGAAAGACCTGTGTGTGTGTGTGTGTGTGTGTGTGTGAGAGAGAGAGAGAGAGAGAGACTAGGGTTTATCTAAGTTTGCATAATGAGGTCACACTCCTGTAAATTAAACCACGCCCCTTTTTTATCAGCATGTGGCTCGGAGGTTCTCACACCTTCTGGAACCTTAAAGACCTCTTTACCTGTTAAATAAATAAACTCTCTGAGTGATTTAATAAACATAATATTCCATTTCTAATTAGTACAATAATGTTCTGGATATTTATTGAACATGGAGGATCTTTTTCAGAAGACACCGGGTCAGAGTTATTAAACTGTGTACTAAGTGAGGAATCAGATCAACTAATAATTACAAAAGCTCATTAATAAACATGATAATATTTAATAACAGCCCTGATCCCTGAGGGACCCCTGACTGTCCGCTGATGTTTCCCTGGTGTCCTCATGATGTTCGCGCAATGTTCCCTAGAGGTTCTTGTCATGTTCTCATGATGTTCCCCTGATGTAAACCACTAGCACAGCTTTTCTGCAGTTTGAACGTGAATTACTGAATGTGACAAAACGAGAACTCACAAGTAATTCCTGCTATTCCAGAGACTGGAACGTGAAACTCTAAATTCCCATCAAATCCTGGGTAAAGAGACAGAGAGAACAGCCTGTAGAGAAAAATAAAGGCTTAATTCTCACAAACCTGAATAAAAATGCTGTAAATCGAGCTGCGCTTTTTTTCCTCTATGATTTAAGCCTGTAAATGAAAAGAAGAAAGTGCAAAAGTAAAAGTTTTTCTATCTTTTTTAACTGCTGCTTAATAGAAAAGTAGGAGCTTCAATGGGAAAAAAAGAGGATGACATAATGGATTTAATATTTCAAAAAGGAAATGTGGGCAATTGAAAATGAACAATGACAAAAGAAGCAGCAAAGCAGAAAAAAGAATGAAAGAAAAAAAACTTTGGGATTTAGCAGAGAAACGTTGAAAAGTTAATCATACAAGAAGTAGGAGATAAGCACTCGAATAACGTCCGACACGAAACTTCAATTATCGTCGTTACAATACGAGAAGAAAAGATTTTTTTCAGAGGCGAAGTGTGTTCTTAAAGAGGATTACAGTACTTCACAAGAGAGCGAACATTCTCTGTTTATTCCTTTTCATTTAAATGAAAGACGCTCTGAGGTGACAGATGTCAAAATTGGTTTATTACTTAAGCGTAATTATTGCTGTCTTCTCACTCAGAGCATTGTGCTCCGCATCCCATTCTCTTCGGTCCTTTCACTAAACCGGCATCATTGTGTGAAAAAGAGGTTCTCAGGCAACGCTACACGAGGACACTTTCACACAATAACGCTCGCACAATATGAAAAATTAGGCTTCTTATGTCTGAGACTCACGTGTGTGTTTTGACTGAAATCCTCTTCTTTACTTTTCTCTTCCTCCTCCTCCTTGTGGCTGTCAGTAAACATTTCCATCACCGTTGGAGATTTGGTTTAATTTTCTTTGTAATTAACATCACAGAGAAAAGGCTGTGTGTACTCTGACTTCCTTTGAAGACAAACTTGACTTTATGCCTTTATTTTTCCTGTGAGCTCCAGACGCAGGATTCTCACTGATCTGCACTGTTAAGCCCAGTTCACATTTTTAACATCTTTCCTACAAATCGCGACATATTCACAAATCATGACTAGTCACATGTAGTTTTATAGTAAGATTGTGGTTTGCAGGGGTGTGATGTCCTGTACTGATGCACAGCTTGCCTGCTAGTGCCAAAATATATGAGAATATTGTTTTGAGGAAGCAGAAATTCAGCCTTTTATGTCCAGTACGTTCACTGTATGTTTTCTTAAACCCAACTATGATCACTGGTGGCCTTCTGTTGTCAACCATAGGCTCTGGAGCTGGCCAAGGAGCTACAGGAATCCTATAGCAGGGCTACAGCATGTCTACAGCAATGGCTACAGCAGGGTTACGGCAGGACTACGGCAGGGGTACAACAAATTTATGGCAGGGTTACAGCAGGGTTGCTGCAGGCTTACGGCAGGCTTACAGCAGGACTATGGCAGGGTTACGACAAGACTACGGCAGGGTTACTGCAGGGTTACGCCATGACTACGGCAGGGTTACTGCAGGGTTACGCCATGACTACGGCAGGGTTACGGCAGGGTTACGGCAGGGTTACTGCAGGTTTACGGCAGGACTACGGCAGGATTACTGCAGGGTTACAGCAGGACTACGGCAGTACTACAGCAGGGTTACGGCAGGGTTGCGGCAGGGTTACTACGGCAGGGTTACAGCAGGACTATGGCAGGGTTACTGCAGGGTTACGGCAGGACTACGGCAGGGTTACTGCAGGGTTACAGCAGGACTACGGCAGGGTTACTGCAGGGATACGGCAGGGTTACTGCAGGACTACGGCAGGGATACGGCAGGACTACGGCAGGGTTACGGCAAGAATATGGCAGGGTTACTGCAGGGTTACGGCAGGACTATGGCAGGGTTACGGCAGGACGTCAGGGTTACAGCAGGGTTACGGCAGGACTACGGCAGGGTTACGGCAGGGCTATGACAGGGTTATGGCAGGACTACGGCAGGGTTACTGCAGAGTTACGGCAGGGCAATGACAGGGTTATGGCAGGACTATGGCAGGGCAATGACAGGGTTTCGGCAGGGCTACGGCAGGGTTAAGATGTGCTAGACGTCATTGTGTGGGATTATGGTGAGGTGTTTTAAACTCCAGGACAGTTAATGACTAGCGCCCAAATTAATGATTTGTCTTGCCTTATTTTGGCTGGTCTCTCTGTAGGGATCTCAGGATTGTTATAGTGATGATGAGAATAATGAATATAGCATTAATTACATATAGATGTTAATCTGCACAGCTTGAGTAAATATTAGTCCAGAGAAACAGAACATTGGAATTTACAATAAACAAAAATATTACATAATTAATGTCAAAACCAGAAAGTACAAAAGCAAACTTGAAAGCAAATCATGCACAACAAAATGCAAAAAAACAACCAGCAGATAATATACACGTAAACAATCGTGATTATGACTATGAATGATGGTGCAAGAGTTAAAACAAAAGCGCATCATTTATTAAACAAAAACAGATGGTCTTCTTAAATCTGTGTTGAGTCTGAGCAGCACACTGTTCACACTTTTACTGGAGTCTGGAGGGCTGATCATGTTGCAGTCTTGTAGCCAGTAAAGTGTATGTGAGGAGATCTGAATAAGATCACTATGGGATTAGAAACTCCACAGAATACCAACAGTTTACTCATCACATGACACTGATCGAACATTTCCTCTGTCAACTTCCACCGTGGTTACAGTTACAGTTCAGTCCTCCTGACCAGGACCTCAAAGGCGTTAGACAGGGGTTTGGATTTGGATGAGTGGAGATGTTCTGCACACACAGACGCACACAGACACACACAGATGGACACGGTGCCACTCGTCACCCCCAGGCCGGGGCACTAATTAGTTTTCAAAGCATTTTATTTATCATAGATAAACTGTCACACAAGCCAAAAAACTTCTAATTTAGAATTTAACGAAACTTTGCCAGTCTTTCTGTATTTACCTGAAGCTAAATGAAATCAAATATTTAGTAGAAGGAACATTATGAGCAGTTTTGTGTCAGATTACGTCACAGCATTTAACACTTTTTGGACAAATATAGTGTTTTTGCCCTTGAGGTGGGTGTGGCAATATGCATCACTCAACAGAGCCAATCAACATGATAGTAAATACACAGAGTATGCGGAAGACACAGAATCAAAGATTTGGGCCCCCGAAGAAGCGCCAAATCCTTACCAAACACAAACGAACATCATGTGACAGCATGACTTACAACTAATAAAGCAAGAATAAGGCAAGTACACTATGAACCCACTGTGAGATAAAACACGGGTCGTTAGAGCAAACATATCCACAGCAGTCTGAGGTGAGGGTGTGTGAAATACCCGAACTGAGAAAATCGAAATGTAGAGTAAAAGTGATGTTATGAACAGTTACGTGTGGGATTTAATAATCTACTTTAAAATAATCTACTAATGCGCTACTGTCTCAATGTAAACAAACACCTGCACCAATAGATATTAATTAGAAAAGATAAACTGAATATTTTTACTGGGATTAGTTCATATTTTCATGGCTGAAATAACAGTCGTTTGGAGTCGTTTTAAGACAAAACTTCATCTTTATCTGATCGACTTTTTCCATTTCTCATCTGTGATTCTCTCTCCGATTCCCGAACAGGGAGTGGATTTGTCTGACCACCAAAGAAGGCGTAAATACTCAACCTTACAGAATGTGATTTCTTTGTATTAATAAGTTAGACAGAGATTCTGCTGTAGAGAAAAACAGACAGACATGTACATGGACTTCAACCTGAAATAATAATAATAATAATAATAATAATATTACTGATTACATTAAAGATCAGATTATTATTAGATTTAACCTTTTAACTGTTTCTACAAACTCATTAACCGTCAGTGACGCACACCAACACTAGTTAGAAATAAACATGTCTAAAATCAGTAACTTTAGCATTTTGATGTACGTAGCGGTTTACTGGTGATGAGTATGAACATTAGAGGAGATGTTAGCTCCGTTTCAGTTTTAGAGCGAGAGAGAAACTCAGTAAAATCATAAAAAATAAAAGTGAGAAGTCAGAGTTCTGCTCAGCGATGCAAATTCCTCAGTCGAAGTTCACCAAAGTCGACCAAAGCGTTACTGCTCTCCTCTCTCTGCATCGTCACCCGACAGTAATAATAACACATACAGATCTATACCTGTCTCCTTCACATCACACCTCACCTGCACCGCTGTTCGGCTCGTATCCGTCACTGCGTCCGGAGCGTATTGGCAGGAGATCAGCCAGGACGCTTCAGATTGAGTTACATATCAGGATGTCGATCTGCAGGACAAGGACTCTGCTAAGTGGACAATATTGGTGATGATACATAACTGCAATGTCAAACATTCTAACGACTCTGCGCTTTCAGACACTTTGCTGGAAACACCGTTAAAGTTGCATCGCTGTCTTCGTGCCTCTGTCGCCAAAATCCTGTCACCGTTCCCCAGTAGTGCTGATTAAACCTTGGGCTTGACCTCTGATTCTGCTGTTCATTTCAGATTCATGAATATACGTAAACATGCAAATTAGAACATACCTTTGTGTCCTCCTCTGATTGTGAATATCATTATCATTAGTTAATGTACTGTAGTTAACTAGTGCACATGAGTCACTGACAGTTTTAAATGAGAAATTAGCTGAAATGCAAGCTTTACTCTCTATTTTGTAACTTAGGGTGTTTTCACACCAACTGGACCGCTACTTAGAATGTGACATCACTGGCAGCGTCTGTCTTCTCAGATATCTCTGTGTGCCGCGCGCTGACCTCATCCTCTGATCTGCACAGTGAGAGCTGATACAGTAGGAAGGCAGGCAAGAGGGTCGCTTCTAACTCCGAAATATCAATAATATTAGGCACACAGTGGGGGTCGACTTCCTTGTTCTCTTCTTGTCTTAGTGTTTATTGGGAGATTGCACACTGCCATCTGCTGTATCGGAGTGGATTCTCAGGATTCTCAGGTTCGGCTCTGTTCTGATGTTTGTTCTGATGCCAGCACAAGACGCCCGTTTGTGAAGAGCTGAACCCATCATGAACCAACCACCAATCCTAGAGAAAACTGCACTGGGTGCGTAATGATTATTTGTCTAAAGGCGTGGCTATGCATAAGTAATGTGACACACCGACACAAAGTGGATTAATGTAAGACCAGAATCACACCTGTATTAATCCACAGTTTATAAGAACAGAGCCAAATGGTGACCACTGGCTCGTCTGCAAGCTCAGCACGTCTCATGAACATTCCTGCTGTTTGTTTGTTTATGTAAAAAGAGAAAACTGGAGCAAACTGGGTTGTTTTCACTGGACTCCTTTCTGCATAATGGACAAATGAAGAACACAAGTCAGGAAAGTGGAGAAAAAACATGCCACTTTATACAGGGTTGTGATTTCAGAGATAATGGCCCGATTTGCACCACATTAGGTTTCAGGAACTTTCGTGACACAAAAACTCTCACCTGCTGCTGCGGGTCAAACACGCTCCAGTGGCGCTTCTCTGACACAAAACATCATCAAAGAGGCCCAATGATGAGTGAATGGTTGCAAAATGAAACACACTCACACACACACTCCTGATTACTGCATTATTCTGTTATACACCATCAGAGTGGAGAGAGACGACCAGGAAGACTTCAGCCTACATTACACACAGAGTTTAGATCAGAGCAACAACAACAGCTGGTGTGTGTGTGTGTGTGTTCCAGGCTTGGTCAGATTTAGATAAGAATATTAAAAATTACTTCAGATCCATATGAGGATGTTTTCTTAACTATGTCCATGTTTACTTTCCAGGAATGAACTTTTAATTAAATTCCCAGATTTTTTTATTTTATAAATAAAGTGCACTAATGTGTCTTTTGACTGTACCGAATAACAGAACACAGTTCTGAGAGTAAAAACTCCCTTTATTTCTCTGTATAACCCCCTGATACACTAATGCACTTATCACAGTGTTTCACTAGA
>JAQMYJ010000007.1:28332762-28347832 GCA_030014305.1 Clarias laeviceps
TCGTAAACCAAGACTTGTTCGTTTTCCAAGTCAAAATTTATTAAAAATCTTTGCTCGTCTTGTGGACACTCGCAAACTGTGTTACTCACAATCCCAGGTTTCACTTTAATTATAATTTAAAGTTCAATATTTAGTGTACAAGTATTTCTGAGTCGATTCGTTTCTTAAGAACAAAGAGATAAATATTACTGTAACACTGTGACACAGGGAAGGAAAAAACATTAATAAGTGAGAAGTGGATGGTTTTTCAGGACTTCATAGATGTTTGTGACTCATCATAAGGGATTAAAGAGTCCAAAAATATGCAGAAATATTCGCTAATCTTTTACTACAAACCTTTCTGACGGCCATGATTTCTATTCAAAATGAGTTAAAAACCGTGATGAACTGTATTGGCTGTACTGAAAGATGGAGCGATGAATCTCAACCAATTCGGTACTAGTTCAGTTACTGACCTGTAGTGCACTACATTGGGAGGTAGAGCACTTTATTCTCACTAACACTGTAGTGAACTTAAACAGGGAAGATGAAGAGATTCAAGGCTCGGCTCTAGACCGTGTTTATTTATTGCTAGCTCTGCTGAGACAGACGAGCTGAAACTGGATTTAACTGTTAATAAGAAGGATGTTGATGAGAAGGACTCCAGCACAGGGGCGCCACATGGCTGTGAAGCGGTGAGCTGCAGGACAGTAAGGAACACCTCTGAGTACGTATCGGCTCTTATACGGGACGAACAGCTGAGGAACGTGAGAAGGCGGCCGCTAACGTGCAGCCAATGAGGGCAGGACACAAGCACAAAACCTGTGTCTGTTTATATGGTCCTTCGCGTGGGTCAGAGACGAGGCAGATGAACACGATTAAATACGGAGTGCAGGGGGAATGATCATGATCAACATCAGACATGAGCGAGGGTCAAAGCCAGGGAACACGGCGTGCAGCACTCGACTGAACCGGACGCAGGCAGGATGAACAAATTCACAATAAAACACCGACGCTGCAGCGCTACAAAACTCATGAACTAATGAAGAGCAAAAAGATAACATGTGAACACAGTGTGACCAATGACAGGACAGGGGCGGAGTCAGGACCATATATGAGAGGTGCTGATTACAGCTACATGAGGAACTGAACCGACCAATCAGCAGGCAGAGCGTCTCTCGGGCGTGGCTACAGACTGAGGATTCTGGGAACTGGAGATCAGAGGGTTCAGGGAGTAAGAGCTATTACTGTAAGTATTATAATTATATTTAACACACACACACGCACACATACACACACACACACACTCAGGAAATGAATATCAACAAATGAATCCCACAAAATGAAAAAGAAATATTTAGATCTATATAAGTAAATATTACCCAGGTTTGACATTTGGAAATGGTTTTCCCTCCTGCTGAGGTTCCTGATCTGCTCCTCTTCATCAGAAGGTCTCAACGCGGTTCAAGCTTCTAAACGCAACAGGATTTTCTGGCCTGACACCAGCACTCACAACTTCACAGGCAGATGGAGATGGAGTGTGTATAAGTGCAGATTACTGCCAATCCTCTCTCTCTCTCATACTCTCTCTCACACACACACACACACACACACACACACACACACACAGAAACCACCATAAGCACAGATCTCCTTCTGAATGAAGAAGAATGTTCCTGCAGGTCCACGCTCCACTTGTTCCTCATGAGGAGATGATCTCTAAACACAAAAGAAGGAGTTCGGCTTTCATCAACATTATGATGTCATTTTTGAAGTGACGCTCCCATCATGCATAGTGTCCACTGCACAAGTGTCTCTGGAGACAGTGTTATGATCTGGGGTTGATCAGTTACTCAGGTCGAGACTCAGTAACGTTATGGGGCAATAAAATGAAGTCAGCTGACGACCTGAATGTACTGAATCACCAGGTCATCACATCTATGGAGGGTTTAATTCTTCCCTGATGGCACGGACATGATTCTGGATTCAGAGTGTGAGAGAGAGAGTGAGTGTGTGTGTAATCATAGCTAAAAGCAATATTTTCTATACAACAAGAAAAAAAAATGCTTTAACAATATTAACGTTTGTCTAGAAATAGGTTTAATAATCTTATATTAGGTGTATTTTAATCTAATATTAAGAAATATAGATATATTAGACTAGACCCATGATATTCTCTCTCACTATGATGTCACTTATTTGCGGTGCACATGTATGTGACGGTGAATTAAAAGCTCCGAGAGGATTTTACACTCATGGATGTGGTTTGATCTTTGTGTAACCCTCTGAGGCGTCGTGCTGAGGCCTTAACGCGTGATGACACTGTGGTTAATGAATTTAGACTCTGAAGGTTAAAGCTAAAAGTGATCAGCTGAGGGGAAAGAGCAGAATATGAACAAAGCATTAAAAAAGAGAGAAGAGCATCCTCAACCCAAATGGTTCTCCTGAGCGAGTACAGTTTCCTCTCCGCAGATACACGAGTTCTTCTCCTCTCAGAACCAACACAGAACGCTTTATTTTCTGCAGATAATCAGAAAAGAATTAGTTCAAATTATTTTAAGTTTCTCTTAATTGCTTTTGCCGCCTGAAGCCATGCTCCATGCCGTGAAATCCGCTGTGGAGTTCACTCTCTCACACACACACACACACACACACACTCTGTCTGATTCACACACACTTATCATCTAAACTCAAAGTAAAGGTTTATGAAGCGTTCGTGCCTTTATCTCCACGCAATCCTATGATGTGATTGCGAGACCTGAGTTATATTTCCACCAACACTCATGCTTTAAATTAAAGAAAGCAGTGGGTGTGCGTTTCACTGGACGAGCCAATATTCCCGATTCCAACGGGGCGTTTAGTGAGGCTTTTATAACCCTAATTATTACACACAGTTACAGTATATCAGCGTTTAGGAGCCCTTTGTGTCCCGTTAATGCGTCACACGGACACCAGACTGCGATCGTGAGGGTTAGAGGAGGAACCTGGCGACGGGCAGGACAGCGCTTTACTCTTTCATCATGCTGCATTTTAACCATTATTAATTTTTTATCAGAATATATTCACGCTCAGTTTCAGTGCAGTGAAACCTGGTGTTTATTATAGAGATAAATCCAAGACATAATGAGTGCCATTATTTATAGACAATCACACTGTTTATACCTCTCACTTTCCTTCTGCTTTCTCTTTCATTCTAACAGAGAAAGATTAATCAGTGATTACACCTTTAACAAATAATCTCTGCTTCACTATTAAATTAATAATGAGTTTCATATGTACAGTATTTACATGAAATATACTAGTGTTAGTACGCGGCGTTGACGGTTAAAGAGTTTGTAGAAATAGTTAAAAGGTTAAAGCTAAATATAATCTGATCAGCTTTAATACTATTCAGTGATATTATTATTTCTTGTTCACGCTGAGTCAGTCGAATACACTTAACAGAAACAATACAAAACAAGTTATCATGATCATTGATCATCTTTTTTAACAAAGCCAAAGGGATTTTCATGTTTCCACATCATGCAGAACTGCCCTTTATTTCCTTTTATTCTTTTAAATAAATACCTCGTTATAATGTGTTAGAAAGCACTTAGTCACATCTGGCTCAACTGGCTCAGAGATAAAGTTAGGAAGGAAGTAAGGAGTTTGAGTCGCGTTTTTTTTACTTTGTTTGTAGGACAAAAACCTGAACACCATACAACTCGAGGAACTGTACGTCTGTAAACCAGCTACGTGATTATTGTGTTACAGTAAAGAAATGACATGTGGGATTAGTGGGACGTGACATCAAAGACACCTCAGGGCCTTCTCACATTGGACACATTGGGCAGGACTCATTTGTACCAGGAACAATAACAACACCCCCCACCCCACTCCAACTCATGTGAGCATTCACATCATTTTTGTTCTTCGTCCTTGGGTACAATTACGTATTTACACTCTCCGAAACAGCAGGTGGCAGTATGTACCTACTTGGTTTATGAGCCGCTGTTAAACCCAAGAGAGGAAAAGACCAAGGAAGTTAACGCGCCAAGCCTAATATTATTGATGAAAAATATCAAGAGTAACGATCCCATGTGCTTTCCTACTGTATCAGCTCAGGCTGTGTAGGTCAGAGGATGAGATCGGAGCTACAGACGCATGGAGATTTCGGAGGAGACAGACAGCACTGATGATGTCGTGTCTAAACAGCGATCTACCTCCGTTCTCAGGTACGACTGGCTTCCTTATCTGATCCTAACCGTGCCTGAGTACGCTGTATCGTTCCCGTGACCACCTCTCCTAACTGACTCAGGCACGGTTCTTGAGCGTGGAACGATCGTGTTCACACTGATCAAAATAAACCAGACTTTGGGGTCAAGTCTTCTCAGAAATGATGGGCCTTAATGAGAAAACGCCCTGAGAGGACGAGTTTCACACACAGCGAGCCAAATGCTACTAAAACCTTAAAACCTTTTTATTTTTAATTTTCTTCACCAATCTTGTGCTTACGTCATGAGCTGATACTTCTTTTTATTATTATTATTATTGTCTGCAGGTTCTATGCCTCTTTACAGCGTCTCTGAGAAACAGAATTGAGGCTCTGACCCCCAGACGCCTTTGGCTCCTGTTTCTAACAGAGTTAATGTTCTAGGGTTTGCAAATTTCACCAGCGAGCGCACAGAGAAGAGCCGAAAAACACTCCTGGTGCTTACAGCCAGTGATGGAACAAATTTGGTCAAATTGGTAAAGTGCCCAAAGGGAGGGGGGAGATGTTCCACAGAAAACCAATTCCAAGCTTGGGTGAACTCAGGATTGTTTGGAAAGTCTCCAATCTGAGAGGCCCTGCAATGAATTGAACGTCAGGCACAGACTGTTAAATAAGATTAGAATAAGGGCCGGTCGCAGTAAAGCCTGAGAACCACGCTGGAGAGAATATCATTCCTCTAACGCCTCCTCGCGCCGCCTCGCGGCCCTGTCACGGCCACGTTCCCAAAACGTTCCTCACCAAAACGCAGCCTGTTTTTTAGCGACTCGTGTGCGGCGATGAACTCAGGGGTTTGTTGTTTTTCAGGGTCTGTATATCCATAGCAGCTCTACGCTACACGCAGGCCGCTTTAACAGGAGAGCGATAGAAACACACTCACGTATAATGTGTATATATTAGACACTGGTACGACACGCTGTAGCATCTCAGAGAAACACGCGGTGCTACTTAAATCGTAAATAAAACAGCAAAACGATATAACGGAGAGCTCAGAGCAACACGGCAGCGGAGCGGTAATGACCGGGCTGTGCGTGCTTTCCCAAGATAATGACAGAGAAAGCCTTGAAGCTGATGAGCTACCCACGAGTCCGGCTTTCTCGCTCTCCTGCGTATCTCGTCCCATATCACAAGAGCCACCATGAGAAGCTCGTGATTCATAAAATCATTAAACTCCCGGGCTGAGTCGCTCGCCTGCGGCTTTAACGGATGCCTTTTTAAGCACTGATAAGCCGAAGGACCTTCTCTCTGGAAGTCAAAAATTGAGAACATGTAAATTATTTCCCCACATGTCATGGTTATTTCATAAGCTCACTCCAGCTCACGCTAACACACCATAGTGTCCATCATCACTCTGTCTCTAAACACACCGCTTAGCATGGTACACAATCCGCAACTAGCCACACTATTCACAGACTCCGTCTCATTTTTGTGTTATGTTCAACTGCAAACGACCTAAAATGTCCAGGATGTCAGTTAATGTGGTTAATTATCTCTCTTTAAAGCAGGAAACGTATCACTTCAGACTGACTGTTTTGTGATTGTTTTTGTCTTTACTACCATGTCAGTCACAAACACAGCAAATCTAAGCGCTGTTCATGTTTTTAATTCACACGGTACAGACCAGATTCAGCAGAACACAGCAGGACGGATGTGTGAAGTCTAGATCTTTGGACAAAATCATCATCAGAAAGAAGGCAGACGTCAAACATCCAGACAAACAGAGGCGTGAGGACAAAACAGGAAGAGGAAGTAAGCAGGACATAAACCCTGCCAGAGAGAGGATTAAACGTGTCAAGTCGACTAAATTTAAACAGGAAGCAGGTGAGTTTGAGTTCAGGTGAGTGTGAGACGTTTAAATTCTGAACTGGATCAGGATCAGGAGCGGTGGATCTGAACCGAACGATACACAGACACGCCACAGGGACGCGAGACACACACTGCTGTATCACTGTGAGACGGGACATTTATGACCAGGAAAGTCCTTCATGAACATTTTGGTCTAAACAGCAGGGCAGGGTTGAGGTGGGAATACTGTATAGAACACACACACAAACACACACACACACACCCACACACACACACACACACACACACACACACACACACACACACACACACACACACTCACTTTAGAGATAACGATTCACCTGCAGTCAGGTATTTGGGAAGTGGGAGGAAACTGGAGAGTACAGAGGAAACCCACACGAACACCACAGAAACACGAGCTCAGGGTGGGACAGCAGGGAAATATCTTTTACTTATTACCTCCAAAGGTAATCTCTAGCGTGTTGTTTTACTGCAGTAAGTGTAAGGTAAGTGTTGGACATGTGTGTGTGTGTGCACGGCCTCGCTGTAGACAGTGTTCATATCGTTCACGCAGATTCTCAACCCTGGAACAAAAGTCGCCGCAGACTCCTGCTAATGGAGACGATTTGCCGACGTAGCGCAGGTACAGTTCTTGGCGGTTCTTCACAGTGGAACACGCTCTCCTTTAACATTCCCCACATGTAGGCATCTGGGGGTGTAAGATCTGGGGAATGGGACGGGTACGGGAAGTCAGTACCACGTGAAACGATTCGTCCTGGAAAGTTTCCCTGCAGCTTGGCTAGAGCTGGAGCTAAGGACCATCGACAAATGTGCACTTGTGTATCAGATGCGCGAGAGATTAATTCAACAATATGTAATTGTGTTCCTGGAACTAAATCAACACCAGTATTAAAGTGTTTAAATAGCAGCACCAGGGCCCCCGTGTGGCACAGTGGTAAAGTGCTCGCTAGTTCGATTCCCAGGTGATGCTGTAGCCTCCTGCAGCCGGGAGCCTAGAGAGAGCTGATTGGCCGAGCTCTCTCAGCTTCTTAGTGCTCTCACATCAGTCACGGCTCTACAGCCAATCAAGGGCATCTGTGAGCTCACGCAAACAGAAGCAGCTGTCCTCTGTGTGTGTTACACTGCAGCGGTGCGTGAGCGAGCAGTTTGAAAAGATGCGGTTAGCTGGCGACACGTGATAGTCTTCGGCCTCCCTGACTGGTAGCTGTAGCCTTAATGTGGGAGCCTCCTAGTGACAGCTGGGAAATGGATATGACTAAATTAGGGGGGGAAAAAAGCAGCACTTACAGATAGGTAGCTAGAGAACCAGGTGAGAGACTGTACACACCCGTGTACATCTGTACTAAATGCTATGACGTACAGTAGTGCAAATCTAAAGAAACTCTACATTAAGGTGCTTTCATTAGATAATAACATACAATTCTGACTGTAAAGAGCATTTAGAGGTTTAACGCTCACTCTAATACTGCAGTGTCTCGGTAGGAGGTCTGATCTGTCTGGATGGACGAGTGCTCGAGCACAGTTTCAGTAGAAGGTGTCGTTATGAGCTGTAAAAGTCTACACTAATGATTTAACATTATGAAGCCTTTAGACTCGCAGCACTCGGGGTCACTTCAGGAGAATTCGGTCTCGCTGGTAAAATGTTCACGGAAATAATAATTCAGTGTAAAGTAACGGACGCGACCCTGAGCTTCAGTTTTACCATTTTAGACAGTAACAAAAGCAGCTGGACAGAAATCTGGATATAGATCTGTCTTTGCTGAAGAAGCCGGAGGTGACGGTAGTGAAGAACACGTCTCTGAGACGACACGAGGAAGAATCGCCTGAGAGGAACCGAAGTCTTCTTCTGGGAGACGCGTGGTAGCGTGATTATAAATCATTTCTATAACTGTAGAGTGTAAACGTTGAGCTGTAAGTCTGTAATATCCAGCTGGAGATCTACAGTTGAGTGCTATCTCTCAGCTATCAGAGTAACAACATCCACAATCATCTTATGTTTACATTTACATTTAGGCATTTGGCAGACGCTCTTATCCACAGCAATTTACAAAAATGCTTTGAAGTTTCCTGTCAGTGGACAGATACTTACACTGGGTTACTGAGTTACTAACTAAGTGCCATCAGTCAAACATAAATGAGAAGGTTTTGTTTTGTTTTGTTTTTTAAATGGGGTGGGGGGATTAGTCCAAGTATCGAAGAAACAGATACGTCTTGAGTCATCGTTTTAAGATTGTCAGAGACGCAGCTGTACGGACATCTAGAGAAAGTTCATTTCACCACCTCGGTGCCAGAACAGAAAAGGGTCTGCATGCACGTCTTCCTTGATCCCTGAGAGATGGTGGGACGAGACGAGTAGTGCTGGAGCATTGGATGGAAATCTGTGTTCCATCAACGTGTTCCATGACCATGTTCCATCACTACAGTATGTTCCATCAACGTGTTCCATCCTCAGCCTCCTCACGCCAAACTCCAGGTTGCCCGTGCAGACCGTCCTCACAGTGAGGGACAAGCACGGCATGCATGATGATTCACACCTTGAAGATGTTAACGTTCCAGCTCTCCCTCCTCATGCTCAGCATGCTTCGCGAACTGCTTCACGCCAAGCATGCTCCTGTCACTGCGCCTCGCCTCACCGTGTCATTAGTACCTTCACCTTGTTTTTGACGTTTCGCCCCGGAACACGGCTGTGTGTTTAAGCTTCACACTGTGTCACGGCTCTGCTATCGTGACCTGCTGTGATGTTGTTCATTTCATTAGTAATAAAGAAAACCTCATCTTGTATTCAGTCTGAATGTAAGACCTCAAGACATTTTCCTGCAGATATTTATCACTAACTGCACCACTGTAATGCATGAGGTCGCATTCCATCATCGCACCTGCTAAAGCGCCGATTATAGAAATCACTGCTGTAATCGTGGCAACTGCTGGCGTGTTCCGTGTTAACATGAAGAAAAAAAAACATATTCCGGCTAGATAAGCAGCCGCACTGCTCAATGGAGGGGAAATAAATATAAAAAACTTTCCTGTCACGAAGCAGGAACTTACATGTTTTGGTACTTTTTCCCCTCCATCTCTCTCTCTCTCTCTCTCTCTCTCATATACACACTCCCTCTCTCTTTTTCCTGAAAGCCACCCAAGAAGAGATTAATCATGAAGGGAAAACTCAACTTCACCCTCTAGCTGCAGGTCACAGTTCTTATTTCGTGTGGAATTGGCTTTCGGAAGGCAGAAGGCCTGCCCAGGGGCCAGAGACCTGATATGAGAGGAATTTGAGAATGAGGCGGAGGGGATTGATTAGCCCACTTCATATCCCCACACTCGCTAAGCACACTCCAGCTGCAATCTAACACACCGCTGAGCTGAATAGACAAGAGAAATTGAATTCCTTCCTAATATTTAACCTTCAAGTCAGCTCTAACAGCTGGTGATGGGTTGCTTTCTCAGGTAGTTACAGAACCGATTTACTTTTTTTTGCCTTTTGTACTCCGGGTTGCAATGGAAAGAAGAAAAAGGATAAGAAGATTTTTTTTTAGTTCAGTAACTTATTCAATTACAGTTTTACAAAGATGAACAGCGGTTTGGGTCAGAGCTTAGTGGAGATGATGAATCGAACGCACGTGTACAGGAAAATAAAAAAAATTTAAATCATAACACACAAACACAGCAGAGAACCTGGTTTTGACTTGCAGGGAGGAGGACTCGTCGCCCCACAGACGCTCGAGGCATTTTATTGACAGATGTCTGAACAAAGCCCGCTGGAACAACACATGCAGCATCCAAACAGGCTTCCGATTTCAATCGGCTGTGAATTATCCCAATCAGACACGCAACGCCGGCTGGCACGAGCCGGACTCCATTCACCGCCACACAGGAACATGCGTATCTCTAAAACGGATTTCTATTCACGCTGCACACGCGCCGCTCTTTTAAACGTGATGACGGCGGTGACAGGAAGCAATCACAAGCCTTCATCAACCCAAAAAAAGGAAGAGTTCAGTGCATTTCAACTGACTGAATTGCAAACATCTTTATGATAATTTAATGCTTATAACTGCGGAATATTAAATAGGACTCATTAGCAGAGTCACGCATTTTACATTAACACTTATTTCCTCTCCCTTCCTGCAGGCCGTCAGAATAAAATGGAGTACGTGAAGCAAAATGCAGAACACAATTCTTTGGCATCAATTAAAAAACACATTCAATAATGCAGTCTGGCGCGAATCCGAGCTTAATTCAGAGCCCGGTGCCTCTCCCTCTCCAGTCCCCAATTAATCACACCAACTTGTTCTGACTTCTCTGGTGGAATTTTTTTGGCTCAGCCATTGATTTTTCTCTTGGTGGTGTCGCTCAGTTTCCCGCCACGAGCTTGTTGTTGTTCCCGCAGCTCCGCTTCCGTCGCATCGCGTTACAGGATTCCGGGAATCCAGGAGGCTGAATCTTAGAGGAAATCTTTTGATATCCTGAATATGGTGTTAAAGGGATGAAATGGCAGAGGACGGACAAATCCCACAGGATCGATCAGACGCATGGGGACAGGGACATCATCCGGATCTCCTCACAATCACCTGCTTCTGGGCCGAACCTCTTAACAGTGAGAGAGAGGAGAGAGGTCCGGCCTTGGGGTGGTGAGGTGGAGGGACGGTCACCACCCCGTAGGTGAAGTTTTTCCCAGAACAACATGTTTCCGAGTGTTTATTAGCTGTTTAACTTCATGAACAGTGACATCGTCCATCGTATCCCTTGATAGTTACATTTAACGTTTCCTCTTCTCACTTACATTATAGCACCTATAAACACTCGCTCCCTCACCTGCTTCTCTTTATCAAAGAAGTAGAAACTCCTCTGTCCTGAAGACGTCAGATGAAGTTCCAGCTTTACCTCTGTTACACACCGCTGGCACTGGAGACTCCTTCCACTGATGCTACACAAACACAGTACTCTTTACAGTGAACTTCACCACAATCTGTTGAGAGCAGCCTGCGGATCAGTGGAGCGTGCGCTGTGCACGTCAGCCGTTGCTATGGAAACAATAACGTATCTGAGCAAGCACATTAATATAAATCTGCAGTGAGAGAATTAATCAACACCTTCTGACCAATCATCGATATCAGGTGTTTGTCACATGTTGGTGTAACAGTCACAGTTATTGTGGCTTAAAAACCTTTTAATATCAATGTGCAGTGTTTCCTGTTTTTGCCTTGCAGTCTTTTAAACACTCACTCATTTATTACACATCTGTCCAGGCCAGTCGTCTCTCTCTCTCTTTTAATTTTCTAATTAAATATCATTTTGAAGCCTTTTAAAATCTGTCTCCGTCCAAACACACAATCTAATTTTTCGTTTGCATTTTTATTTTTTTTGCACATGATATAAGACTCAATATTTTATTAAATTACGCTTCCCATTCATTTCCAGCTATCTATAATTGATCTCTTCAGCTGGAATTTCTGTTGTTCCTTGCAGCTGGTGTGCAGACGGACCACATGACACCCCGAGCACTCGGCCGAGGAGTGAGCAGGGAACACACCCTCGCACACACACCCTGGTGCTCAGGTCCAGCATTGCATGTAGAAGCAAACGCTGGGGAAAAAA
This sequence comes from Clarias laeviceps, assembly GCA_030014305.1. Classification (NCBI taxonomy): domain Eukaryota; kingdom Metazoa; phylum Chordata; class Actinopteri; order Siluriformes; family Clariidae; genus Clarias; species Clarias laeviceps. The sequence goes on from JAQMYJ010000007.1 coordinate 28,344,413, forward strand.
CGGCAACGCATGATTTAAAAGGGAGATTTTCAGGCTGTTACTAAGTTCTTGGTCAGATGTGTACAGATCTATAGTTAAAAAATAGTTTTTAACCCTGTCTTCACAGGAACACAATTTCCTGAAGTATCTCAGTCTGCATGAAAATGTCACATGATCGCACCAGTGGAGCTCCATAAGAATAACCCTAATACCACTTTCATACATACAGGAGTCTGACAAGATATCTCAGATTTTGGTACTCTTGGAAATTTCCTGAGATCTCACAGGGCTCTCTTCAATCTCACCAACTCTTTCTTCAATGCGCAGCTGTAGAATTATTGGACATGTCAATTCTTTCCGTTGACTTCTCATACCTTTCTGTGGCGGCGCTCTCCTGGCACTCATACACTCACTCCTGAGGCACTCCTGCGCTCCCCAAAGTCACAGGGCTCTGCTGGTTCTCAGCAATCTGGTGGATGAGGAGGGACTGAGGAGATCGAGGAGTAATAAGTCCTATAAGTTCAGCGAGAACATGATTCTATTTCTAGTTCTGGTGAAAACAAGGAAAACATTGGATCTACGTAATCCAGGAGAGATTTGATGAGATAGAGGAGAGGATGGGCGAGAACTTGTGCAATGGGCTGCAGGGTTCTCTCATGCCTTGTGATACTCTCACCAAGTTCTTTTGTTAGTCGCCCGGCTCTAATGGAGCACTCCTCACCTCTCCTCATTCCTGTTCAATTGCTTCTCATTCTCACCGTCCACAAAACCACGAGATCGGCGTTTAATAAGAAATAACTGAGCATGAAGTAACTAAATGTGATTATCTGAGTTCTTTTGCGTAACACACATCACAACACACACGTTACACAAGAGCAGCTCTCATGAGCTGAAGAAGTCAGAGTGTGTGTGTGTGTTGTGTCTGTTGAAAAAAATATAAAAGGATAACTTTCTCTCCTGTAGACCTGAGACCTTGAGGAATTTAATACATCCAGTTTGTATATAGACAACACCGGGGAACATCTTTATTATGCTAGTGTGTATAGAAATGAAAGAGAGAGAGAGAGAGAGAGGGAGAGAAAGCCCTCTTTAACTTGGTGCATAATTGCAAATGCTTACACAATTTTTCTCATTTTGAAATCGAGTGCTTCTTTAAGGCAATTTCCTTTCTTTAATTACGATTTCCTGTCTGCTCTGACATTTACTGTGCAGTCCTCTGCGAGGACACGGCTGTGATTTATTACTCTACGAGTGTCAGTCTGCAGAAATGAGTTTATAAAATAAGAGCTCAAATGATGATGGCCTTTGACCAATAAAGCTTGCTCATTATCGCAGGCTGCAGAAAAGACGAACGTTTCTGACAAACCAATAGAAAGAGAATGTTTCCATTTCTGTTAAACAAAAAGAGGAAAAGAAGTGATCTTCCTGAACACAGAGCCTGACGGAGATGTTTGCAGGGGTTCCAGATGTCTCCTTGTTCACCACAGGCTTTGCATTGAGTCCTGTTTACTGAATGTCCTGAACTCGAGCTCCTTTTTCTGAAGAGCGAATACGCTGAATTCAGGTCAGATTCTAAACGAGAGCAAGTCCAGAAAACCTGCAATCCGAACCAGAGCCAGATCCAGACTGATCTTTTCATCATGCTAGCTCGTGTTCCCATACAAATCCATCTGTCTTAATCACTACACATAAAAGTCTTCAGTCTGTTTCGCTTAGATATCATCAAACAGAAAACATCTCCGGCATCTTCTGACTAGTGAGAATCAACACGAACACCAACGCTAACATTAACGCTAACACCAACACCAACACTGTCGGCACACGAGCTGTCCTCCATGACCGACTGCAGCCTAACGTCTCCATCTGACTCCATGTCTCAGTTTTAACGAGCCAATGAAATGCTGAAGGAGAAAACCTACTTCTGTGTTAGCACTGATCTTCTCCAGTCATGTCTCTTCACTCAGAGTGTATTAGGGTGTGTATCAGAAATCTGCTTTAATATCACTCTGTGTCCTGGAGTTTAGGGCCATTTCATACAGTTGCGCGGTAGATGGAGTACTAGCCAGCAGAAAAATTGAGTGAAATTGTAGACACAGGCTAGAAAATTGTAAATTATTCGAAGGTGGTTATAGACTGCTTAGTAGGTTTATGTCACTTCATCACAGAGTCCAGAAACGAGTTCTGTGTTTAGTGTTGAGAGCTTTGAGCTGTCACTACCAATCCGTTACCGCGGCTACATCTAACCCTGTGCGCTAAACTGCTAACAAGGTGTGCTCTAAAAGACACTAGAGTGTGTGTGTGTGGTATGGGTTTATTACAGAAGTGTGCTGCAGGATAAGAGCTTCTGTAGTCTCAGGGATCATGAACTCAGATGAGACATCAGAGCCGGTCCTGCTGGGTCAGAGCGGGTGGTGCAGGAGCGGCTGTGGAACATTTGGAGATGAAGCGTGAGAGTTCTCCGACGGTTCAATGAGTCTTCCATGAGCGTACGTACATCGCAGACATTCATACGTGGTTTAAAGCGTGTAAGTTATTCAAGAGTGAGCCTCTGAGAGTAAAATGTTCCTCCATTGTTTCATAATCGATGCTGTTCATCTATCTCAGTCCAGTACAAATTGAGAGGAAGGCTTTCGTCAAGTCGAGTGCTCGTGAGGCTCAGAGCTGCGCTACCTGCTTCATCAATGGATCATGTTTTAACACCACTCTCCATCCATCACTGAGCTAAGAGTCATATCAATACTCGGCCATTTTCCCATTTGTGAGGAGATGAGTAGATCAATTCATTTAAAGCGAGTCACGACCAGACATGTGTTTGAGAGATTAGAATGTACATTGTGCGCTTGTCAGATGGAAGGAAGTGGCTTCATTAAGTCAGTGAAATCATTAATCAATGAGCAGACTAGCTACTACAGGTCTGTCGGGTGGGCAGAGCAAGCAGCGCCACCTTCAGGCAGAGAGAGCGAGCGGCTGAGTCGAGTGTCCTTGGCCTGGATTATTAGCTCTGAAGACTCTGGGTTCGGTCACTAAATCAGTGTTTGCTCATGAGCATGCTATTCACTCCTCAGCATGATGAGAGGTTTGAAATTAAATCACTCGTTTAGTAACAGGAGAAGAGACGACAGGAATGCGCTCAGAGCTTTTCATCCTGATTGTAGTGCTTGACGTGAGGACAGCTGCCGATCTTAGGGACAAGCTCACGGCTCAATCGCACAGCAGCCGGACATATAAAGGTCATTCTCACTCACTCACTCACTCATCTTCTATTCCGCTTTATCCTCAGGGTCGTGTGGGCGGAGCCTATCCCAGGAGATTTAGGGCACGAGGCAGGATACACCCTGGACAGGGTGCCGGTCCATCGCAGGGCACACACACACACACACACACACACACACACACACACACACACACACACACACACACTACGCGCAATTTGGGACCGCC
>JAQMYJ010000007.1:28347932-28362475 GCA_030014305.1 Clarias laeviceps
TGTCTTTGGACTGTGGGAGGAAACCGGAGCACCCGGAGGAAACCCACCAAGCACGGGGAGAACATGCAAACTCCATGTACACAGAGACGGGAATCAAACCCGGACACTGGAGGTGCAAGGCGACAGTGCTAACCACTACACCACTGTTCCGCCATCTAAAGGTCATTCTATCGAAATTAAATAAATAAATACGTACATAAATATATCATTCAAAACAAAAGATTAACTTCCACACCTCTGGAAAAGATCTTATTATAAATAATGACCATGAATCTCTAACTGTGTGTGAATAACACCATGGTGCTCGACTCCTCTATCACTCGAGCACCTCTCACTACATCCACATCCTCAGATAGATGGTGTGTGTGTGTGTGTGTGTGTAAGACAGGTTCTGTATGCAGTGGGCGAAATGGGCCTGCCTCTCAGCTGATTGATCGTTAAGTGTTGTCCAGAAGCCCATCACGAAGCTCCCACTTAAGAGCCTTGACTGCAGAAAGCAATCAGTGCCTGTTACCGAGAGTCCCGCAGGGAACGTGATCGATCTGCAGCACAGATCTCCAGAAGGACAGGACGCGCGACGAGTCCAGCTCCGTCCAGAGGTCTCGAGTCTCCATGAGCTTCTGTAAACACTGTGCTGATCACTGAGGCGAGCCTACTGTACTAACGCAGAACTATCTGCAGTGTGGACACGTCCATATGTGTGTGTGTGTGCATGCGCCATTAACATTAGAGGAGTTTGTCTGGAAGCTGTGGAGTGAAGATTAGTTAATACTCAACATCCTCTTCTTTACACATGCAGATATTTTTATGTTAAAAAAAATGCCTTCATAGTTTGAAGCTCTGGTCCGGAGATTTTTTTTAAATAATTTTTTGGTGATGGATATTGTTCCAAAAGAAGCCTGGGGTGCCAATACTTTCATCTCAGCACTAAATATCAAACTGCATTTTTTTTTAACAAATCAAGCACACAAAAATTTTTACTTTTTTTTTTTTTTTACACTTTGGTCTTTACCCAGCTACCTAATTATTATTATTATTATTATTATTTATTTTTTTCCTGATTTTCTCCCTAATTTAGTCGTGTCCAATTCCTCCCCGTCACTAGGGGGCTCCACATTAAGGCTTCTACTACCACTCAGTCGGGAGGGCCAAAGACTATCACGTGTTTCCTCCAACCCACGGGACGCCAGCCGACCACATCTTTTCGAACTGCTCGCTCACACACCGTTGGGGGCGGAGTCACACACTCGGAGGACAGCGCTATCCGCTCATTCCACGTACGTGAGCTCACAGACGCCTCTGATTGACTGTAGAGCCGTGATTAATGTAGGAGCACTAAGTACCTCTCATCCCGCCCCTCTGAGAGAGTCTCGGCCAATCAGCTCTCTCTAGACCTCCGGCTGCGAGAGGTTACAGCATCACCCGGGAATCGAACCAGCGATCTCCTGAAGATAGGGCGAGAACTTGATTATTAATTGTTTAATAAGTATTACTATTTATTATAAACTCTCATGTGCAGTGAGCGAGCTCTTTACTGCACATTTAAAATGCCAGATTTTACACAAAAGTAAGAAATGTAAAATATCAGCAAATATAAGGCGGGTAAATAAATAAATAATCAAGTTTTGGAACAAACATTCATAATAAATTTTATTGTTTTTTCCTCCTAAAGCCTTCAGAAATCAAAACCTCCTAAATCCTTTTACTGAAACACTGTAACACTCGCCATGGTGTTTGTTTAAAAGCCATTCTAACACACTGGTGAGTGTGTGTGTGTGTGTGTGTGTGTGTGTGTGTGTGATCTCAGAACTCTGGACTGTTTGAGAGGAAGTGGACAGCATGGACTCCTGAGACAATCGTCCCATTTTATTGTAAAGATCAGACTGGCTGATAAACTCACTGTATTAGCATTAGCATTAGCACAACAAAATGTAGCTTTCTGATTCAATTTTCCAGAAGATCATGTCAGTATGATAAAGAGTCCTCTGGGCTTAAAGTTCTCACACACTGTAGGAGAATCTAATGAAGAAACCTGTATGTTACATTCCGTCTGATTTACAGTTAGCATCTCGCTGCATAAAACCCATCACAGGGGGAAAACATACATCTCAGCAAACAACATCTCACACCATCGATTCCATCACCTCGGGTCTTATTTGAGTTGTGTTGAGGAAGGTGAGGTCTGTGTGAAACTGTGGTCGATGTGGCACCGAGACGTTACACAGGCGGATGAGCCGCTTCTGCCCAACTGTGCTACCATACAGTAGCATAGCATTCATCGTCACACTCGGTGCAATAAACTGTGAATTCTCCGTTGTGAATTTCCTAACAGAGTGTGTGTCAGATTACACGATGTAGATCCTCTAACGACAGACATGCAATTAAACAAAATGACAAAATGAGCCGTCACCCGATCAGTGTGTTCTAGAAATCAGCTCTCGCACAAAACACACACTGAGCTCGAGATCATTAGAACGTTTTATTCACGTCTCTCCATCGCCGCGGGCGTTTCTGTAGCTATACAGTGAGCTCGCCGGCCTCCTAGTGGTGGATTTTAGAAGAGCACTGCAGCAATTTCTCACTCTGACGCCACTCTGCAGTCAGCCGTCTTTAACCACACTGGCGCGTAATCACATCATGTTATTATATTCTAACGCTGCTGATCTCAATTCACAAACAAAGATGTTGATGTGTGATTTTTGTCTGCAAGAGAAACATCAGACTGGAAATCTTCCAGTGTAAAAGCTGAACTTAAGCAAACCACCATAAACAGTCCAGTTCATAAGGAAACACTGATTATCATAATGATGACCCGATGAAGACGACCGCGTTCCTCTCGGTGTTTCTCCTGGAGATCAGCAGCTGTTCTGCAGTCTATCTGCCTCCTCTTCATGTTGGAGGAAAAAAGGGAGCGACCTATATGAGAATTTTGTGCTTCACTGGCTATTGAAAGATGAGGCAATAAACTGCTAAACTTAAGTAATCACACTCTCCCCGAGGAACGCCTCAGATGGGGATGGTCAAAAACCTTGAAATTCGAGACTGTCACATGCGCCTCGGCCTGGAGCTTTTGATGAGATTCATTATTGTAAGGAGAACCGAGTACAAGTGTCTCCTGATTACAGCGTGCCTCCATTTAAAAGTTCCCACCAGTGTGCATTTCCATGACCGGAACGTCAATGGGATTAAAATCTCCATTCAGCCCCAGTCAATTCTCCAGTAACAAGATTTCATTAAATGCAGGCAGGGAGGCAAATGGACTCGAAAGTACTGAAACAGCTGGCGTATAAATTATAAAGAATGTGCTCTCTGCTAACAGAACACACCTTCGACTCGCAGACACATCATTATTTAATGTTCAGAGGAGACGAGTTTATGTAAATGGGAGCCGGGTACTCTGAAAACCAGACGCGGGGAAAGATTATGCAAAGCAATTAACATATGAAAATAACGTATTAATATATTGTCTGTGAACTGTATCCAATCAGTTCCCTTTCACTGGTGTGTGTACAAAACAATTAAAATTAAATTTATACCGCTTCTCTTTAAAAAATATATTCTGCCTAGCAAATGGAGTCACTGAGCAAAAGGAAAGTTTTAAAGGATTTTGCGTTCTTGCTTAAAGGCACATCAGCTTCCCCAGAATATTTACTCAGAGTCACGCTAATAAATTCCTGCCTGTTGTTCGGTCCTAATGGTGCGAGTGTCTAGAACTAAGCTGTGAAATCCATAGCGCTGCACAGGTACTAATGAACGGCGTACGTTATTCCGGCCACTAATTAGCACCTTTCCATAAATAAAACAGAGGACAATCAATTAGCCGAGAACGCGGTGTTTGTTAGTCCCGCGGCAGAACCCGAGCTCGATAGCACCGGGGACGAGAGCGCGTCAGATAAATAGCATTTCGAATGATGTTACTAAAAGCTCTTCAGGCAGTCTGCTTTGACTTGTCAGGATTACGAGTAAATTAATACTGTATGCAATTTTCCATCTGAAATAATAACGCACCGAGCTGAATCGGCTCCACGCACAAACAAGCGTGAAACAAAAACCTTTGCGTTGTTATTATTGTTATTATTATTATTATTATTATTACTGCAGCCTTTTAGAGGAGCTCTGCTAAAACCTAATTGAAACGCGCCTAGTCTCTGGTGACGTCTCTGACTGATGTACGGCTCTTGATGATGACCAGGCCAGGACGAAGCCCGGTGCATTAACACCAAACGTAAGAGTCTCTAAATGAAGGAGTGGAGCATTACGCGTCCAGGACCCCGGCCTCGCCGCCTAGCATGATGCATAATTTGGACATTAATGTAATTTACATTTTAACGCAGGCCCGGTGTAAACTGATTAGTAGATGCTTATCTGCTAATGTGAAGCGTAGCGTCACGGCAGCGACAGGAGACTGTTCAGGATTACGTTTGAACCAAGCTAAGCTGTAGAGACGCACAGACCAGACGGCACCATGTGTACTGCTGGAGCTCCGTCTACTGACTCAGTCCACTGCAGTTTTATTCATATCGAGCTTTTAACCACAGACACTGTCACAAAGCAGCTGTACAGAAAAATCCAGATGTTGATTTAAACCCTAAGGAAGAAGCCAGAGGTGATGGTGGTGAGGAAAAGCTCCCTAGGAACAACGTGAGGAACGCAGAGAAGAACCTGAGCGTGAAAAGGGTGAAATCATTACAGTGTAAAGGTGTAGCAGAGTGAAGACACTCTGCACTGTGTGTGTGTGTCTGTGTGTCTGTGTGTGTGTTCTGGATGTTAAGTGTGAGCAGAGTGTAAAGTCCTGATAAGAGGACGTTCTTTCTGATTACAGCAGTTTTTATGCTAAAAAAAATTCAAGTCTAATTCCCTTAAGCCTATACGTACCATCATCTGAAGAAAAGCTCCCACGGCAGTGGACAAAATATCAGCTTTTCTCCAACAATGTGCTGTTTTTTTTTTTATTTGTTTCAGGGAAGTACACATTTTACTAGCATTGTGAATAAATGAACAATCATCCACTTGGAGGTTCAAATGCACAATCTGGCATCCAAACTAAAATCTTAAAAAGCTCATTTCTCTTTCATCAACTCCCTTTTATCTGCATCCCAACAGGACACCCTGTATTTCACGGGACAAATTAGTGCTCAGGAAAGATGACAGGATAAAAAAAAAAAAGTGCAGTGGAGTTGTGCTCCCATGATGCAACGCTCCCTGTGACTACATCTGCTCCAGTCTTTCATCTTTGGCTATTGTTAGTCTGGAGCTGTCACGTTAGGAGGAGAATCCGTGCCTCCTTCCCACCCCTAAGTCCTCCTTTTCTTCCCGTTCCAGGAGTTGGCAGGGTGGCAGGCTCCGTACAAAGGAGAGTGCACCGGGAGCGCGGAGGGGAGCGCCATTCAACGGAAAACAGTTTGGGAATTAAGGTCATTAATTTTCCACTTTCAAGGGCTGCCACACAGACTGAGATAAAGTCAGCATAAATATTCCACCAAAGTTTCTTCTGTTTCTCTCTCTCTCTCGCTCTCTTTTTTTTCCACCGGCAGCCCATTTATCTCCATGCTGTCAATTAGAAGCGAAAGCAAAGAACTAATTAGGAACTGTGCAATTTTAATTAGCTGTTTTGATAATTAAACTAATTGGTTCCCTTGTGTTCCTGCAATGTGCGGCGGAGGCTTTCTTGATATCTGGGCTGCAGATTTCCCAGCCGTTGGTTAATTAGTCACTTTTGCATTAAAAAAGAAGCCCTTCCTAATAGCCTTAATTTACAGTTGAAAAGAGAATCAACCGTCAATAATTTGTGTAATTGGTAAGCGTTTGATTGTAATTTAGAGGCATGGCTGGACAGCTCTGCATGTCTAATGCCTAATGACTGGGATTAAAGTTGGATTAAATGTTTGGGATTCGTCCTTCACCCCTTCACACCTACCTATTTTCTGTCTGGTCCCCGATGAATAGAGTGCACTGCAATGGCTCGCTCCAGCTCAGGCACTTCTGTAAGACTGAGAGTGTCGACTCGGTCTGCCTTTTCCCCTCGGGTCAGGAGTCAGGGTGATACTGCTACACTTTCACACCACTAGGAGGAGCTACTCTGACCACGCCAATAAACCCACGACATCAGCCGACCCAGATCGTAAAAGTCTGGCGACGTGCCGGAGCCCCATCCGGGGTGAACTCCCACTTGCGCGGGACACGCGTTAGACACGCCTTACAATAAAAGTCATACACAAACAAATTAACATAACACAAAAAAACATTGTGAAGTCGGTGCTGCGTCAGACTCGAAGCTGCACATCTAATGAAATATAGAAATAATAATTCTATAAATAAACAAACTGAATTACTATTAAATGTGATCTGAAGTAAAGAGTAAAAACTGTTTCTTAAGTTTTGATGCCGGAACATTTTATTCTGGTAAAATAATGTTTTATTTAAAAAGAAAAAAAAGGAAATATGAAAAGAGTGAAAATGATCCACCTGAGTAAAAATAAAGCTACGCAGAATGAACTTTTAATTGGCGTTTATCTGATCCAGTCTGTTTTTAAACCGTTTACGAGCCTCTTCAAATCTGATCCCGAGCCATAAAGCTGCACTTTCACTCGAACACGTCATGGAAACACAGGCCGAGGTGGATATTGGTTTATAATCAGCTTAGCCCTTATGAAATGTAGGAGAGGCTCGGGTTCGTCCTCCGTCCCGCTGATTGTTTGCCCGAGGATGAACGGGAACACAACACGCCTCTGAGATCTGATTAGGTGAGGTTAATTACTCTGCCATGAGTTTCAGCGCGAGCTGCGTGTGAGCAAACAGACGAGGCTGCTTAACGCCCAATCAGAAACGAATTTTAATTAACTGGCAGACGTGCGGGCGCGCTCTCCCAGCTGGCCTCGGCACGCAGGGTGGGAACTGGGAGCACTGGGAGCACTGGGAGCTGGGGATCTGATCACAGCACAAAGCCACAACACACAACAACACAACATACAACACACACGAGCACAACAACACACACCATTACACTACAAATCCTGTTGGCTCCACCCACATTTCAGTCTGTGAGAGAAAATAAATGTGCATCTATAAACTCTTCACTGATATAAGGAGAATGGAGCGAAAATTTTAATCTCTAACCCTGATAGATAAACTGCTCACTTTGTCTCCTGAAAGTGATGTCGTACTCTCACTGAATTCCATTGGCCAGGGTAGGTCTTGGAGGTGTGGCTTTGGGACAAGGAGGCGGGTAAAGGAAACCAGTGCCATGTTGTTGTTGTTGTTGTTCATCATAGAAAAGGTTTTAGATCCTGAACACTGCCTCACGTGAGAGTTTAATGTGATGCGGCATGAATGTTCTCTCAGTGACGTTTGTCTTTTAGACCTGACTAAAGTAACATGACGAATTTGTTACGGAACATTCAACATCCATCTGAGGATCTGAGCTGTAACTGCAAAAGATTACAGAAGATATTAATACAGAAGATTATCCCGAGTAAATAAGAGGATGAAACGGCAGATCGCCTCCTGCTGACTAACTGCACCTCTGTAACCTCTGCACCTCCTCCAGCACTTCATCCTGGTCGGATCTCTCTGGTTTAATTGGTTAAAAGTCTCTTTGTGGTGAATGAAAGCAGTTGGTTAAGAAGCCATCGTGAAGCAGCTACACCTTCATAGCAGAAATAAGAGCGAACAATTCGATTAGCCGAGCCTGAGCGCGTTCCTCTCATCAAAACACTGTCCATCTGCTGCATGACGCTCCTCACACCGGGGTTTATCTGCCCTGAGCTCCATAAATCTACTGTACACACTGTAACCACCATCACACACACACACATATACAAACATACACACTCAAACATAACACACACAGGAAATAGGTTTCATTATTATATTATAACATTATGATTAAACTATTATACACAGAACTAGGAAAAAAATGTCTATTAGCAAAAGAAAAAGAAACATGTTTATAGTCAGCGTCTCTCTCTCTCTCTCTCCCTCCGTCTCTGTCTCTCTCTGTCTCTCTCTCTCCCTCCGTCTCTGTCTGTCTCTCTCTATCTGTCTCCGTCTCTCTCTCTCTCCGTCTCTGTCTCTATCTGTCTCTCTCTCTCTCTCTCCGTCTCTGTCTCTATCTGTCTCTCTCTCTCTCTCCGTCTCTGTCTCTATCTGTCTCTCTCTCTCTCTCTTCCAATGGACCTTCCACCGATGGAAGCTAATTAACACTTCTTTCACATAAGATTAACCTCAGCAACCTAAAGGTTAAAACTTTTATTTATTTATTTATAATATATTATATGATATAATGTATTAAAATTTACTATATAAGTTAAATGATACAGTATATATGGAACAGCAGAAAGAACAACAACATTTATTCGTAATGTATTATTATAATTATAATAATAATAATAATAAACACCCAAACCTGCTTGATTTTTCTTGTGGGGACATTTGGTCATCTCCGAGATACAAAAACGAGCGCACACACACACACACACACACACTTTTCCTTTAGCCGTGTGCTTTTGTGTTTTGTCAGAATTAATGAGAAAAGTTCCCCTGCCCTAGGGGTAATTAGTGTCCTTGGAGTTAAATAAGCTAATACTTAGACACCTCTGGCACAAGCAATTATGTTTGTGTATTGAATAATTGATTCAAAGAGGTGGAGGAAAGGCGCGCGCTAATCAGATCTGCAGCATAATGAATTGATTTAATTAACGGGGGAATCCGCGCGCGCGCTGCTCCGGGAGAGAAGAGAGAAAGAGAAAGGAAGGGGGGAGGGGCGTATGTGTGTAAGGGGGGGGGGGGGTAAAAGGAACGCGCGTGCGCGCGGACACAGAGCGCGCGCCCTCACGAACGAGTGCGCGCCCGTGCGTGTGTGTGTGCGCGCGCTCGCGCTGGCTTGCGTGCATTTATCCGAGCGAGCGCGTGGAGCAGGGAGCGCATAAATTGTGCGCGCGAAAGGAGGCAGCGCGACAGGCAGGCGCGAGCGATGCGTTTACCGCGCTCCGGCTCTCAGGCTCCATCACCGCGCTAACCGGCTTCACACACACACACACACACCTCACACACACACACCTCACCGGACCGGGTCGGGTGCTTTGATGATTTATTTTTCTCCGTTTTTGAAGTTTTAGCTCTGCCTCGGACCGGAATGTAGCGTCACGCGCACGGCTCGGGGTTTCTGTGTGTTTATACACATCACGGACCTGAGGGAGAACCTGAAGGAGAACCTCAGAGAACCTGTGGGGAGAAGCTCAGCGAGAACCTGAGAGAACCTGTGTGGAGAACCTGAGAGAACGTGACTGAGGCGGAAGCGCACGAGACACACACACACACGCGCGCGCGCGCGAAGCCTGCAGCAGCACGCGGACCCGCTCCTGTATCATCATCATCATCATCATCGTTATAATTATAATAATATTCTCTCAGAGAGGGAGAGAGAGACAGAGAGAGAGAGACAGAGAGAGAGAGAGAGAGCCCTGCTGGATCCGAGAGCGCAGCGCCCTGAGCCGGACTCCTCCTCATTCCTCAGGACCATGGTGTTGGACAAGGAAGAGGGTGAGTACCGCTCCGGGTCCGGGTCCGGGTCCGCTCGGGTTCTGTAGCGCGGGGAGACTCGTTTTATTTGTTTCGGAAATGTTTCAGGTTTCATCTTAAAATTACACACACACACACACACACACACACACACACTTCCGATACGAGGAAACAAACGCTCGAGCGTCTCAGAGTTTCAGCCTTAAATGAGATCACGCGCGCATGTCACGTGTTTTTACACACACACACACACACACACACACACACACTGTGCATTATTATGTCATAGAAATAATTTCCACCCGAAATGCACATCATCTTCATCATCTTCATCACCACTCCGGTTGTCATGACGCACAGAGACAGAAACGTTCTGGTTCCTGAGCAGCAGTGAGAAAGGAATGAGTTAATCAACTCAGAGATCATTATTAAAAAAAATAATAAAAACGGAATGACATAACTGCAGTCTGAACAGCTTCACTTTGTTTTTCTTCTGCACAATCTGTTTATTTATTTCAGTATTTACTATTTACATCAGAACCTTACAGTGGTTTGTTTTTTCATTTTCCCTGTAAATGTGTATTTCCTCAGGTCAGAACCCCGAGTCAGACCCGCTATAAAAAAGCCTCTTTGACCCAGATGTGCGGTTCTGCTGCAGCTGTCGCTCCGAGCCTGCTGTATTTATTATTTATTTTTAGTAATGTAGTGCAGTAATGGCCTTCACTTCAGACCCATTATTTATGTTTTGGAAACGGATATTTCACATCACATCCTTTCACTCAGCCATCTGCAAACCAATAAAAGAGGCATAAATTTGTCCGGTCTCGGTGAATACGTGTTGCACGCTAATGTACCCGGATTAACTCAACTGTAAATTGTCTAGTCTGGACGGCCGTCTCGCTAAAAGTTCCCCCTCGTATGATTCATGGCTCGGGATTGCTTTTAACTGACATCGGCGAAGCAATATGGGGAAATGTACAAGGTGATGCAAATGGCATTAGCGGGAGAGGATGCACAGGAGCATGTAATGCAGTCAATACTACATTAACTACTGAAGCCCAATTACAGCAGCGCAGCAGCAGAGTGGCTTTTAGGAGCATTAGGACTTACAGAGGAGGAGGAAAAAAAGCTTAGATCACCTGCTGCTCATTGCCTAAAAGCTTCACCCTTTACATGCTGGGGCTGAACGACTGCCTGCGCTGGCATTTCGACCAGTTTACACACACACACACACGCTCAACTAAACCATGGCCTCACTCACATCCCACCACAGTGTAATTGTTGTGTATTGTTGTATCTTTGTGTGTGTGTGTGTGTGTGTGTGTGTGTGTGAGAGAGAGAGAGCAACAGCATGAGTGTCAGCATGATCGTGTAATACACAGCTTTCCATCTCAACACAAACACAACCACGCTAGGTGCTCTCACGTACTGTAGCGTTCTCAGATGTCAGGGTGAGACGATCACTAACACTCACAGAAACGTCTCTCCGTCAGACACGTGAGTCACTGGGCGTGTAATTTAATGTAAGGTTATTATTATTATTATTATTACATCAGGGAGAAAAAAAAACCTCATCGCACTACATTCTCATATGTGTCGAGGCGTCCATATTTCGGCACGCTTCAGTGTTAAGCACTCAGAAAATTATTATTTCATCTTACGGTTTAATGCTGGAGGAGTTTTCAGATACGCAGTGTGATATATTGTGATATTGTTTTAACTATAAAGAGCTGTAGGTGCACACAGCAGCAGGATACGGTAATACAGACACAGTATTACACACGGATACAGTAGGACAGACAGACGGATGCAGGAGTATTAGTCATAAATGTTGTAGTATAGACAGATATGGTAGGACAGATGGACACAATAGTAAAGAGAGATAGAGTGGGACAGACAGATGCAGTAGGACGGACGAGGTCATGGGATGAATTGTTAAAACAAAAACTTGTTTTTGGTAAAAAAGACGAAGGTCTTGTTTTTTGTTTGTTTTTTTTAAACCCAGTGACATCATGTGATTCCGATTTACTTCCTGAAGTCCGAGTCGGTTCGGTTCAGTACAACACGCTGCTATCACAGAATCGTCTCGGCTCATTTCCTGCTTCTCCTTGCAAGCTATTTTGGATGTTATTAAGATCTCTGTGCCTTCACACCTGATCAGCGTTCACGGATTGAGTTCGTGTCGACTCGTGTTGAGTGATCGACTTCCAACATCTCACACAAACACACACGCGCACACACACACACACACACTCAGTCTAATCTGTGGTGCGATTGAAGAAGTCCACCATAACACAAGGAGTCGATTTTTATCCCTTGAGAGAAAAATCGCCTTCTCATTTCAGACGTTTGATCATGTGATCATTCTCAGCACTGCCCTCTCTAAGACCCTGAGGATGGAAACAGAAGTAAAGAAAAGAGAAATGTCCTTTAATTTCCAACCCTGCACTCCGTCTGTCCAATCCGGTTTGTCCGTTCACACAGCGTGGTGATGTTTCAGAAGAACGAACGGCGGTAATAAAACTCGCCTGTGCTTCAGGCTCTGATTTTTATTTTGAAATAATAAGAATTGCTTCATGCTTTACTCTCGTTACCATGGTAATTCTGTCTCATAGCGATGTTATATTGATTTAGGAAGTGGACAGTAATATTTCTTTTGTTATTTTCCTCCTTTTGCTGAGTTGATTTCTAATTTCCACTCAGAGATTGCTTTCATACGTTGCTTAAGTCTGTTTTTCCCCCTCTCTCCTTGCGATGTAATTTTCTCTCCTGGTATTTGCTATTTTCTAAGATTATTGGCTTGGTTTTATTCTAAATTAAACTTTGCCAATTTCAAATATTGAAATTACATCAATGTTTTTTTCCCCTCGCCTCAGGTCTCGCGCAATATTACGCCTGCACTCAGGACTTAACACTTGTGTTCCTTGAGATATATTGCATCATCCTGAAAAAGCCTACAAAACAGTTTCTCCCTATGTGTGTGTGTGTGTGTGATACAGAAAGAGGTTCTGTCTATCTCAGGTCATCAGATCTCTATCAGACCCGTGCTGTTTCCTGTAGACCGTTTTCATCATTTCACTTCGACTCAAACAGAGAGCTGAAGAGCGACTCGTTTGTGAAAGTCAAGCTGGTCTCTCTCTCACACACACACACACACACACACACACACATCTGGCTAAGTTCATGCTAACACTGGCTGGTCAGAACGCTCTGGTCATTAGTGCAACACCGGAAAGATGAGACGTGGTGTTTAGGCTCCTCCGGGTTTAAGACGCGGCCCAGAGCGCTGAACAGAAACACGTCTTCGTGACACGGACTAAATTAAAATCTTGTCCTTAAACATCATCTTAAACCGATCAAACCCTTCAGCTGGACGTTTTATTACAGAGCGCGTCAGAGCAGGGAATTCTGGGAGAAGTGACGTGTGTGTCCCGGTGGCTCTGCTGTGAGTAATAGTGCACACGCCGAGTGTGACGAGAGCGACACGGCTCCGTGTTGATGATTTTACAGTAGCTGGTTTTTAATTTACTTTCCTTTGCTCTTCAGACCGCACGCTGCTCCCGCGAGTGTCCTTGTCACGGCTCTCGCTGCCACTTTCTCACTGCAGGGTCGCCTCGTTTCGTCTACAGCCACGCGCCTGTGTGTGTGTTTATTCTTTTATTTTATTCTTTTTTTTACGTTCCATTTTTGTTTCTTATTTATTGTGAAAGATTCTCTCCCCATGATTGGTCAGAAGGTGTTGATTAATTCTCTCTAACAGCAGCTCCGCCAGTAGCGCAGGTTCATATTAACTCACTTGCTCTGATACGTTATCGTTTCTATAGTAACAGCTCATTCACAGGGACGTTTACAGCGCGCTCCACTCATAATAAACAGTTTAATAAACATGTGTTATTGTTGACAGTGAGCTTTTCTGTAAGGAGAGGTGTGTGTTAGAGCTGTAATCGGGCCTTAAAAGTTAGCCCGACAGATTTCGGCCCGAGCCCGACAAGTACATTTTGATTGACAGCCTTTTAAAAGCCCGAACCCGTTTACAGCCCGACATTATTCAAATGTGCACAAGCACACAGCTCTTTTGCCTTTGGTCAAGAATGAGTCATTTATACATGTTTTAACATAATTTATAACATGGTCAAAACTTTCCCACACCGCAGACTTTGCTACGTAATCGTAATCGCCAGTGACAAAAGCCTCTGTTTAACCTCCTCAGCATCCACTTTCGCATTTCTCTCGCGCTAATCAAAACGCATCACATGACCGCTCATTTACCGCGCAAGCCCGAGTCCGGCCCGAGCCCGTGTAAAATTATATTAATTAAGCCCGAACCCGTCGGGTCCCGTCGGGTTCGGCAAAGATCTTCAGCTCTAGTGTGTGTGTGTGTGTGTGTGTGTGTGTGTGTGTGTGAGACATGAGTGTTAGGAGTCTCCAGTGTCAGCGCTCTGTAACAGTCGGGACAGGGAGACACAAAGTGACAGTATGACACAGACAGTAAGTAAGTGAGACACTGACACAGACAGGGACACTCAGAGTGTCAGTAAGACAGAGTAAAACACAGGCAGTGAGACAGAGTGGTATGTGAGACACAAACAGTAAGACAGACAGTGAGACAGTGTGGTAAGTGAGAGACAGACGGTGAGACACAGACAGTGAGACAGATAGGAAACAGAGTGGCAGTGAGACTTAGAGATGAAGACAAAGAGAGGCGGAGAGACACAGTGAGACAGAGAGAGACGATATTCTAGGGTCCGTCTCTCAGTCAGACGCCTCAGAGCCGCGATGTGAGAGAGACGTTTAGGTCCACAGGAGCAGAGCGACAGGTTTCTGCTGCAACCCTGTGACTGAACGTTTGTGTTATAAATCATTAATGTGTTAACAACATTACTCTGTGTGTGTATGTGTGTGTGTATGTGTGTGTGTATGTGTGTGTGTATGTGTGTGTGTGTGTGTATGTGTGTGTGTGTGTGTGTGTGTGTGTGTATGTGTGTGTGTATGTGTGTGTGTATGTGTGTGTGTATGTGTGTGTG
>JAQMYJ010000007.1:28418636-28428834 GCA_030014305.1 Clarias laeviceps
CACGTCACTACAGCATCACTACAGCGTCACTACCACATCACTACTGCGTCACTACAGCGTCACTACCACATCACTACAGCGTCACTACAGCATCACTACAGCGTCACTACAGTGTCACTACCACGTCACTACAGCATCACTACAGCGTCACTACCACATCACTACTGCGTCACTACAGCGTCACTACCACATCACTACTGCGTCACTACAGCATCACTACAGCATCACTACTACGTCACTACAGCATCACTACACAGCAGTAGTGCACATGAGTACATCAGCACTACACAATTTCTGCATAGTAACTACGTCATCGCCATATTGTCACTACAGCGTCACCACAGCATCACTACAATATGTCATGCCTACATATCCAAGGTTGTCAATACATCATCCCTTAATACTACAGCGTCGCTACAGCGTCGATTCAGCATCGGTCGTATAATTTCTACATCATCACTACTGTGTCATTACATCGTCTACATGTCATGACGATACCGTTACTACTGCATCACATCCACAACAGTGTCACATCAATATACCATCCCTACTGTCGATCAGCACATCATCCCAAAGTAATTACTACAGCATCACTACAAAACAGTGTAGTACATTTTCACTATATCATCCCTCTATCATTTAATGTTTAATATATATTTAATATATACAGTAATACACATCGTCACTACACATCGTCACTACACATCTATACATCATCCCTAAATCACCACATCATCAGTACATCATTACCGAAGGATAAATCTTTCTTAATCCAGAGAACAATTGAAGTTCTGCAGCAGCACAGAAAAACTACAGCTTCACATCAATATATCATCCCTTTATCACTACATCGTCACTACATCGTCACTACATCCTCCCTCTATCATTAGAACATTTTCAATACATAACTATATTTCTACATTGTTAGTACATCATCACCACATCATCAGTAGATCTCTACATGACTACAGCATCACTACTTTTTCACTGCATCATCAACAGCACTTCACTGGACCTGTACATCCATTGTTACTACCATTACTGTCACTACATCCTAACTACATCAGTAAACCACTACAGGACACTACAGCATCAATAAATAATCACATCGCCACCTAGTCACTGCTACATTATTATTATCAAATCACTACAGCGTCACTACATCATTACAACAACTACATCCGTCATGACTTCACTACAGCGTCACTACATCATTACAACAACTACATCCGTCATGACTTCACTACAGCGTCACTACATCGCACTTCTCTTCAGCTGACTTTTGCTCACTGTCGAAATGCAAGACGTCGGATTTTCCTCCTCTGAGCTCTTATTTTTCACTCTGCTCCATTAGCCAGACGTACGTTCTAAGCAAATACATCATGATACGGGTTTTTAAGTTTCCATGAGAACCGAGAGCTTATTTTAACAGCGCTGTAATTACTATTTCCCAATATAGAAATAACACTTCGACCAATTTACAGTCAAGCTGTCAAGACTAATAAGAAAATTAAAACCTGAAATTATATTTTATATCTTCAGAAAAGCAGAGAAAAGAAACTTCAAAGCCAGAGGAACAAAAAATTTAATTCTTCATATCCTCGTGGTTAAACGTTTTTCAAAACTTTAAGTTAAATACTTCAGCTAACTAATAATGACATACACATACCGCCATTTAAAAAAAAAAAAAAAAAAAAAAGCAACACAACACTAGATTCAGTTTGATACGTCTGTAGGTCGGTTGTAATCTCAGGCTAAAACAATATGATCCTGATAATCAGAGCGTAAGACACTCCTCTGGTGACGGCGGCTTCAGAGGATTTAGAGATTATAATTGGAAAAGTGGAGGAAATAATGGGTTCCTGCCAAAGAACATTATTTATAACACACAGAGGATGAGGATGAAAATGCAGCAGGACTCGGGAATTACAATATAAATACTAAAGTGATGTTATAGAGGTCATTCTGTCCAAAGTACAGACTCTCAATGTCAAACTTAAAGAGGAAAAAAACCAACCTGTACATTATCTGTGGTTTATTCCCCTGAGAGCTTCTCACAACTCCTACAAGAGTTAAACTCCTGCACTACATTTTATTCTTTTACATTTATCCCAGCTTTGTGTTTTTGTGAGACGTGTTATATTCAAAATAAATTTAAAAAAAGATCAATAACAAATGACTTCTAATTAAAAACCAGAATCAGATGTTTATCCATTTTAAATGTAGATCAGTGCAGCAGATTATCAGTAAAGTTTTGAACCTCAGCAGGAGACACGAGCTGGACCAGAAAAACACTGCAAAACATTGACAGCAGCGACATCTGGTGGACACACGGATACACTGCAAGCATCAATACATGAACAGTATTATAATAATAATAATGAGATGATTTTTTTTTGGTGGGGGGGGGTACAATAATAATAATGTAATGTAATAATAATAATAATAATTATTATTATTATTATATTTACCCGATCAGTCTTGGGCTGGTTGTGGATGATGGATTAATGCCAGAGTGCAGAAATGTTACGTGGTGACGTCATTATAAATCCTGCTCTGACCTCAAGACCCAGTTGTTTATGTAAAATGTCACTTTCAGGGATTCAGAAAATCACGATGCGCTCTTGCCTCGTCCTCTCCATGGCTCTGTTTTTGCCCAACCTGTTTTCATCTGCAGTAAAGGACATGGAGGTTCTTCATTCAGAGGGTAAGGCCACTCAGAAACCCCAACAGATTTCCCTTCTCCATCTCTCCAACCCACACTCCCTGCATTTTTCATCTCGGTCTGAGACTGATTGATAATCTGATGATTTTTATTCACTAATCCTCCCTGTCACAGTTAGTGTTCACCACTATTTCATGAATGTTAATGTTTATACAGTACTATAACGTTTGCTCCAGACCATCATGAGCAGTTTGGACTTTAGAAATCTCTCTCTCTCTCTTTATTGTCTGTACCGCTTTATCCTGTATACAGAGTTGAGGGCTCCTGAGGCGGAGCGCGTGCACACACACACACACACACACACACTAGAGGCAGTTTGGAAACGGAAAATCTGCATGTCTTTGGACTGTGGGAGGAAACCAGAGTACCCGGAGGAAACCCACCAAGCACAGCGAGAACATGTAAACTCCACACACACACACACACACACACACACACAGACCCCGAGGTGGGAATCGAACCCGGACCCTGGAGGTGCGAGGCGACAGCACTAACCACTGTGATAATACTGTGAGGTCACTGTGAGTCACTTTACTGAATCGTTTAAGTGAATCGGTACAGTGAGGCAGGATTTTCTTCTTACTCCTCCCACTGTATCTTAACCCCTCCCACATCCTTTATACTCGTATACTACAGGAGTGTATGATGTGGTCTATAACCACAGCGCTTTACATTAGTGTGTTACATGTGAGAAGTGTGTTTTTAGTTACTGCACAGTCATATGACCTCTCAGTTGGTCTTAAACAGAAGTAAAAAAAATTTAAACACGTCCAGACTACAGATTTCACACAGTGTAGTCAAATAACAATTTAACACTTAAGCTTTATAATTCTTGTAGAATATATTAAGGCTTTTAAGCAGCAGTGTTTTGTGGAACATCAGTGAGTTTTATGGCCATACATGTCTTCATAACACAGGAGATTAAAGTGCAGTATTTGCACAGAGAAAGTGACGACGCCTCCGATACCTACTGGAGCATCTTGGTGAAAAACTTTCAGAATTTTGGAGTATTTTATGTGAACAAATCTTTTCCTGATACAGCTGTTAGTTTTTTATTTAACATTTTGCCTCCAGCTGTGTGTGATCAGATCACTCTGGTGTTTCCTGGAGACACTTTATTAGGCTGATTTGAACAGTCAGTCAGATTTTCTATAGATTTCTCCTGCTGCAGTTAAATCTCAGAATCAGGACTGAAGGCTAAAGGGAAAAGAAAATGAACTGATCAGCTTTAGAAGTTTCTGGTGCAGAGGAATATTTCAGCCATGAACACTGAACTCGGTTTTTCAGCAGTTGGTCCTGGAAGTCTTCACAGCCGTGGTCCATCTTCAGGAGGAGATCAGTGGAGGCCAGAATCACTTTACACCACGAGTCCAAACCCCAGGTCCTTTCCTCAGACCAAGCCTCCTCAGAAAGCTAAACTCCTCGCCCGAGTCGCTCCGGTTTACGGCTTTGGAATTTTCCTCTACATCATTTACATATTCTATAAGGTATTTACATAAACACTGTAGGTTTTAGTAATGAGGGTCACTGAGATGTGCTGGAGCTCAGAAAACTGATTTAACAATCATCCATTTTATAGACTTCCTCTAGACATCAGACTTTTAGCGACACTAAAGACCTACGCATCTGTTCCTTAGGTGTTTAAGGTAACTCCTCCCCACCAGCAATCAATCAAATCGATCCTGTCCAACAGTATATGATGTTATTTCTAACCCAGTGACCCAGAGTAAGGATATAATTATTGATGGAAACTTTAACCCTTAAAACTCAAGCAGCACAAATCCGTGCCGTCAACTCAGCATACTGTAGGTCAGTGACAATAAAAAAATATTATATATTTTATATATATATATATATATATATATATATATATAAATAAAATGTGCTCTTCATTGTGTGTTAACAGAGAGGCTTCAAACTTCAAACTGTATATTTGGGTTTTTGGATGTCAGGTAGAACGAGATGGGAATGAGTTGTAAAAATGTAGAACACTGGAAATGAGCATATTATTTTTTAGTCGTAGAAACAACGGAAAGCAACCATAACAATGCGGAATCATGTGCATGTGTGCTTTATTTTTGCCTGTGTGACCCATTTTTTTTTTCATTTCTTTGCCCAGTCATGTCTGTACAGTTGCTTAAAATGAACTAAAATTCAGTTCATCATATTACTCATTTTGTGCTGAAAAAGGATGCGTCACTCTGTACTGCACAATCCTGAGCCCTGAATATGTATTTAAAAAAAACAGCAAAACAGATCATCTTTAAGCTCCAGCACTTCTGTACATCAGGATACGAGTGAATGCTGTAAATGTGAGTGTACATTAGACTTCAGTTTATTTCCTTTTCAGTTTTCACATAGAGACCCTCGTACAGCACAGAGACGCAGCTTCCCCATCACGACCCCTGAAAACACAGACCAGGACCTGCGTAAGTCTCACTGATGTGTGTGTGTGTGTGTGTGTGTGTGTGTGTGTGTGTGTCTACTGCTGCATAAAAGAAAAGAAAAGTCCAGAATTATTGAAAAAAGTGAAAATCTAACACAAATACTTTGAGACGCTGCTTAACTTTAATCTAACAAACAAACACCATAATGTGCTGAAGACTGACACGTGCAGGGCTTCAATCAAACAAGAGACAAGAGGGTGTAATGGTTCAAACCAGTAGTGACATTACACACACCTTTTAAAATAATAACAATTTGAAAATAAATTATTAAATGCATAAATAGTTATAGCATGAAAAAGTTTTCAACCATACAGTTTTATGAAGTAAATTCTTGTAATTTAAAATGTGGGTTTAAATGTAGCCAAGAAAAAAATTTCAAACCTTTAATTAAGGCAGAAAATGTTCTACTTTATTTTCAGTTCCATTATGAAAATTATTGTTGTGGAAAATCTGAACTATACAATTCCAGAATCTTTTACCACAAACAAAATGTAATCTTTAAAAATATTTTGCCACTTAGAAACTTTTATTAAATAAATAAATCAGCTGTAAAGTTTACTGTAAATCATCGAATGTAAAGCACCTGCATGTGTCAGGTCGTGACTTTTACTCAACAGAAGTGTTTTTATTGAGGTTGATGAAGTTCTTGCATCCTGACGGAGTTTCATTCTGTTGTTAAACCGGATTATGAAACCACCAGCGGCGCAGCAGCTTCTGATTGCAGAGCTACGAGCAGGAGGTTGTGTGACATTCTGAAACGTCCCAGACTCAAACTGACAAAATACAACAGTTTGTGCATTAATCAGAGATGGACTTTAGTAGTTTGTAGACGGTTCACTCCAAAAATATGCTGAAAAGGGGGCGGAGCAAATCGGCTAGGAGATCTACAGTAGCTAAATCCAAGCCTGTGCACTAAACAGTGCTCTCTAATAGACACTACAGTGTGTGATATGAAGTTCATTACAGAAGCCCACTGCAGGTTCAGAGCGTCTGTAGTCACAGGATCCTGAACTCAGGTGAGACATCAGAGCAGGTGGTGAGGTCAAAACCCTGCAGCAGTTCTTCTACAGTTCATCATGAGTCTGTTGTGGTTTGTTGAGATGTCGTATGTGAATCCTGAGTACAACTTAACATTTCGTAGTTAACAGTCAATTTGTAGATGGTTTAAGAAATGTGACGTCACAGAGTCGAGCAAGAACTGACGAGAATTAAAATTTTAGACAATTTGGTGAGTGGAAATGTGAAAGCCTCCTAAGACTCAGTGTTAGTACTTCATGCCTGAAGAACCTCAGGACATCTATAATCTCTGGTGTAATTGGCGTTTTACAGCAGAAGCTGAGATGACGGAGCTACAGACCAGAATAAAACAGATGGATGGACAACGAGAGAGAAGAACATCAAAATATTTTAAAAATCCTGCAAGGTACTAATACATTTTCTCTTAAAACTAAAGAGTTACCCCGGGACTCCGAGTGGCGCAGTGGTAAAGTGCTCGTCCTATCATCCGGAGACCGCGAGTTCGATTCCCGGGTGATGCTGTAGCCTCTCGCAGCCTAGAGAGCTGATTGGCCGAGGGTAGGGATACCTAGTGCTCTCACATTAATCACGGCTCTACAGCTAATCAGGGGCGTCTGTGGAGCGGAACAAGCGGGTAGTGCTGTCCTCCGAGTCCAACGTCACGTGGTTTGATTTTGAAATGAAACACACTCCCGACTGAGTGGTAGTAGTAGCCTTAATGTGGAGCCCCCTAGTGAAAGGGAGGAATTGGATACGACTAAATTAGGGGGGAAATTGGGGGGCGGGGACTAAACAGTCCTTACAAACTCACTGAACACTTGTACAAATAACATGGGGAAGCTTTATGCTGTTTGAGGAAGCTGTATGTGTACAATTTGTAGATCTCAGGAGTTCCTCAGATCTTCATGTATTGTCCTGGTCACAGGTGTCATAAATACAGAGGTGGACAGGAGGAGAGAAAACTCCAGCACCTGAGAAAGATCACATGCATGTCGGTGGAGGAACATCCACTGGAAGACGTGACCCCTGAGGTGGAAGCTGAGGGAACTTCATATTCTGCAGACTGGGAGGGTAAAACATCACACGCTCACTTGCTGAAACTCCTAATGATATTCTATCTATGAACAGTTTTACTGAACAGGTCACTGAATAAAATGAGCTTATAGACTCACTGCCACTCATCTAAAGAGCTTCTATTACTCATGAAGGTCTCAGATCATTTTAAAGACATCTTCATGGGTGTCTGATTGTGTGCTTTGCCTCCTCAGGTTATCCAGAAGAGACGTTTCCTCGGTTCATGGTGCCACTTCACAGATGTCGATATCCAAGTGTCATCCTCGAGGAGCCATATGGAGATGTTCCTACACCTGAGGAACTGGCTGAAAGAATACACAGAGAAGAAGAGGAGGATGAAGAGAGTGAAGAAGTGAAGGATGAGGCCATTGAAGACAAAGATGGTGCTAAAGGGATGAGTGAGGATGGTGAACTCAAGCAGGAATTGGAAGTGAAAAAAGGGGAAGAAATGAATGATAATGAAGATGATGCTGATGAAGCAGATTATAGAGAAAGTGAAGAGGAAGAGGAGGATCACGAAGATCAAGGTTGTCTGTTACATAACTCCACTGATGAAGAGGAGACACCTGATACAACTCGAGATAAGAAGGAAAGAGAAACATCCAGTCAGAGAGGAAACCTAATGTTCAGTAATCATAGGCACATCTTCCATTATCCAAATGGAGGCGCTGTTGGCTGCAGTTCTGAAGATGAGGAACTAATGCTAGATGCTAATGAGGAGGAGGAGGAGGAGTATGTAGAGAAGAATAAGCAGGATGAAGATGATGATCTAAAGGAGATGGAGGAGGAAGATGACCCACTGATGGAGGCTGAGTGCCTTGGCTTCAGCACTGGGTTCACATGTGAACCTGAAGAACAGGAAGTCAATCTGATTGACTTCCTTCTCACATACAAACCTGAGAC
Organism: Clarias laeviceps; assembly: GCA_030014305.1. NCBI lineage: Eukaryota > Metazoa > Chordata > Actinopteri > Siluriformes > Clariidae > Clarias > Clarias laeviceps. Next base: position 28,426,803 of record JAQMYJ010000007.1, read on the forward strand.
TGAGATTAACTCTGAACACTCAGGAGCAGCTGAAGCTCCGGGGCTCAGGATGCGCTACAAGAACCTGAATAAGAAAAACTGAGCTGATGTTAACACAGTCCAGACCACGTTCACCATCAGTTATGGAGCCCAGACGCAGATCCTGATTTACTTTAAAAAAATAAAAATAAAAAAAAACTTGGGGGTGACTTGGTATTTTTATTTTTTTTTTAGATCTCCAAAGTATCAGTGTATAATTTATAAATCTAACAATAGAACTATTTAGCTTTTGTTTGATTGTGTGTTTGTTTGGTTTCCAAAGAGTTTTTCATTGTGATGATGATGTTGGAAGGTGTGTGGCAGAGAAAAGTGCAAGTCAAGGTTCAAGTTAAAGGGAGCAAACACAAGACCTGAAGGATGTGCATCGTCTCAAGCAAGTGTGTGTTTAGTTTGTGGACTTTTATCGGTTTCCCTCAGTGACCAGTGTTCATGCAGTGTTTATCCAAAATAAATAGAAATAAGCAGTACATGAAAACATGAGTCAATTTAGAGCAAATTATGATAATGTGAATATTTTATTATAATTAGCATTAAATATTTGGACACATTGATGCAAGTTCATTACTGAGTAACTGAGAAAAGTACATGAATCCTGTACTGGAGTGAAAATAAAGATGGTGCTGGTAAAATATTATTCCAGTCAAAGTTTAAACATCCAGGTTTACATTTCTGCTTGAGCAAAAGTAATCAGCTTCAGATTTAAATATCAAAAGTTCTGGGCTTATATTAACTCACAGTAGCCTTTAGGTCAAAGTAAAAGTCTCTCTTTCTTTCTTTCTTTCCTTCCTGGTCTTCTCTCCTTGATTTAAAGCACCTGCTACATTAGACAAGTCATACAATTATACATAACAGCCAGCAGGTGGCGATATTACGCTCCAGTACTACACACCACCATGGGGCCGCTTCCGGTTCTGAACAACGAGTCCAAGGCGGAAGTGCCAGGACATGTAGTTCCTCGAATGTCCACTGGGGGCGGGCTCGACTAGTAAGTCAGTCCTCTTTAAGCCCCATGTTCTAATGTTCAACTTTACAGCAGAAATAAACATGTTTTGCAGCCTGGCACAAAATAAATAAACAAACAAAGCAGTTCAGGTTTTTTTTTCCAGAAAGCAGGTTCTGTGAGATACCCGGGTAAGTTTAAGAGTAAGTTAGTGTATAACCTCAACTTTCGGTTCCGAAAATGGAGGTAACTTTCTGGGTATGTACGTAACCATAGCAACTGACTCTCTGAAGATGAGCTGCTCGGTAGCAGGTTGTGTTCCAGGGTCAGTTTGTTTCAGAAGGTTATTGACCATGGCGGCCCTTTTGATGAGGATCCTGTGGACGTGGAGGCACAAATTATACGATTATACAGGAGAGAGTTATAACACCGCGTATTGATGTCTTTTCATTTCCTAATGATTATTTGAAAGAGCGTTATCGGTTTTCAAGGGAACCGTTAATTTACTTAACACATCTCTTGAAACCGCATATTGCACATGTCACAAACCGCAGGTCTGGGATTAGAACAGAAAACATTCTGTGCATAGCACTTCGTTTTTCTGCGTCAGGGCATTTTTTTGTACAATGTGGGGCGTGTGATGCAGAGCATGTGGGAAAGGCACCTGTATGTCTGGCACTTAAACACTTCTTATACACGTGTGTACAGTTCCCTGGACATAAATTCCACAGAGTCGCAGGTTTGTCCTTTGTAGTAAAATCGATGACGCATATTTAATATGTAGTCATACTATTTATATACATGTATTCATCCTGCACACACACACTTGATACTTTCATATATGACTTGATATCAAGTATCACTTGATACTTTCATATATTTCTATTTCAGGGTTTCCAAATGTAATTCAATTCAATTCAATTCAATTTTATTTGTATAACACTTTTAACAATTGTCATTGTCGCAAAGCAGCTTCACACAATCAAAATAATTATTTAAGTTTGTATGGAATTTGAATGTGTATGAATCAAAATGGTCAGATAGTCCCTGGTG
>JAQMYJ010000007.1:28562265-28572600 GCA_030014305.1 Clarias laeviceps
TAGAACTTCTGTCTTATCTGGATTAAGCAGAAGGAAGTTAATTAGCATCCAATCTCTTATGTCCTGCACACATTGCTGCACAAAAATGTCTATGGGTCTAGACTTTTGGACCAACCTGTATATCATAATCAGCAATTTTTCTCCCAACAATTTGCAATAAGTAAGCTGACTGCATGGTGTTTCACTATATGCAATAGAATTTAATGGTGTCTATGTAAAAAGAAGGCCATGTGATCAGCACACAGATGAGATTGGGAAGTCTCCAGCATGTACTGGTGATTGATGGCCAACATTCAGTGATTAAATCTCATTTCCTTAATGTTTGAAGATGGACTGTGTAAGCGCTCTTCTACTCTTAATGCAGGGCTCTGTCTCACCAAGGGTTATGAATTGTGTTTGCTTTCCCTCTTAAACCTTTTACAGCATTATTTTAAATTCTGTTTCTTTCCAGCCTACAGGTGCTCAAACACTCCATTTATGTGACAGGTGCAGATCGGCAAATTTACAGATATTTAATTGCATTTCAATGAAACATTTGTATTTTTAGTCCTTCAGAAAGGTATGGACATATTTTCCCCATCATCTAATATCAGACATCCCATGACGTGGAAAACTATGGAGAAATAACGAATACAGGCTATCATCTTGGCTTACAAATGACTATCTGTCACTTGAAATAACTTACACAAGTGTGGGTACTCCATGAAATGGTTGGACTGGAAAGGTTACCATATTGACTCCAAAAGTTTGATGCAGAAGATGGAAACTTCTAACAGTGATCTATGGATACACTATGTCTTTGTGCACTTGTGATTCATTAAACTGAAGAGGCAATTTGAGAACACAGCTGTGTGTTTAGGCTAAGACGGAGTCCCCACTGCTGATACTGTATGTCTCACTGATTTACTTCTTTGGTCATCATTGCCTCTTCAAGTTTGATGGCACTAAAAGGCTTGTCCATGCTAATGGGGTTTCTATGTGACGCAAACACAGGCTGTCTGTGGTGATGCTTTATGAAGTCTTAGTCAATAATGAAGAGGAGAGTTGGAAGATACTCAAAGGAAAACTGATGTTTTAACCGGGCCTGAGAGACGAGGCTCATTAATGTCAACCTCTTTGATTTCCACTAGGGGTCACGTCACAAATGAGGAAGTGAAGAACACTGATCGATTGCACACATTCTTACAGGAGATTGTTTCTGCAGCTTTTGCAACATCACTTTTAGTAGATTAATGAAAACCTTTATTTAGTGGTTTTAATCTTACATAATTAATGATGGGTTACAATTAGGTTAATGTAGACATTCTTAAAAGTTAGGAATTGAAACTAAAAACCTGAAAGATCTGCACACAAACCAAATGCACTCTTCCATTTACCCGCCGCCAATAATGCAATTGTAAAATTAATTTTTTTTGTTTGTTTGTTAGTGGTAATGAATAATTTCCCAATAATTTTGTGCTTTTTTAAATGCTTTTGAAAGACAATTTGGGTCTTGATTGATTGCTGAAGAAGCACAATGCAGAATAAAAGCAAGCAAACTAAAAAAGAGGCTGCTTTTATTAAAATAACGTATTGTTTGCATATATGTAAGTACGTGTTATATATTCTTCTTAACAATTTTCTGTGATATTTGCTGCTGATCACTAGTGAATTTTTGTGAATGGGACAATTTGTGACCAAAGAATGACGTCATTGTATGCGCCATTCCCTTTATCACTTTCTAGAATGAAGCGTCATGGGATTGGCCACATCCTGACTCAGGACAGACTCTGATTGGCTGTTCGGGGATCATTAACCACCCACACTGTCAATAGTGGGACCCTAATGGTGAGTATATATGCAGCTGTCCTGCAGCTGAATGCAACAGACGCTAAATCTCATCAACTTGAGTTAACCCTTCGATTTGCATCAAGAATTTTTCTACAATTTTCCAGTGAGCTGTAACATTACCAGGTAGGTTATTAAGGCTTCTTTCTAACGCTAAAATGAAAAGTGCACATGTTTTCAGAATGGACTCTGAAACAGAACAATATCATTTTATTCATAAAACTGAAATACTGCAAGGGTGGTTTAGGAGCTTTGGTGTGTGTGCAGCAGAGGAAAAAAAAGAAGCACACTCCATGGATTTTTTTTTAAAGGAGACTTGGAAGGCTTCTGTGGACTGGTAGCTCATTACACTAATGCACAGCGTCCCACAGGAGCGCTTCTAATCCAGCTAATATCTCCTATACTTTACTCACAGGGAGATGCCAGCACAACATGTCAGCAGTGACTTGACAAACCGAAGTAGATACAGATAGCATTAGAAAATCTGCTGTGATTTACAAGATCTTTTAAAATAGTTTTGAAAATGTACATTAAAAAGTGTAAAAACTGAAGGTTGTACAATGAGAGAATGATGACAGGGGAATTATAAATGTCTAAATATAGTATAATATGTAGTATAAATGTGATAATATAATATTTATATAATGTATAAATATTTTTGTCCACAGAGCAGCTTAATTCCTTGACACAGTGTACCATGGTTATGTTGAAGATCTCCGCTTTCTTCGTTGCCTATGCTTTGATTATCTGTCAGATGTACTGCTCAAATGCAGCACCATCCAGGTGAGACATTTTATACTGCTGATTATGACGCTCTAAAATAGACGTATTTTGACATAGAATGTTAATCTAAACAATGTAGTTCAAGTATAAACCTTTCAATGGTAAATAATGCTTATGTTCACTGTTAGTGTTGCGGTGGGGGGGTGCGGTGGGATCAGTTCTGATTACATCAGATGAAGTCGGGCCAAACCCAATCTGCTTACGACAGTATTGATCCTGCGATAAATCTAAACTTGGCAACAGGACAGCTTTTAAGTGGCACACTCTTAGCAGATTGTTTTTGATTATCATCAGACTCAAGAAGAAACCTCCCTCTCTCCCTCTGTCTATCTCTCTCATTCCTGCATTTCTGCATTATCTAAAGCTGTGCATTTCCACTCTTGACCATTGTTCAGGCCTGCGCTGGAGCCCTCAGATGAAGCCATGCTTTCTGACTATGAAGCGAGGAGGTTGCTAAATGCATTTATCAAGGAGTTTGTGCAGATGACTGCAGAAGACCTTGATCAACAGGAGCCTGAGGAGAACAGGTACATGTTGTACCGACTAAAAGAAATTCAAAACTAAGCTAACATTTTACAGATTATTTGAAGGATGGTGCATTTATTTTCTCTTTTTTTAAAGAAGTGAATCAGTGAATCTAAAAGGATTCTTCATGAGAGCAAAAGCCCTGTAGTTATAAGATAATGGATGCAAATCTTTTTACAATGGAGGTATGTTCAGAAAAAAAACTGTACTCATTTATATAATGAAATCGAATGAATTGGTGCAACAGATTCTCTGCCAATCTCCAGTTTTTGCATGAGGTTTGATTCTTTCCTGAGGACTTTATGCAACATTGCCTGCAAAGCATGCAATTGATAGGACAGCATGGTCTCCATAAATACAAGGAATAACATTTTGCATGATTTGTCCATTGCTGTGATGATGCCAAATTAGACAGAAACTTTAGAATTTGTTGATCAAAGCAGTGCGTATGAGCATGAAATAATTGTACTTAGGGAGGAGGCATGTTTAGTTTGATATGCATCTGGCTCTTCATTGTAATAAAACTGAAATGTGTTTTGCATGATCTGTTCGGTTACTGTGAGCTGTGTGTATGATCTCTTCTCTAACAGCGTGGGCAGACCCATGTCCAAGCGTTGCTCCAACCTGAGCACCTGTGTTCTGGGAAAGCTTTCACAAGAACTGCACAAGCTGCAAACATACCCACGCACCAATGTAGGAGCAGGAACCCCAGGAAAGAAGCGCAGTGCAGAGCATGTGTACAGAGAAATGACCCAACTCATCTAAGAGCATGGTGCTCTGCTGTGGTCCTGCTGTTTGAATGCCTATGCATGTGGATTTCTTTTTGCTTGTCTGACTTGATTTCCTTATCTGTCCTTTTTTAATCTTCATTGGCAGAGACAGCATACTTTAATGTCTTCTTTCATAATGTCTTACCTATCTGTTGTCACTTGGGCAGCTCTCTTTGACAGTCTCACTTTTAACCTGAATAAAAATATTTTTACAAAAGAAGCCTGGCTATTTACTTATTGAACCAAAAAAAAAGAAAAAACATACCAACAAAACTATCACGTTGTGTCAAATGTCGTATGAAACTTAGTCTAAAGGACTATAGGTAAGAAACCTTCATTATCATGATAACCTTAATAAATAAGGTATTAAAATCAATATTTTTTGTTGCATTTAAACATGTTCAAGTCCTCACTGTTATTTCCATTTTTATTCCCCAGCATTACAGCACAGAAGCGAGCCTGTAATACAGCTACATGTGTGACCCATCGCTTGGCAGATTTCCTGAACCGCTCAGGAGGAATTGGAAGTAGCAAGTTTGTCCCAACCAACGTTGGATCACATGCATTTGGTCGGCGAAGGAGACTGAGTCAAGAGTAGACAAAAATGTCTTAGCAATATGGTGAGAAACCTTTTTGACATTTTTCAAATTTATAGCTCCTATGTATTTCATTTACCTAACTTGCATAGTTTGCATATTTTAGCATGGGGTGGAACAGTGAAAAATGGCAGCATAAGAAGTAGTCAACTCAGTATAATGGATTTCATTATACACAAAATTATAAGGTTAAGTTTAAGTATAAATATATATATATTTTTTTCTGTCACTTTTTACCATACAATGTTATTGTGTACCTATTATAAATATTATTCCTCTAAATTGTCGAATCTCAAACCATCTAAATGTTTATTGTTTTGTGCAAAGATTGCATATTGTATAGAAAAGACCAGAACTCATACTCTCAGCTCTTATACTCTCCTTTTTAAAAAAATAAAAATAAAATGATGCTAAATTGCTTAAACATTGGTCATTTTATTTTTCCAGGTTGCCAGGCTATACATTTATAGCTCTCTGCCGTGCTATGATCAAGAGAGAAAAGAAAAAAAAAATCAACATGTGCATCAAGATCCCCGGGAATGGACATCATTTCACTCATCATCTGAATGGATTCCTGTTGACCGCATTGATCTGTAAAATGCAAAAGCCCATTCTCAAACTGTTATTGTTGGGCTCTCTAAAAAAAAAAGAAGGAAATGGTTAAAAAAAAAAAAAAAAAAAGCAAGAAAACATTAACATCCATTTAAAAGTGGTCATGCTCATTTTTCAATCCAATAAAAATTGAGCGAGAGTGATGAGAATGATTGTTCATTCTTTACTGTTAACAGAGAGCACATCGTGTGTACAGTATGCTGTGGCCCATGTTCCTCTGCTGCACGTTGCAGTTTTGTGGGGATGAAATTAAAGCAGTGCCTTGAAAAAGGCTTCCCTGACTTATGGACGTGTCTCGTGCCTTGATGTAAATCCACTTTACATACCGCTGTTGTACAGAATGTCTGATGCAGAAAAAGAGAGTTGCAATCAATGATAATGACAAAGTTGTAACAATTGTGAACCTGAGCAAGAATAAAATGTATTTTAGATACATATGATTTCGGTTTTTGTTTCATTGCCTTGTTTAAGTGACGATCTGCGTCATATTCTCCAACATGCTGTGAATTAAAGGATGAAAAGATAAATAGTATTGTTCGTCAACCCTATGTCTGGCAAAAAGGTGAACAGATCTCTGAGTCTCACTCCCAAAAGAGCTAAGCGGTGATGTGTACACTGTGACCAAATAACCGTAAATCAGAAATAACTTGATACATAAAAACACAGGAATAACAACAGAGTGCGTACATTGATCCCTAAGGAACAAGAGGATGCAGAATGCACTGCATGTTATTTTTGCTTATTAGGCCATCTGAGCATTTAAAATGACAGCAACCATCTCAAACAAAGCCCCTGAGAACGGCCTGTCACTATCCACTTTATTCTCAATAGTAAGCTGGAGCTAATTAACAAGTTACATTTTTCACTGCTGATACTTTTCCATGCATGAGCACATTCTGTTTACATACATATCAATTCCTTCATGTATAGTTATTTATTTGTTTTTGAAGAAGGTAGCACTTATTATAACCAGAGGAGGAGGAGGATGAGGATGACAGTGATAACATTCAGGGAGGTCGACAAGCTAAAAAGTTAACAATTTAGCCATACTTCAGAAAGCTATATTTACCATGACAGTAGGAAAAAAAACATTCATTTGAAATTGTTTTTGGTTTGAGGTCGAATAAAGTAAAATGCGCAATGGAACTGCAGAAAGAGAATGACCATGTCATGTTCTCCAACATGCACCAAAGAATTGCTATTGATTTAAAATAAAAAATAAAAAATAATTGCATGACAGTACATGAGAGAACTGATATAGATTTAAAGACTTTAAAACATCCACAACAAAACTGATCTGTTTTGATTTATTATGATTTTAATATTATAATATATGATTATAGTCATAGTTATCTTAGTATTTGTTAAAGATATCTTTGCAGAAATTGCTTTGCAGTTCACATGTGCATAACAAGAAAATCCAAACTTAATTGAGAAAAATTGAAGAACATCTAAAATGAGTCATGACTAACATTATATTCATATAACTTGAATGAGTTGCCAGGTATTAAAAGTACTGATGCAAGATTCCTGGTATGTTGTCCTTAGCTGGTCTCACTATGTTACATCAAGTGCTCTTTTTATATCCATATTTTACACAGTCCAAATGGCCTTGCTCCAGTAAGATGCTTTTGTTAATTAACCTCTGTGCCCTCATAGTAGGAGTGACTCATTTCATATTACTGTCCTGCTCCTGCCCACCCCATTGCTTTCTGCTAATAAGGAGATATTGTATCCCCTCATGCCTCAATTACTGAAAAGCAGAGCCTAACAACCAGACAGTCAATTTATAACCATGCGCAAACTTTTGGTACCTTTCCTGCACACATCTTGCACATCTGGTTCATTAAATCAGCAGGAGCATAAATTTAGAGAGGATAAAAATGGCAAAATGTAATGTTTTATACAAGCAAGTGAGAATCGCCATGCATATGTATGTGGTTTTTGCTGAAATAACACAAAGCAGTAAAGAGCTATAAAATACCATTTTAAGTGGGCGTGCTAATTGAACAGTTTACAGTAAACAGCCATTTCCCCATGCAGTGACGTCAATAGGTGTATTAGCTGTATTAAACTCATTGCAGGAAAAAGGGGAACTGACCTAAATGGATGCTGTCAACGCCCCAAGTTAGCGCACAGATACTTAAAAGCACAGTGCTTTTTTCTCCAAATGGCAGCCAGCCAATCCATTAGGCTATGACAAATATGATCCAGATATGGAAGGGGGAAAAAAAATCCTAAAATGTAAAGCATAGCATGAATTGAGCAAAACATCACTAGCCTTTATAATACTGTACAGTTGTAATAGTTTAAAGCCGTGGAAGTTGTATAATATACAACTTGCAAACAATGCATGGATGGATGGATGGATACTTTATTGATCTCTAGAAACCCTTAGAATAGAGGAATAAAGTTAAAACAGTGAGGTACCAAGTACAGTTACTTCTTTACTATACATAAGTGCATATTTCATGTATCTGTACTTTACTCTATTAAACAATACTTCCTTTTTTTTTTTTTACACCAGTCCATCCTACAGCAAATATTTATACTTTCTACTTTATAAATTTCCACATGGTATTGCATTACATATAACCACAGCAGTGTGTAATATTTAAAGATGAAATATTTTGTGTAATTGAGAGATTTGTCTTATGACAGTGAAACATTTCCAGAAGCCCATATTCCTACTGTGACTGTAGATATGCCGCAAGAATACAATAAGTTGTTCATATGAGCGTTTCTATGCACACCGTATGAACCGATATTCGTATGGCATTCATACAAACGCACCATGGCATTTATTGGGCGTTTTTAAGGCAGAAGTAAGGTGTTCACAAGGCAGCAGTATGTCATACATGTGGTGTTTGTGATGTTCTTATGGGGGTCGTGTAAAAGCTACAAGTGCGCCATACAATTCATCATTTACTGCCGAGAATTTCAAAAAGATAACAGCACATTTCTTCACCATTTCTAGATCGTTACATCTGGATATTTCTGCATATCTTGCAGGTAGGGTTCTATGTTTTTAATCTGCAATATTTGCATAGGTCATCGTGCTCTTCCTGCTGCAGCTGTACCAAAGCAGCAGCTATAACTGCTAGAACTTCTTCTTCTTTGTCTTGCAACTGCAGCTGGAGAAGGTGCAACTGCAGTTTTCTTGACATTATTGCCATCTCAGAAAAAATTTATTTTTTACAAATCTTGTAGCAACAGAGAGAGTGAACGGCCACCACTTTATATACCATGACAAAATGTGCTGACAAACAGGAAATGTTCCTACCAACACCTTGAGAGTGCTGTAAGTTGCACATATGAGTGCTGTATGACCACCTAAAGACAAAAATTTGTAAGATCGACTTATGTAGGCCATAGGAAGGTCCTAAGGCAACCTTAAGGTGAATGTAAGAACTCTACAGCCACTGTAGGATATAAAAGCCTACTTTCTTTTCTCAAGAATACCGTACATTTTTCTTAAGAATTTAATGGCAGCCGTACCAATTTCCTAAGGAGAAATTCCCACTGAGATTCGTATGAACCTGACGTTTGTAAGAATATTTGTGTCTGTGGTTTTAATAGTTTAAAGCATCATGATTCCTGGCAATTAATGCAACATTGCTGGGACTCAGACTTCAGAAGGGGACTACAAAGTCCTCATCGGAGACACGTGAATTCAAGACCATACACTTTAAACTAAAGCTGTTTAAAGAAGCCCGATGCGCAGTGCTTGCTTGAACACACAATCTTTTGCAGCCCAGAGCCGCCACTGGCGCAGCCTTGACTCTATTTTTTTATGTTGTTTTTTTTTAAGGCAAAAGTGAGGTTGGGGAATGACAGAGAAAGTAGAGTACAAATTGGTTATTGGCATTTAACTGCTGTAGAGGGCCTGAAACTTACAGTACAGGAACAGCAGGCATGCAAGAACCAGTTAGGTTAGTTGTCTTGTGGGTCTGGAACATCATCTCTGTCATGCTGGTGCACTTTATCCACTCAGGCTAGGAAGGAGAAGTTAGGCACTAACTTCCTATAGTATCCCTTCTGTCCCAAGAACATATATATCTGTTGTTTGGTGGTAAGATGAAGGTACACATACAGCTTTTTAATGCATTTTTAATGCATTGAAGGTTGTCAACTGAGATCTGCAGAAATGAAATTGTTGAGGTTAGCAACAGAAAATGGGTAATCAGCTTGGAGAACAATTTCTGTTGCCTCATATCCCCTTTTGCATATCCCAGTTATGAAGTTGGACTCAGAGAGCACAGGGTCAGCTATGATACAGTGCCCCTGGAGCATATGGGTTAAGAACCTTGCTTGGGAAATCAACAGTGGCAACTAAGTGGCACTAGGTGGAATCAACAGTAGCTGGTGGATGTGGCCCCGGTGAATGATAGTGTCAAGCTTGCCCCTTGGGGCAACAACGAGATCACACAGTTGGCCCCTGTGTTGGGTGTTAACAATAGAGGTATCCACCATAAAGACTGTAGGAAGTGGTTGGCCGTCAGCCTTGTCTTTGCCTTCAATCACTTGGACTTGGGCCTAGCAATGCTTATGGCAGTCTGAACACGTTCACATTACAGACCTGAAGTGACTGAATTCTGATTTATTTTATTTTTTTACCCTAATGTGACACAGATCTAATTTTTGAATGCTGTCTGATGTTTTTCAGATCAGATCTTAGTCAGTTTCATATGTGAAAATGGAACGGTAGAGTATGTCACCAGCTTTAAATTTTTCTGCCTAACTGTGATGGAGGACCTAACATGCGATAATACCACCTTTGCCATAAGAAAGGCACAGCAGTGCTTTTCAGCAGTTTTTAGTGAACTTTTACTGTTGTGCTATAGAGAGTGTGGACTCTTGGTGTGGTTTTCAAGCAGCACTGCAGCGGGTGGTGAAAGAAGCAGGGGAAATCATTGGTACTAGTCTTACAGAGATTAGCAGCATTTACACCACACGCTGCCTTTGTCGAATGCACAGCATCCTGCATGATTAGCATCACCCTGCACATCATCTGTTCCAGTTACTGCCCTCAGGTAGAATATACAGGTCCATATGCACCAAACAACCAGACTGTCTCACAGTCCTTTTGTCCGGCATTAGAGCCCTCACAGCGGGGCGAGTGGGTGACGACTCGGCGACATACTCGTTCAGCCAAAGCTAACGCTAAGGCTAGCCCACCGGAGCACACCTCTTCTGCGCTTCACGTGTCCAACAGGTTTGCT
>JAQMYJ010000008.1:42440-52565 GCA_030014305.1 Clarias laeviceps
CCCGCAGTAACAGCTGAACTCTGAGCTGAAGGTCCGAACTCCATGGACTTGAAGATGTTGTAAACACAGTCTGAGCTTCTGTCTGCCATAACACACACACACACACACACACACACACACTCACACACACACTCACTCACTCACTCACTCACTCTCTCTCTCTCTCTCTCACACACACACACACACACACACACACCTGTATAGAGTCACTGTCCGTTACCGAGAACCTAAACACACGGAAATAACTAAACAATTACAAAACACTAAACAGAATATAGAGTGCGGCTAAACCGGAAATGATGACGTAACCGTTTTAAGACACGTGATTAATTTTGAATTGAGTCCACGCGCGGTACAAACGGAATTAATAACCCTAGATTTTTCACACTGCACGTGCACGTCCTGAAGCGCGGTGACACATAAGCCCCGCACAAAAACGATCACGTGATCCACATTCCTCCAATAGGCAGGTGATTGCGTCAGAGCCGGAAGTGGTTTTCTGCCTTTTGCGTCTAAACACAGGCATAGTTTACTTTATAACCCAACCTTTTTAGCGTTTTATGTTCTTTTATGTTTTTAGAGATTTCCGGGTTGCGTATCTGAATTTAATTGTTTCATACACCTTTGTAATATTTTTAAGGGTTTGTAGGACAATCGCAATTTAGAAACTCCAAATCCCATAAACGCTCCATTTATTGCGGACCTTAAACAGCTTGAGCTGAAACACGACTCATTAGCGACATCTGCTGGACACGTCGTTTAATTTCAATAATTCATCCATTTTCTGTATGTCCCTGTGCAGGGTCGCAGGGCCTGGGTCCTAAACCTGGACCTCAGGACACACACACACACACACACACACACCAGTGATACTCGAGAACCATCCTATATTATTATTATTATTATTATTGTAAACTTTTTAGTGCTGGTCATTAATCTTTGGCATCACCATCACCACCACCACAACAACAACAACCATAACAATAATAATAAGAATAATAACAATAATAATAACAATAATAATAACAATTAAAAATAACAAAAATAATAACTTTGTTTATTAAACTTTCCGTAAACGCGACATTTGGCTCAAAGTCGTTTGACATTACACATAAAATCAAAAAAAATGTTGAAATAGTAATTAAATTAATTAAATAAGATCAGCGAAACAGAAACTATAAAATAAATATAGACAGAAGGGCTGTTGGTCTCGGCACTGAAATTTATTCTGCAGCCCTTTTAGTATTTATTTCTTTATTTTCTGAAAACACACAAAGACGCGGATAAACAAACTGCATGATAAACCAGAAGTTGATATCTGTTGGCATCACCCACTTCTCTCTGGCCGACCACGCCCATATGATGATGATGATGATGATGATGATGATGATGTGAACAGTAATCAGGATTAGGGCCGTGTGCAGTAATCTCCTGTCCAGTGAAGCTCAGAGTGAAAATCTCTTACAGAGAGAACCAGCAATAGGACTTCATCATCATCTTCATCATCCTCTGGGTGAGTTTCCTGTGTGCTGATTAATGATGTATAGATTGTGTGAGTTACTGAATGTGAAGCAGAGACGTTAAAGTTGTGTTCAGATTATACTGGAATCACAATAAGTGTGTAATTATTTTAATGGATAAATGTTTAAACAATGATTTAATTATTTATTTAAAACTATTAATGAATTTGTAACAATTCCCCCCAAAATAGTTACATTTAAATAACTGGAAGTTTTTGTAATATGCAAATTTCCCTTTGATTTCAATTCAAACAGAATCCCAGGGTAAAACATTATTCCAGTAAAAATACAAATGTTCTCGCCTTCATACGTCTCAATAAAGTAAAGTGCAGTGATTTACGATTTATTATTATTATTATTATTATTATTATTATTATTATAAATTTATTCAGCTGTAATCAGACTGGTGTGTATTTATCATGAGCAGGTGAGACGGGGCTGTTAGAGATCTGACTGATGTGAAATAACAGGATGTGAGGAAAGACAAACTTTCTTTTTATGGTTCATTTTAAACTCGACATTTCTGCACACAAACATGACACACATTTATAACTAAATATCCCAGACGTCTGTCTCCCTCTCAGTTATAAACTAACATCACTGCGTAATGAACAACGTCACTTAATTAAAATAAACCCTGAGACGAAAAGGCTGTAACGTTATCACAGGAACATTGCCACAACATTTTGACAACCAGACACTCCTGCTGGTCCTAAAGTGTTTAACGATCAGTGCAAAAACCAGGACAAAGGAAATCAGCCCAAATGAAGTGTGTGTCTGACCCTGAGCCTGACCCTGACCCTGACCCTGACCTGCGCGCTCGCTCTGATCCAGTTTGGATAATTTTTTTAAATACCAATAAACCATAAAAGCACAGTTAGTATTTTCTCACATTCTGTTATTTGACATCAGTCAGATCTCTAAAGCTTTACGTCATTATGATCTGCCACTGCGAGAGTCTCATGTAGTCACATGACCCGGCTCATTATCATATCTGAGTCAGAAACACGGCTGAGCTGAACAGACCGAGGCACAAACACACAGTAAGAACATACACTACATAAACCCCCCCCCCCTCCACTGTCTCCATCTTCATCTCCTCCATGATCTCTCCAGGGATTCGTGACCTTTACCATGAGATCATGTGGACTTGAACTTCTGAGTCAGGTTGCGAGTGGACAGTATAAACTGAGCATCCAGACTGAGATTTAGGAATCAGATCTGAATCTGACTTCAAACAGACTCTCTATGTGGTTCAGATAAGATTTACAACAATCAGATTCAGGCTGTTTTTACTGTTCAGACATGAAAGTAATCTGATTCCAGTCTGGATGCGCCTGCAGTCTGATCAGGAGGCCTGGTGGAGTCGAGCTCACACAGGACAGCAGGGGGAGACACGGACGTCACACACTGCACATGAGTCTGAGTTATCGGTCTGGTCTCCGGCCCTGCAGTGTCATGATTTTTATTTATCATATTTCACATTCACTCATTAATATGGAAGAAGAATTCAGATCATTTAGACAGATGAGTTCAGTTTATTCTCTCGCGGCAGCACTGAGAGTCTGTACACTGAAACGAACTGAATAAAATTGAGGTGAGTGTGTGTGTGATGTGGTTCAGTCGGTGTAAACACTATAACTGTAGGATATCTGTGTGTTTATTCAGTCATTCATTTCAGTTCTTTATTATGAATTCAGTCTGTTGCTCTCGCGTCAGTGTGTAAAGACGAGTTGGGTTCGAGTGTCAGAGCGACAGATTGGGGATTATGGCTGCAGTTAATCCTCAGTGTCAGAGGCTTATCTGTGTGTTAGACAGAAATGAGGATGAAATCACAAGCTCACACTCAACATCCCTGTATAAAACAGTCATGGTGTGTGTGTGTGTGTGTGTGTGTGATTTTTAAATAATCTGCAGTGACTCATTTCATTAAGCAAGTGATAAAAATCTCAGTGTGTGTGTGTGTGTGTGTGTGTGTTTATAGCTGTATAAAATGACACTCCTATACTTAGAGCAGCAGAGGATGATGGGAACGGGGTCGGTGTGTTACAGGTTTAATAATGAGGATTTGAATTTAAAAAAATTAAAATAAAAAACAGAACTGAAGGTTGGATTCGGAGCAACACTTTAAAAAGTTCAGATTTAAAAAATGGAGATTTTACTTTTTGATATGTTTTGGACATACATATGGACCTCTGTTGCATGCGTACACAGACAAAATATGAGACCAAAACACACACACACACATTTATTTTTGTTCCAAACGGCCTTAAACACACCATACAAATTCTCTACCTGGTATGACATCATTCAAGACAAGACGAAAGGGGAGGAGATAATTTGCATAGCCCCTCCTCCTGCATGGCTTCTGGAAGGCAAAGTTTTAAGGTGAAGTTCTGTTTTCTGCATCTGATTACTAGAAAAGTCCACTTTTTCAAAGGGGTTGAGGAGGTTACAGGAGGTCATTTGCATTTAAGACTCCAGACACTGAATCAGATTGTGAGGAAGAGGAGTGAGACATGAAGAGGAGTGAGACAGGAAGAGGAGTGAGACAGAAAGAGGAGTGAGACAGGAAGAGGAGTGAGACAGAAAGAGGTGTGAGACATGAAGAGGAGTGAGACGGGAAGAGGAGTGAGACAGAAATAGGTGTGAGACATGAAGAGGAGTGAGACAGAAAGAGGAGTGAGACATGAAGAGGAGTGAGACAGAAAGAGGAGTGAGACAGGAAGAGGAGTGAGACAGAAAGAGGAGTGAGACAGGAAGAGGAGTGAGACGGAAATAGGAGTGAGACAGGAAGAGGAGTGAGACAGGAAGAGGAGTGAGACGGAAATAGGAGTGAGACATAAAGAGGAGTGAGACAGGAAGAGGAGTGAGACAGAAAGAGGTGTGAGACATGAAGAGGAGTGAGACAGAAAGAGGAGTGAGATACAAAGAGGAGTGAGACATGAAGAGGACTGAGACGGAAATAGGAGTGAGACGTAAAGAGGAGTGAGACAGGAAAAGGGTTGAGACGGATAGAGGAGTGAGACAGGAAGAGGAGTGAGACAGGAAGAGGAGTGAGACAGGAAGAGGAGTGAGACAGAAGGAATTTCCACCAGAATGCAGGATTTCAGCTGGAACATGAACCCATGGTGGTCACATTCTGGTGATCTTTAAGACTTTTATTGATTTATTAAAAGTGAAGTATAAATTTCTGTTCTTTTCTCCCTAGCTGATCAGCCATGCGATTGGTCAGTCTGCACCACCATGTACGGAGGGAGGCGGAGCATGAGTCAAAGCCTGCCCCGGGCCCGCCCCCTCCCTCTCACCACTCCCACAACTTTAATGAAATGAAGAACAAGTTCTTTAATGAGCTCGGACACCTTCCCAGTGAGTGACATTAAATACTGACATAAACTCTCTTACCGTTCACTAATCACAAAAACATCACATGACTCTCTGTCACCACGCCCTCTCATCCCTTTAACCATTAATCATTAAATTAATTCATCATTAATCAATAAATGAATTGATCAATAATTAATTCACATTAAAAGAAAGTTATAAATGTATGTAAAACAAATTTCTCTTTTGTATTTAATATCATTACTGTTTCTCACAGACCACAAGATTAAATGTAAGTATTTTCTCTTTTTCTTCATTTTTACTTTTCATCGACTGCCTTCACGTGCATATAAACTTGAATAATATCCAATTCTTAATTCATAGGATTTAATATAATGTTGGCTCCGCCCCCTTTGCAGCTATAACAGCTTCAACTCTTCTGTGAAGGCTTTCCACAAGGTGTAGGAGTGAGTTTGTGGGAATTTTTGACTGTTCTTCCAGTAGCGCATTTGTGAGGTCGGACACTGATGTTGGACGAGAAGGCGTGGCTCACAGTCTCCGCCCTTAATTCATCCCAAAAGTGTTCTGTTGGGTTGAGGTCACAGGGGACTCTGTGCAGGAGAGTCAAGTTCTTCCACACCAAACTCAGTCACACATGTCTTTATGGACCTTGTTTTGTTTGCTGGTGTGCAGTTACATGAGTGCGAGTCCACAAAGCCTTCACAGAAGAGTTGAAGCTGTTATAGCTGCAAAGGGGGCGGAGCCAACATCATATTAAACCCTATGAATTAAGAATTGGATATTACTCAAGTTTATATGCACGTGAAGGCAGTCGAGCAAATACTTTTGGCAATATAGTGTATCTCTCTCTCTTTGTTTATTAACTCTCTCTCTCTCTCTTCTCCGTCTCTCTCCGTCTCTCTCTCTCCCCTGTCTCTCTCTCTCCGTCTCTCTCTCTCCCCTGTCTCTCTCTCTCCGTCTCTCTCTCTCTCTCTCCCTGTTTCTCTTCTCTGTCTCTCTCTCTCTCCGTCTCTCTCTCTCCTCCTGTCTCTCTCTCTCTCTCTCTCTCCCCCTGTCTCTCTCTCCGTCTCTCTCTCTCTGTCTCTCTCTCCATCTCTCTCTCTCTCCGTCTCTCTCTCTCTCTCTCTCTCTCTCTCTCCCTGCTTCTCTTCTCCGTCTCTCTCTCTCTCTCTCTTTCCCCCTGTCTCTCTCTCTCTCCATCTCTCTCCCCTGTCTCTCTCTCTCAGTGCCCATGTGGGCAGTCGGTTCCATGGTGGTGGTGGTTCTCGCCCTCGTTGCCTGCTGTGCTTTCTGTTTTTATAAAAAGTGTTTAGGAGGAAAGAAAAAAGCGAAGAAAGTGAGAGAGAGGAAGGGCGTGCGGAGGGTGATGAAAAAGGAGAAAGAAGGAGAAGAGGAAAAGGCAAATAAACACATTTTATAATAAACTTTAAGTGTAGATTTTTCAGATTTGTGGAAAGTGATTCTGTTCAATAATGTAAACGTCTGGCCACGTGATCCTCTCAGGAGGAGGTGAAGCAGGAAGAAGAAAAGGAGAAGGAGTTCTTTGGAAAACTAGAATACACACTGGATTACAACTTCACTGAGAATCAGGTCTGTGTGAAAAAACCAAATCCCACTAAAGTACTGACACTGGAGACTCATTATATATAAATATAAGAACAGGATGGTCGAGTGCATTTGCAAAACCTGAGTAAAAATCACAGAATCGAATTAATGGCTTTTTTTCAGAACCGTTTGTTTTTTACAACATTTGTTTTCAGCTGATAGTCGGAGTGCTTCAGGCTCAGGACCTTCCTGCGATGGACATCGGCGGCACCTCGGACCCCTACGTCAAAGTCTACATGCTTCCCGACAAGAAGAAGAAATTTGAGACTAAAGTTCAGAGAAAGAATCTCTGTCCTGTTTTTAACGAAACCTTTATCTTTAAGGTGCGTCTCAGCGTCAGATCTTTCAGACTCTTAGTTTCCTGTAACTTTTATTCCACACTAATTATAAAACATTTTAATGATTTTATTAATAAACATGCACCGCTGGGTTTTTACTCTCGTCCTCAGACGCCCTTTAATGATTTGGCCGGACAGACTCTCGTGCTCCAGGTGTTCGACTTCGATCGTTTCGGGAAACACGACGTGATCGGGGAGATTAAAATCCCCATGAACAGCGTGGATCTGGCCCAGCCGATCCACGAGTGGAAAGACCTGGTGGGAGGAGAGAAAGAAGAGGTGAAACATACAAAGGAAGAAAGAAATACACAAGATTTCTAATCATCTAAACATGTTTTAAATTAAACATGAAAATAAAACTGTCTGATTTCTTTATGTTTGGTTTTAAAAGACAGATTTATGTCTGTTCAGCCTCAGGCTTCATGTCGTCGCTCTGTAAACCTACAGCTTCATGTTTTATTACTTTAATGCCTCTGGCAGATTATTTCTCTCCTAAAGTCAAGGAGTGTTTCATCAGGATGGAAGAGAAACATGAGAGGAACTCGGGTGAAGAAAATAAATATCAGTCTTTATTATCAGGACAAAATTCCTAAAAATACAGACACCAATGTGTTTCAGACATTTTGGATTTCATCAGTGTGTGTGTGTATATATGTGTGTGTGTGTGTGTGTGTGTGTGTGTGTGTGTCTCTATATAAAAATTACAACCAAACAGATGCAAGGATAAATGCAAGGATAGGTGATTGGAAACTAATAGACAAAGTATGTAAATTAGAAACAATAAAAGTAGATTAAGGCAGAACTGACAGCTGCGAGATTTACAGATTAAAGTTTAATGTAAAGAAAACGTCATCATTTATAATAAGTCACAGACACGAAGTAAAATCTATTTCTCCAGGTTTTTTATAAGGTTTGTTTCATGATGTTGCTGTGTTTAAACTTGGTGTAGAAATGTGTGAGTGTGTGTGTGTGTGTGTGTGTGTGTGTGTTCTGCAGCAGGAGAAACTGGGTGATATCTGTATTTCTCTGCGGTATGTGCCAACCTCTGGGAAACTCACCGTGTGTGTGATGGAGGCCAAGAACCTGAAGAAGATGGACGTCGGTGGTTTATCAGGTCAGAAATCATCACTAGTTTGTCTTCTGCCTTATTGTTGAACCTGATTCTGTGCTTTATAAATATTACATTTAATTATAAATATGAAGTGTGATGAGATTAACTTCTTCCCTCAGACCCGTTTGTGAAGGTGGTTCTTCAGCACAACGGTAAACGTCTGAAGAAGAAGAAGACGACGGTTAAACAGAACACGCTGAACCCTTACTTTAACGAGAGCTTCAGCTTCGAGATTCCCTTCGCTCAGATTCAGGTGAAGTCACACTGAGCGCTCACTTCCTGCGCAGGACGAGAAACAGAAACCATCCTAATGCGTCTGTTATGTCAGTGATGATAAAAAAAAAAGAGAGAAAAAGAGAATTTTCTCATCTAAAGCCGCTGCTTCAGCTCTGGACTCACTGACGCGTCACATGAACAGCGATTAAAACTATTTATTAATGTAAATAGGATCAGAAATCTTATTATTAATGAACACATGGCAGTGCTTTACTAATCTTCACACAAGGGACTGTACTCCCTACATAGTGCACTAGCTTTACATTCAACACTATTTGAAACTCAACACCAGAACCCAGAAGTTAACGGAGCTGATATTCTAAAGTGTAATAAGTGGAAATATACAGTAAATCTGGTGAGTTTCTCAGGACTGTCCACCACCTCCATGGTTTATTCTCATCACCTTTTGGCTACAGAGAACTGCTAATTAACTGTCGCTCGCTAACTGTCACTCGCCAGCTCCAGCAGTCGCGGTTAGTTATTTCCTCCACGCGGGGAAGGATACGTGTGGGCGGAGCTAAATAACTGATTAAATAAAGAAACAAATCATAACCTGCTGATAATAAATGGTGTTTGTGGAACTGTTGTATAAAAGTGATATCACACTCGTGGTCGTGCTGTTGTACTGATTATTAGTCGTGCTGATATGCGGTACAACAGAATGACCTCGAGTGCGATATTTGCTTCATTAATGATATCTCAGTGCGATGATACACTCTGTCTCCAGATCCATGTGTGAAAGCTACACGAGGACACACACTGTTTACATTTATAATATTAGGCAGACGCTCTTATCCGGAGCAACTTTACTTTTATCCAGTTATCCAGTTGAGGGTTAAGGGCCTCGCTCAAGGGCCCAACAGGGGTAACTTGGTGGTGCTGGGGTTTGAACCTGGGACCTTTTGATCAGTCGTCCACTGAGCTGTACCAGTGTAATCTGGTTAAATCCATTTCAGTTGTAATACTGTACAATGTGGAGCAGTTCAAGGGGATGAATACTTTCTCACGTGTGTGTGTGTGTGTGTGTGTGTGTGTGCGCCCCTGCAGAAGGTGCAGGTTCTGATCACGGTGTATGATTACGATAAACTCGGCAGTAACGACGCAATCGGAAAGTGCTGGATCGGATACGGCGCGAGCGGCGTTGGACTGCGGCAGTGGTCAGAGATGCTCGCTAACCCGAGACGCCCCATCGCCCAGTGGCACACCCTGCAGCCCGAGGAGGAAGTGGACGCTGCGCTGAAGGCACCGATACGCTAATCACACACACACACACACACACACACACACACTGCATGTAGTCATTAAATGTTCAATGCTGTGTTAATGTTTTGTTTCTCTGTACAGTGAAGCCCAACATACACACACACACATACACACACACACATACACACACACACATACACACACACACATACACACACACACATACACACACACACAGTCTTTTGATGATGTAATTAGAGCACTTTCATGCATGTGTGTGTTTGTGTGTGTCAGTGATGTAATTTTGCTGCAGTTTCTGTTACTTTTGTTGTTATTCAGGTTTATGTTAAAGTTTCTTTTATTAACAATATTTACATTAACAGACTGAACTTCAGATAAACACTATAGATGATGTAAGAGAGTAAATATGAATCTGAACACACTGAGAGAATGACACACACCTGTCACACACACACCTGTCACACACACCTGTCACACCTGTCTCACACACACACCTGTTACACACACACACACCTGTCACACACACACCTGTCACACACACCTGTCACACCTGTCTCACACACACCTGTCACACCTGTCTCACACACACACCTGTTACATACACACACCTGTCACACACACACACCTGTCACACACACACCTGTCACACACACCTGTCTCACACACACACCTGTCACACACACACACACCTGTCACACACACACCT
>JAQMYJ010000008.1:105694-117687 GCA_030014305.1 Clarias laeviceps
CACACACACAGACACACAGACACACACACACTGACACACACACACACACTGACACACACACACACACTGACACACACTGACACACACACACTGACACACACACACACACACACACACACACACACACTGACACACACACACACACACACACACACACTGACACACACACACACACACACACACACACTGACACACACACACTGACACACACACACACACACATTACCAATACCTTTGCACACATTTTTAACAAGAAAAAGCAGAATTTTATTTCACAGATTTGTGGAAGGTGGAAGTCATTATGCGGGTGAAGGTGTGTTGAAGAGTCACAAAGTTAATGTGGAATAAAGAACCTGAATTAATTTATTAATATTTAAAGAAGAGCTCACACACTTTGGTTAAAGCAGACTTATAGCATCACTGGGTGTTTCGTTGTGTCTATGCAGCCTGAACACATCATCCACAAACACAAACCCCTCCTACAACCTGGACGTCTTTCATCGTCACCACATCATCACCATCATCACCACACAATTACTGCATCATCACCACATCAACGCATAATTACAGTCTTACTGTATGTATAGACTTTCGTCTGTGAGCACACAATGGAGAATAAGATTGGAAGCCTGGAAGCCCATCAGTGCCAGGCTCATGTCCAACTGTGATCTGCTCTACAGAACATGAGATCTGTCTCCTGCATGTAGAGACTCTGAGAGCCTGATCTGGTTCTTATCTTGTTTTGCTTGGGAAGCTGGAGAAGAAAGCACTGGGAGTGTCCGACTGTTCATGCTGCAGATCTGAGATTGTGTCGGTTCTCCCTCAACTTGATCATGAGGAAAAGCTCGGTTTATCTTTTACCGACATACACCCCCCCCCCCCCCCACACACACACACACGTCCTGTTTTCTTCTGTCACTGTTTGCACTAAATATACATTGACCTTATCCAACTAATCACCACCCCTGTGGTATTACACTGACACAGTGGCTTGGAATGAACTGTTTTTCTGCATTATTTTGCCGTAACATGTGATCTGATCTTAACTAAGTCACAACAAAAGAAAAACACAATGAACTTAAGCTAATAGCACAAACTATTGATTCATCATGCCTTTATTGAACATTCACAGTGCTGGAGGAGAAAGCAAGTGAACCCTTGGAAATGAATATCTGGTCGAAAATCACAGGGACAGGACAATGTTCCAGCCGCGTTGAGGACGACCATGGAGCTCATCAATCTTATTTTTGGAGCAGCAGCTTCATCTGTGGTGTTCTGCTATGGACACACTGTCCAGGCAATGACTTACAGATGGTAGACTCATGAAAAGAGAAGGTTGCACGTTCCAGTGATGTCTTCATGCTGTTACTCGGTTCTTCTTTCCCTCACTGAGGATTCTGTGTGGTTCCTTCTCTTGGCTGGACACAACCTTCTAATCAGAGGAGTCACAGCACTACACCGTCTCCATTTAGAGACAGTCTGTCTAACTGTTGACTGACAGACGGTTAAACACTTTAGATTCCTTTGTCTCAGTTCCCAGCCTCATGCAGATCAGGTACTCTTAATCACACACCTTCAGAGATCTTGATTTTGTGAGCATGGTTATATAAAGACTGATCTGATCACGTTACGGCACAATAATGCAGAAAACCACTTAATTCTGAGGAGTTCAGGCACTTCTTCATCTGTAGAGAATGAATTTGAGCTCATGTAAAGCAGGATGTCTTTCAGCCCTGGCAGACTGTGCTGTCTCTCTCTCTCCACCATGTCCTTCTCTTTCATTTAAAAACTGGTCCCTCAGGTTCAGTCTCTGCCACCCCGGCCCCACCCCCGCCCTGCCCCACCCCCGCCCCCTCACTGTCTTCACATTCCAGCCCTCTCTTTATCTCTCTCTGTCCATCTCTGTCTGTCACTCTGTCTGTGTCTCTCTGCCTCTCGTCCTCCATCTGCCTCAGTTTTTTCTCGCTCTCTTTAAACGGGCGGAGTGTATGCGAGTGTTTGCGAGTTCGCACACTGTTGTTTTATTCTGTGTTTCTGATCTCTATCTCTCGAAGCTTGATCATTTTATGTTCTTGTGTTTTTTCCTCATTTGTGTTTTGTTTATTTTTTCTTCCACATTCAGGAAATTATCAGATATGTGCAGATAAAGAGCAGAAGTTCTGTTGTGCTTTTGTTGGACAGTTATTCAGGTTAACGAGATTGTAAGTCACAACATTATTCCCAGAGACATGTGTGTGTCCCTGTCCTTCCCCTGGGGGACTCCTGTTAATCGTGTCACACTGTCACATAAATGAACCAGATACGGCTTGACCGTGTCATCAGTTAAGGAAATTCCCTCCGGCTGCAAATCTGAGCTTCTGAAGCACGTTGTGTCTTTTTGGTCACATGATAACATCAGCTTAAAGAATCTGACCAGCAAATTTAATTTGGATCTTAATTGCAACTGTGATTTTGTCATATTTGCTTCTCCTGAGTAAAAAAATGGTCTGTTTTGAACAGAGGAGAAGGGGAGGAGACCAGGCGATACACTGACCCGAGAGCTGCAGAGGGGTAAGTATGAGTGGGGCAGTTAGTGGACATAGTGATGGATGGAAATGATAAGACGTGGAGTGAGGAGATGATGGATACACAGCAGTCCACCTTTTTTAAACTTTATCCCCCTTTTTCCGAATTTTCCAGATTTTCTCCCCTTATTTTTGTAGTGTCCAATTCCACCCAGTCACTGGAGGCTCCCACATAAAGCTTCTACCGCCAATCAGTCGGGAGGGCCGTAGACCGACCCACGTGTTTCCTCCAATCACGTGGCGTCACCGACCATTTTTTTCCAACTGCTCGCTCACGCGCCGTTGGGGGCGGCGTAACACACTCGAGGAACAGCGCTATCCGCTCCCTTCGCCTGCGCAAGCTCACAGACGCCCCTGATTGGCTTGTAGAGCCGTCATTAATGTGGGAGCACTAAGTACCTCTCATCCCTCCCCCCTGAGAGAGGCTCAGCCAATCAGCTCTCTCTAGGCCTCCGCCTGTGAGAGGTAACAGCATCACCTGGGGATCGAACCAGCGATCTACAGATGATAGGGCGAGAACTTTACCGCTGCGCCACTCGGAGGCAGCAGTCCATCTTGAAAACTCTCTCATTATAATCAAACACACACACAGACACACACACATACACACACACTGGCTTTATCAAACACAAATAAAAGAAGCTCAATTAAAACTACAGAAACAGTGGAGAAGGAACCTGACACGACCGTCACCATGGACAAAGACTCCTCAGATCCCCTGCTGTGTCCTCGGTCCCACTGCACGGGTGGGGGCTCAGAGGGGGTTGGGGGCAGTGGTTAGGGCGGGGTCGGGAGGGGGGATCAGGGGGCTGTTGGGGGGGGGGATCGAGGGGGTGAGGGGGTGTAACTCTCTGAACGCGATTAAAGCATTTCTAGACAAAGACCCTTAAAGGGGTTCGAATGAAAGACCCATTTCAGACATGAAGGTTGTTTTTCTGAATAAGTTCAGGACTTTCACTAAACAACAGCTCGACTGTCTCAAGATTACGAGTGCATTTAAACTGAAAGTGGACGTGCGTTGGTACAGACATCTCTCGTTCTTGAGAAGGTTTACTAAATTAATTAATTTCATGTCCTTACGTGGATGAAATTACACCAACAGCCCTGAATATAAATGTGCTCGAGACCCTCAGTGGGTCAAAAACTACTGACTGTTTATTTGACTGGGCGGGGGGGGGGGGGGATAGTGGGGGCATCTGTCTGTTAGACTCTCTGGACTCCTCAGTCTCCTCTTGTTGATTATATTATGGAGGTAATAAAGGATAAAAGTTAGAGACATCTTTGAAGAGCGTTTCTTCACCAGCAGATGAAAAGAGGCTGTGTTTAGATAAATGATGTAGCGTGAGAAACACACTCTGGTGGCTCAGTGGTTGGTTGCGACTGGATTTGATTCCCAGCCAATGTCAGTGCCAAGTTTCATGCCGATCCATTGGTCTGCTGTAGCGAGCAGCCAAAACGCCAACAACATACAGTGTGATAAAGGACTGCAGCAGAGATTCATTTATTCTCAGCTGGAGACTTTGGAGACTAACCCTAAACCCTAAACCCTAACCCCTAACCCCTAACCCCTAAACCTAACCCTAACCCTAAACCCTAACCCCTAACCCCTAAACCCTAAACCTAAACCCTAAACCCTAAACCTAACCCTAAACCCTAAACCCTAAACCTAACCCTAAACCCTAAACCCTAACCCTAACCTCTCAAAGTAAGATCAGAACTACATGGCGCTTTACATGTACACTATGATTACTAAGTATGACCTTGGAGATACCTGAGGAATGACTATAACCAAAGACAGCATACACAGGCACATGCAGGAGAGAGTGGATGTTCTGATTCATTATAACTTTATTACAAGTAACTGACGCTGAACACACAGACTGAGAAACTAAAGGTGAGATGATATTTCCTAAAGCTGGTTGTTTGAATAAGATATAGTTCAGTGTGAGCGCTGACACACAACAGACTCGGGCAGAGAGACAAGAGCTACACACGAGCGCTAAGTAAACCTCCAAGAACAATGCAGAGAAAATGTGCTGTAGCTGTCGGTTCTGTTAGTTTTGTGATAAACAGATGAGGGAATGAAAGAGAAACCGCTTTGCATTGTTTAATGGAATGTGGTTTGTTGTTTCTTTTATCTACTGTGTGTTTTTAAATGTTTTAAAGTTTTTTTACGAAACACTTTTACTTTCTTATTATTACTTTACACTCTGGAAATTAATCTGCTCTCAGCTACAGAAACCGAGCGAAGACGAGAAAGAAACATCGCAGGAGCTGAAACTAACTGGCCAAGAGGGTGTGTGTGTGTGTGTGTGTGTGTGTGTGTGTGTTTAACACTGTTGATGTCTATAATAATGATAGAGTTTATTGAGAGTGAAAGAGCAATTTGTTTTTATCAGTTTAGGTGACGGTCAGGATTTTTCTTCTTTTGGATAAATGTTAATATTGAGTGATAAGGTGTTGAGTTAAAACTCTGTGTGTGTGTGTGTGTGTGTGTGTGTGTGTGTGTGTGTGTGTGTGTGTGTGTACTGAAATCTTACTGAAAACAAGACACAATTTAAACACACTTCATTCATATTCCCATTCAGACACACACACACACACACACACACACACACACACACACACACACACATAGATGTATATGATCAGTGATTACAGTGCCTTGCAAAAGTATTCACACCCCCTGAACTTTTCCATATGTGTTTTGTTGGGATTTTATGTGACAGACCAACACAAAGTGGTGCATCGTTGTAAAGTGGAAGGAAAATGATAAATGGTTTTCAAAATGTTTTACAAATAAAAATCTGAAAAGTGTGGTGTGCATTTGTATTCACCCCCCTGAGTCAGGACTCTGTAGATCCACCTCTCTCTGTAGTTACAGCTGCATGGCTTTGGGATGTGTCTCTACCAACTTTACACATCTAGAGAGTGAAACTTTTGCTCGTTCTTCTTTGCACAGACTCAGTCAGATCAGATGAAGAGCGTCTGTGAGCAGCAAGTCTTCTAGTCTGGGATTTAGTTCTGGACATCCTAACACATGAACATGCTTTAATCTAAACCCTTCCACTGTAGCTCTGGCTGTGTGTTTACGGTCGTTGTCCCTAATGCTGGAAAGTGAAGCTCCGCCCCAGTCTCCAGTCTTTTGGAGACTCCATCCATCTTCCTGTGGACAGGTTCTCCCACCTGAGCTGTGGATCTCTGCAGCTCCTCCAGAGTTCCCATGAGCCTCTTGGCTGCTTCCCTGATTAATGCTCTCCTCGCCCGGTCTGTCAGTTTAGGTGGACGTCCATGTCTTGGTAGGTTTGCAGTTGTATCGTACTCTTTCCACTTTCAGATGATGAAGTGAACAGCCCTCAGTGAGATGTTTAAAGCTTGGGGTATTTATTTATAACCTCACCCTGCTTTAAACTTCTCTATAACTTTATCCCTGATGTGTCTGCTGTGTTCCTTGGGCTTCATGATGCTGTTTGTTCATTAATGTTCTCTAACAAACCTCTGAGGGCTTCACAGAACAGCTGTATTTATACTGAGATTAAATTACATACAGCTGGACTCTATTTATATCTAATTTATTTAGATCTACAGAGTACTGACTCAGGGGGGTGAATACAAACACATACCACAGATTTTTTCAGATTTTTGTTTTTTTCAGATTTTTGGTTTTAATATTTTTATTGATTTTTCACAGTATATGACACTTCACAATCCCCCAACCCTTACCGACAAATCCCTAGGATAGCGTTCATGCTGTCCATTAATTCAAAAAGGACACTTTTCAGATTTTTATTTGTAAAACATTTTGAAAACCATCGATCATTTTCCTTCCACTTCACAACGATGCCTCACTTTTAGGTCTGTCACATAAAATCCTAATAAAACGTCTGTAACGAGACAACATGTGGAAAAGTTCAGGGGGTGCGAATACTTTTGCAAGGCAGTGTACTTGATCGCTGTCTGCGACTCCTCCTCCGTAAAACAGAAAAGTAAAAGCAATAATCTTACCGTAGCCTCCTCACCAGCGGGAGTGTAACTCTTCATCTCGTACCAGTGATCCTTTAAGAAATTATTCTTCTGCAAAACACACAGTGACTGAAATTAATCAGAATTAAACACAGAATCAGCTGATGTCCTCTAACGGCCTTTAATGGACCGCAGCGAGTGTGTAACATGGGTTGGGGGGGGAAGGAGGAGGGTGAAATCCTTCATCTTTCTATTTCAGGTCACAGACAGTGGTGTAAACATTTCAGTGTGTGTTACACTGCGTACGGTCGCGTACAGGACAAATTAAACATGACTTTCAATTGAGATTCACTTCCTCAGTGTAATTTAAATATAATGTTGCACGATAATATCCTTGCATAACTTTTTTGTAGTTTGTTTTTATAATCTGTGAGCTGGTTTTTCTAACAATCAAATTTTTCTTTGGGATTAATAGAGCAATCAATCAATCAATCTGTTCTGACTGTTACACACACTGACACTGGAGACTCCGTCCCTGCATGTTACATAAACGTCTCTGTATAATAAAGTCAACAATAACACACAGCCTTTAATGCACACTGCACGTCTCTGAGCTGTTATTTTTACAAAATAAATTATAATAAATTATTATTACAAAAGTCAAACTTACAATATAGTCATTAAAATTGGGCAGACACTCAGCGTCACACACACTCGCGGTAAGGGCGACTCCCTGTGAGTGAGAGAGCAGGACATGAGATTAAACACAGATCAGTGAGGATAAACACACACACACACACACACACACACATCACGTTTTATCAAACTACAGAAATAAAGCAATAAGGAATTAAAGACTCGTACAGTCGACACACACTGAAGGTCAGGAATTATAATGATATTATAACTGTGCATATTAAATAAATAGAAAATAGCTAAAATAATTGCAGTTAATGTAACACAGATCTTACAAAAGTTCATCATCATAAGAAGCGAATCAGAGCAACGTGTGAGACTCACAGTCAGGACAAACCAAAGGGCCCGAGCGTTTCCCTTCATCACGCCGGCGTAGAGAGCACCAGGGCTCATGTCCTCATCGTCCTGTGTGTCTGAAACATCCACAGAGGGAACAGTATTGAGACAGGGAACGCTCCTGGTGTTCAGAGTCGACTTACACGGCTGACTTTCACTTTCAGGTTCATTTAATTCACCTGCCTCAACCTCATCACTCCCACCTGCCGTCATGCTCTTCTTGTTTTGGGTCCCCGAGACCCCACTGTGACATGTGTTTAAAAAAAAAAGCAGAGTTTAAAATGGACTTTTTAAAATTTAAATATTGTGATATGATTCTGTACTAAAGATTTGGCATCTCATTACACTTTTACTTCTTTTTCTAACAACAAACTGCAATTGTCGTTTCAGTGCTGCATGATGTGAATTAACATAAAGAGTTATTATTTGAACAAACAGTGGAGTTTCAGTGTCAGGGACGTGTGTGTAATCATGTGTAATCATGTGCAGAGTTCTTTTCTTTACTAAAGAATAATTTTCTGATAATGATATTAATATTAACTATGAAAGAGGAAACACAGCGGGATGCAGCTCTCTCACCCCCTCAATCTATGGAAAACCTCTCAGTAACAACGAGTCAGTGTTTCATTCAGAGACTTTAAACAGAGAGAGAGAGACAGAGAGAGAGACAGACAGCTGTGGTTAAAAACACGCCATTCGATTAGCCTAGCGCGCGCAGCAACTGTGTCCATCTGTTCAACCCAAACAGCTGAAGGGAAATGAGTTCCCACAACAGGACACTACGGGTTACAGATACGGTGAGTGTAGAGACGATTACGAAACTCATCATTCATAATAAATGCTGTTTAAAACGTCACACAACACGGAACTCACACCGCACTGTGGTTTATTCAGAACAAAGCACTCGGGTCAAAGCCCTCACTAAGACGTGGGAGTCGCTGGGTTCCTAAAGCGTCGATCCAAATAAAAACCCTCTCTGACACGACTTCCTGTCCGCGTCACCTCCCGCGTGAAGACTAATCTGCTCTAAACCTGGCGGAGGAGTCAGGGGTCGTGATCATTACACTGACGGAGCACAGCGGAGTGCTGGAGCTCCCGAGTGCCAACACACACGTTATCACGTGAACGTTTCAACAAATAAATAACACTTAGGTGCAGCATGTAATAATCACTTTAATAGGATGTTTTCGCGGTTCTGGGATTCTTAAACTCTGTGGACAATAGAGGCAGGTGCCACCGGGGTGATTGATCTAATCCCAAACAGACCCTCCTGGCTCCTCCCAATAACAGGATGCAAGAACGCAAATATACGCTTGGGGTCAGTTTGTCCAAATATTTAACACTGAGAAAAGAAAACATCTAAACTACTGAGCGGTCTACATACTGGACTTACACACACACACACACACACACACACACACTTAGACCCTAAAGTCACAGAGACAAACCATATATCACTTTAGACCTCATGATGATGCTCAGTCTCGCCCCCTGCTGGTTTAGGGACAGAGAGACACATAATCCTGTAGATCCTGTAGATCTACTTCCAGTTCAGAGCCTGATGTGACCAGCAGCCTGACTTTCACTCTCTCATTACTGATCGTAGGACTTTCTCCTCTCTAATCTAACAGACTTCTCCAAACCACAGTCTGGCTTTGTTCCAGTCACTGCTCATGTTACAGCAGACAAAATCACACGCTGGTGCTGAAACACACCGTGCAGCTGGACGTCCTGTCTCATGCAGCTGTAAATGATTTGCTGCTGCTTCACTTTTGGACAGTGTGTCCAGTGCAACTCCTCCTAGAATGAACAGCCCAGTGCAGCTCACAGGAGCGACACATGGAGATTTTCAGTGTTTCTCGTCTCCATGACGTTTATTCAGGACATGACATTTTCCACTGGAGGTACAGTACGATCTCGGAAGCTGATGAAAGACTCTCGCTGCCACACTGCAGTCGTTTATTGTCAACGTCAGACAGAATGTTCAGAATTATTGCTTAGAAAAATCTTTAACAGTAATTCAGACATGATGTCTCAGTACAACATTACTGTTTATTATCAGGTCCCATTAAATCAGGAAAATTCGTGACAAATCAAGCTGATTCTTTTTTATCTCAGTGACTGAACAGGACATTCATTATTCCTCTGCTCACTCATCATGTGACCGGACATCATGGACATTGCACATTTCCATTCATTCCATTTTTATGTCCATTTAAATTTGTTATTTTGTCTTTTGTACAGATAGGTTTTAGATTTCTTATATATTTTTACATTTTTTTTATATTTTGTTCTACTTTCTTATAGTTTCAGCTATTTATTTCTCTTTCTTATTTCTTGTTAATTGTTTTTAAAAATGTTAAGGTCACTGGCGGTCGTATAAGCATTTCACTGCATATCGTACTGTGTATGACTGTATGTGACAAATAAAATTAGAATTTGAATTTGATAACATGGCCAAAACTATGTGCACCCCTGATCATCACAACCGTTTCTGTTTCAGTCGTACGGAATGTCTCTGTGTGCTGTAGCTTCACGGTTCCCCTTCACTGGAACTAAGCACCTGGACCACAAAGGAACGGACCTGTGAGATCCACAAAGCCAGCTCCAGCTCCATGATGATACACAGGCCTGACCACAACACCACTGAACCTCTCTGGGATGAACACAACCACCAACTGCATGCGGGGGATTATGGGTGAAGGTCATTTAATTCATTTATCTGTTAATCTGTGGAGCAGGTTTAACAGTAGACACTATCGAGCTGCTCTACAGGACTAGTGAGTCCGGATCAGAGGATCCAGCAGACAATCCATCTTTATAACCTCATACTCTCTCTCTCTCTCTCTCTCTCTCTCTCGCATTATAGTGTATTTGGGAACGCAGTGTATTACCGTGCATGGAGAGAGCTCTCATCAATAATGCAGTTCGCCTTTACTTTACTTTCAAATTGATTTATTAAAATAAACACTGTCACTTCCTCATGCTTCCTGTTGCATCATTTACAGCATTATAAATCCTCCGGGTGATTATTGACTTCAGGCTTTTATTTAAAGTGCTTATAGACAGACAGACAGATAAACTTACGGACAGACAGATAAATAGACAGACAGTCATGTAAATAAACAGACAGATAAATAGACAGACAATAGTTTCAATGTTATTTGTTTGTTGATAAGGTTAATGAAACAGACTTCCTGTGAAAGCTGTAATGACTTCCCTGGTTACGCAGTTAGACTTATTTTGGTTTTGGAGCTCACAGTTACTAAACGCTATCACCAGAATTTAGGGCTGGTTCCTCTCGACATGTTTCCCTCGTGTCTCCTCAGGGAGATTTTTCTCGCCTCTCTCCTGCTTGGCTCGTTAGGAATAACTGTATATATTTATATGGACGTCTTGTCAGTGTGTGTTAAGGGGAGACTTCAGACTTTAAACTGTGTACTTGGGTTTTTGAATATGTCTGGTAGAATAAAAGGTATCATGACTTTTATAACGGGTAAATGTTACAGCTATGGAATATGGGAATGACGTCGCAAAAGTGTAGAAACTCTCAAAAGGAACTTATTATTATGATTTTTTGGTCACAGAAACAACTAAAAACAACCAGAAAGACCATGAGTACCAGACAGCATGTGTATCTGTGGCATTTCTTTACTTATGTGATCCAATTCTTTTATTTTTTGCTCAGTCATGTTTGTATAATTGGTTAAAAATAACTAAAATTCAGTTTATCATATTGTTTATTTTGTGCTGAAAAAAGCCTTCATCACTCTGTACTGCAAAATCCTGAGCCTGAGATATTTAATCCTGAGTTTATTAAAAAAACAGTAAAACAAATAATAGCTAAAATACTCTGAGGTTTAAAGGCTACACGACTTTATCCTGAATTTATATATTTATTGATATATATTTATATATTTCTGTATCACCGCTTTGTGTCAATAATTACTGTTAATATCTCTTTAGAGATCAAATTAAATCCTCAACAACCTTCTGATAGATGAGTGCTGATTTTAAGACGTGTCTCACAGCACAATCAGTCTGAAATGATGTGAGCCAGGTGTCGACCTTCAGCTTTAATTTAATGGCTTTAACCAATATATTATATTCACTTTTTAGGAATTACGGAATTTTTTTACAAACTGCCTTCATTTTCACAGCTTAAAGGCGATGGGACAGACCATAATAATCATGAACATTAGGATCAATTTAATTCTTGGAAACAATTTTCCCTTCTGGAGCCCATGAACATCCCCACATGCAGAGAGACAGAGAGAGAGACAGAGAGACAGAGACAGAGAGAGAGAGACAGAGAGAGAGAGACAGAGGACAGAGAGACAGGGAGAGAGAGAGACAGACAGAGAGAGAGAGAGAGACAGACAGAGAGAGAGAGAGAGACAGAGAGAGAGAGACAGAGACAGAGAGACAGAGAGA
>JAQMYJ010000008.1:216114-235205 GCA_030014305.1 Clarias laeviceps
CTATACCAGCAGGAGCTTAGTCTTCAAGTGGGACACCCAAGTTGGACAGGTCTGAAGGTAGAGGCCTGACAAAGTGCTTTCCACTTCTCCAGGCTTTGGACGCAGCTAACAACACAATTCAGCAAGGATAATACTGTTACTATAAGCACAGGGGGGAAAACAGTGCTCGAACATGATGTGTACACATGATGCCCACTTCACATTTCTCACTGCCCCCCCATATGTGCCTGTCTAGAACCGGCCCTGGTGTCATTGAAATGATGTCACTGCTGTAATTGAAGCACAAGTCGGTCTAATGAAACACTAGAGTGTGTGAGTTTTTTTTAGATAAACTTTATAGACTTTATGAAAGAAATGGCCCCTGTAAAGCCCCTGTGAAGTGCACTTTGGGATTGAACGCAGACCTTCATGTGTGAAGATGATTCCTCGTGCTCCCAGTGCCGCTTTTTTCCTTTTCGAAGTGCACTTCACAGGGTGCTCCCTACTCCCTACTCCCTGTGAAGGGAACGTCCCTCGACAAAACTCCAAACACCATTCGGAACACCCTGACCAGCACAGGCGTCACTTCCTCTGTGCGTTACCATGGTAACATAAGCGCCTCGGATTCCTGTCGCTGCTGCTGTGGAAATTTCGCCCTACGGACATTAAATATTTTATACCAATATAAAACACATGCTGTTGAACCATAGGGTATAATAATTATAATACATTAATAAAATAATAATTGTTTAAAGATGTAATATATTATTTTTTTTACAGACTACTCGCCTTTATCTTGATTAAGCTAAAATGTAAATTATGTCCTATTAATATGATGTCGTCCTTGATAATAATAAATATATAAATCCTTTTTTGAGCTCCATTTTTTTCACGCTCCAGCGAAACACAATGACTGATGGGAAATTATTCATTCCTTTTTCTGGTGAAGTGAAGACCTGATGTTCACTCGTTCCCTACACTGTTCCCTTTGAAATAAACATTTTCACTCCCTGCGGTTTAGAATCACACTCAACATGGCTGAACACTGTGTAGTGCACTTCTCAGGTCAGAACACACCTAAAGCCTTGCGTTTGCAGAATCACATGACTGAATAATATTGTAAATTTTTGTTCTTAAATTTATAAATCAAGATTCAGAAAAACTTTTCACAATTACTTCTTATATATGAAGAAAGTTCAATCTTTTGGCTTGCGATGTTGCAATCTAGTTGCTACACACAATCTGTCCAGTAGGTAGCAGTACAATGGGCCCTTAAACAAAGCTTCATGAAATGATCCTTTTGGTGAAACTATTGGCACCTACATGAGGCTGCACCTCATCACTACTCCATATTTGTTTTCTTTGCTTGATGCAGGACAATTTGACTCGTCTGAAACCGAGGAACATTTTTGCTTCGCCCACAGGATGTGTCTTCTGACATGGTTGTGTAAGAAATAAGAAGCTCCTCACTGCATACATTAGGGATAAATAACTGGTTGCAGCAAACCATATTAATCGCTGCAGTAAGTATCCATGGTTAAATCCAGGTGTTTACTTTATTTGGCCAGGCAGTGTGTGTGTGTGTGTGTTGTTCAAATAGTCAACACATTTGATATACTCACTGCTCACACATTTATTTAGTGAAGTTAAGTTGAAACACTCCAAACTCCTCATCATTATTTATTTTCCACCCATTCTTAAAGAGGAACAGAAACACACTCATTACGGGTTTGAGGTGTGTTTTATAGAACAGATTTTGAGAGACGAGACAAGATTTTTCTCCCAATTTGGTTTTATTAAAAAAAAAAAAAAAAATATGCAGAAAACAAGAACTTGAATGTAATTCTAATGGACAGTTTTGGCCATCTGAAGGCCGGAGCAGTGATGAATACAAATTGAAGCTCAACACACTCAGGACTGGTTTGCTTTCACACGCCTGTGAGTACACTAGTTATTAAAACTAACAGAGGCGCCATGAGACGCTGAGCCCACTTCAGTTCTTTACGGTTCTCCAACACTGATTGAGGAAACGGTCGTTTCTCCGACACACACAAGGAGGAGGAGTTAAACCCCAACACGAGGCGGTACGACCCCCGTCAGGACGCAGGCTCAGTATTCGGGTGCTCAAAGCAGCCGCTGGAGCGTCACAGTTTGTTTTGTAACAGATAAAGTACTAAAATATTATTAGTATGATATCTGCACCTTCAGGTTTTTCCTCGCACTCAAAAGAAAACT
The DNA here is from genome assembly GCA_030014305.1 of Clarias laeviceps. Classification (NCBI taxonomy): domain Eukaryota; kingdom Metazoa; phylum Chordata; class Actinopteri; order Siluriformes; family Clariidae; genus Clarias; species Clarias laeviceps. The sequence continues at coordinate 218,329 of JAQMYJ010000008.1, forward strand.
CGATATAAAAACCGACTGGGAAAATAATACCCAGGTGAACCGTTATTAAAGCGCCCTCTAGTGAGCACAATGACACACTGCCTCGTAAGAGAACTACAAAGTGAGCACGCTTTAACACTAAGCCAATCACAGAGCCGGGCTCAGGCTCCGAACCGCAGCCAGAATTCATAGCATGACCTCAAAAAAAAAAAAAAGGGCGGTGGATTAGTAAATGGAATTTCAAAAATACACCAATGATCGACTTGCATTTGCCCCAAACACGCAGACACGCAGGTGAAGAGGAACAACCAAACCGTCACAGGAGGCTCTTCTTACCCAACTACACGCTAGAAATCAAACGGGACAGGTGTGTTGCCATGACAACAGGATCCATGACTGCACAACAGGTTAAAGTGGCTGAACATGAACACTATGTACAGGCGAGAGGGAGCCAGTGCACGTTTCGGTGTATGTTTGCGCATGTGTGTGTGTATACATCAGCTTAGATGCCCGTTACTGGCTGAAAAATTCTGGTACAAAAAAAGAAAAAACCCACAAGATAAAATAAATGCAGAGTGTGTGTGTGCGCGCGCGTGTGTATATATTGCACAACAAAAACGCATCTGCGTCGTCATTGTATAGAAACTCCAGGTGTGTAAAAGTCCTTCAGTGATCTCAATCAGCACGAAAGCTCACTCTGAAAGGAATGAGGGACGGACACACACACGGACACACACACACTGAACATGCACTGATTTCCCCCCCGACAGCCCCCACACACATGCACAATGAGGTTTAGCGCATCCTGTACTCCGAGGTCTTAGACATCTCACAGAGCTGACCCTTGAAGTCGATGTCTACGGTGAAGTCCAGGTCTCTCTGCAAAAACACACAAACGAGATCATTAAAGTGCTTTTCAATCTGAGAGCATGATTCGTCAGAAGATGTTGATTAGTTCTCTGTAACAGCAGCTCTGTCAGTGGTCACAGTACCAGTTAAAGGTAAAGTTGTAAGTTTGTAAGACGTCTGCAGGACGCACGAGTTTACGCCTCTTCGCGGTTTCTCAGTAACGACACAAGCTACAGTTCTATTACACGTGAGAACAGGACGTCCCACGATATTAAATGGGACTATAAACAGCATGATGAGTCACTCGTGTGTTAAGCAGAAATGATAGTTGTGTTTTAATTGGTGAGGTACAAGAGGAATGCAGGATATGCTGTTACAGAAAAATAATCAAGACGACAGTAACTCTGAGGCCTTACGTTGTTCTTGACGTTGGGCTTCATGCTGATGGTGCCGAAGATCTCCTCTCCAGTCTTCACGGTCAGATAATCATCCAGGTAGAAGACTGTCTGCTTCCAGTGGGTGTAGGGAGACTCCGGACCTGAGGACACACAGCGAGGACGACAAGATTCAATTATTTGTCACATTACAGCACAGAGAAAACACACATTTTTTCGCGCATATCCAAGGTAGGAAACTGGGGGTCATAGGGGATACGGCGCCCCCTGGAGCTCTGAAACACCAGCACCTCGAGGGTCAGAGTCAGCGCTGTGGCTGTAGAACCACACACACTCACTGGTGGAGAAGCCGGTTCTCTTGTGGCAGCGCGTGAACTCGATGTTGAAGTAGGTGACCAGAGCGTGGATGTAGTCGTTCCTCTTCACCTGCATGCAGAAGGGCGAGGTGAAGGACAGGTCCTCGATCTTCACTGTGTAGATATCCACCTCCTGAAACACACGCACACCACATTGTGTTAACTAGTGACCAATACTGCACATCTCTCACACTAAACACGCAGTGATCATTTCGGCTACCTTGATGAGACAGGAGCTGGTGACGAGTTGTTTGGGGTCCACCACGTCCACCAGCGGCTCCTTAATGGCCACCTCCTTAATGCAGGACATGTCAAAGCCATATACGTTCTCCCACCCTGAAGGAGCGGAGAGGAAAAGTTCTTTAAAAAAAACCCATAGACACCAGAGAAACTATCAGCATCCCTATAGGAGAGAAACTCACAGTGGATTTTATAATCCTTGTACTGCCGATCCTCGATAGCAGTGATGTAGAGCGTGGCTCTGTCTGGGAAAATCAGTCCGTCTGGTTTCTGAAACAAAAGCATGTTTATAAAATCATTACAAACATCAACATTTACAGTTCATACATCCTACACAGTCACACCAAAAATAAGGACTTGTACAACAGTTTGAAGGTTCAGGTTTTTTTTTTTTTTTGTTAGTGTCAGATAGAGAGAGGAGACGTCTCAGGTCCTCACCAGCCACTTGTCCCGGGCGTAGATGACGGTGTTGAGCATGGACTCATAGAACAGACAGTAACCCATCCACTCAGAGATGATGATGTCTACACGTTCCACTGGGAGCTCCACCTCCTCCACCTTACCCTTTATAATGGTCACAACTGGAACAGGAAGTGGAGACTCAGTCACGCTTTACAGCAAAAACATTTATACAAAATGACTATATGCAGTTCTCGGACAGTGACTAGTATATAGTGTGTGTGTGTGCGTGCATGCGCGCTTACTATGATCGAGCTTGTTAGCCTTGACAATCTTCACCGCGTAGTCAGATATGCTGCTGCACTCGATCTACAAAATCAACACACAAAGTTTACACACCGGACCTGACACACAGAACAGTTCTGGATCTGTAGCCAGGTTCTGCCGGTCTCACCAATCATCATGACATGATTTATTAAATCATACAGTTCCTACTCTCACCAATTTTAAGTGGATGTGAATTGGTAGGGGAAGAACTTTAAGAGGGATGTCAATCAGGCTCATAGATTACAGCCGTTTTCCCAAAAGGTCAACTTGCGGTGATGAGGTTGAGAAAGTGAGAGAGTGTGTGTGTGTGTGTGTGTATAAGTATGTGTGTGTGAGTGAAAGAGACTCACGCCAATGACTTTCTTGGCCCCCGCCTTGGCTGCAAACATACACAGGATGCCGGTACCGCTGCCCACATCCAGCACCACCTTGTCCTTAAACAGGTGCTTGTTGTGGAACATGGAGTTTCTGTAGGTGAGGGTGCGCACTTCATCCTTCAGCATCTCCTACAGACAGACAGAAAAGAGTGAGACAGGAGGACACTGGAGGAGAAGAAATGGGGTATTAGCGATGAGGACAGGAGCTCGTGACCTTACCTCGTGGATGCCAAAGTGAGCGTAGGAGTCGAAGTAGTAATCCTTGGACGTCATGTCCTCAGCAGCAGGCTTCTCCGAGCTCTCTCCCTGCGACACCTCCAGCACACGGACCAGAGACAATTAATACACAAAACAAAGCAATAAGCTCCTGAAGTATCATATTCAGTCATTAAATACATCATTAAAGTGGGGTACTCCTGAAGAGGGAGCTCCCCATCTCCCTGCCATGTGAGCAGCTTTAGCCTCTGACTAGCTAGCCACCACGCTAACAACGTGGAGCTTCTACATAACCGCTTAACAGATCTAACGCGCTGGAACCTTATTCACATCTCAACCTGACAACCTAAACTAGCTGTGGTTAGAATTATTAACTTTAACTAGCAAATAAAATCCCATGCGTTTCATCTTTTCATTCCCACCCGTTTTTAGGCAAACCCCGCCCCCCGTGCGTATTGATTGGCTACCAGATTAGCGCGCCGTAATCGTAGTTTCTTGCCCAGCCAATTGCATCATGAATTGATGTAAAGTCTAGCCAATCATCGCGAAGAGGCGGGATTTGTCCTAACACGGGTAGGAACTTAATCCCATGCGGTGTCGGTGTGTGCACGAGCCAATTATTCTGTTAGGTTAGCTAGCTAGCTAGTGTGATTCAGCGAGAAATTTAAACCACGGATTATTCTCAAATTTTAACCTTATAGAAACGTCTAACACTAAACTTTAAAAATGAACGCGAGAGTTTTAGTGAACTGGTCAGACGGTACAGTAGCAGCGTTAGCACTGAGCGGGTTTTCTGAGGTAACCGGGGTTAGCTAAAGCTGAGGGGAAAATGGATGATGCGCAGAACACAATTAGCCTGTTAGCTTTAACGAAATAAACCTAAGAGAGACGCTAATAACGAAAACCCGAAGCGAAACCTAACCCTAAACACATTTTAGTTTTCCCCTCCCGCGCGGCGGCTGGTCCCCGGGCGGCTGTGCGCTTTGTGTCGCTGATGCTCACCTCCATCCTGTCCGCGGTCTCCGCCATTTCGCTGATGAATGAGAGAGTCTCAGCGCGGCTACACAACATAAACCAGGCTCCGCCTCCACACTGCTGCTTTCTGATTGGTCAGTCCAAGTGTGGCTCCACCTCTATTATCCCGCCCCTTTCCTTTCAACTCGAGGGCTCATTGGCTGAGTGAGTGTGTCCTCTTTTTTTGTAATATTTAAAAATATATAAATATACAATATTTTTGCGTTATCTTAATTATATATTTTGTCCCTTTTTCCACAATAAATGTAAAACAGTAAGATTCACTGTAAGCTAATTTAGTAGGTAACTTAAAGAAAGCACAAAACTTTACTGTTATCAGAATGAAATTTCAATCTGTCCTGCTGAAAACACACACCTGTGCAAAATTAATGATATTATAGTTCAACAAATAATATGAAATATATAATTAATCCTTACTCTTATGGAGGCAGTGGTGGCTCAGGCAGATAAGGCTCTAGGTTGCTTTTTTTTCTTCCACCCTACTGTACAGTACTGTTATTTGCACTAATCAAACATATTGTGTAAAAGCACCAACATGCTTCTTACAAACTTCTTCCATCCTACTGTAAATGTTTTCCTCTGTCATTATTTAATCTGTACAGTTATTATATAATGCAATACAGAAATAACTGCTATTTAAACATATTATTTGAAGTATCACTGAACATACTGTATATTGGGTCATATTTGTAAAACAAAGAAACAATAATAATAATATGAAACCATAATAATTAAAATGACTAACTAATTTACTAGAAGGGGAGAGGTGTTGGTCATCATCAGCAGACACTGGCTCCTCATCACTGACCCTGCTGCTGGATCCAGCCTCGCTGTTCCTGCCCGTAATGCTAGAGCCGTCAGAGCCTGCGGAACTGCAATTTCCCCTCACACCAAAGGCATAAGCTGTTCATTTATTTCACAGCATCTACCTCTAAAGCTTTTTTCTTCTTTTCGTGTAACTTTTCAGCTCTTTTCTTTTTTTGTCCATTTCCATCCATGGAAATTATTATTAATTATTTGCTCAGAATAGTTTGCTGTTTGTTGATGCCCCACAAAAGTCCTTCTCCATGGATTCTCTGAGCTCCTCCCACACCCGCTGCTTTGCCTCTGCTACCGCTGCAGCTGCTGTCCTTTGAGCCCGCCGGTACCTTGCAACTGCTTCTAGAGTCCTCCAGGATAACATATCCCTGAAGGACTCCTTTCTCAGTCGGACAGCTTCCCTAACCACAGGTGTCCACCACGCTGTTCGAGGGTTACCGCCCCTTGAGGCACCCAGAACCTTAAGACCACTGCTCACAACTGCAGCTTCAGCAATAGAAGCTTTGAACATTACCTCCGAGTGGCACAGTGGTAAAGTGCTCACCCTATCATCTGGAGATCGCTGGTTCGATCCCAGGGTGATGTTGTAACTTCTCGCAGCTGATTGCCCAAGCTCTCTCAGAGGGGAGGGATGAGAGGTACTTCGTGCTCCCACATTAATCACATGACTCTACAGCCAATCAGGGGCGTCTGTGAGCTCACGCAAGCTCAATGGCGCTTGAGCGAGCAGTTCGAAAAGATGCGGTCAGCGGGCGTCACGTGTTTCGGAGGAAACACGTGATAGTCTTCGGCCCTCCCGACTGAGTGGTAGTAGTAGCCTTAATGTGGGAGCCTCCTAGTGACGGGGAGGAATTGGACACGACTAAATTAGGGAGAAAATCCCCAAAAAAGAAGCTTCTGCACCACTCTGCTCCTACAGGGATACTGGAAAAGCTCCGCTGGAGGTGGGAGTTTAAGGCCTCTTGGACAGGGGCGTTCCCAATTCACCCGCACTACACGTTTGGGTTTACCAGGTCTGTCCATTGGCCTCCCCTGCCACCAGATGGTGATCAGTTGACAGCTCCGCCCCTTTCTTTACCTGAGTGTCCAAGACATATGGCCTCAGGTCAGATCAATGACCTTCGGCCTAAGGTGCTCTGGTACCAAGTACACTTATGAGCATCCCTATGTTCAAACATGGTATTTGTATTTGAATAGCACAGAAATCCAGTAACAAAACACCACTCGGGTTTAGACCAGGGAGGCCGTTCCTCCCAATCACGCCCCTCCAAGTATCTCCGTCATTGCCCATACTGTATGTGCATAAGTCCCCCAGCAAGACTATGGAATCCCTTAATGGAGCCTGATGCAGTAGTCCATTCAGAGTCTCCAAGAAGGAAGAATACTCAGAACTGCTGCGCGTCAAGGTAAGCCCCACCAGATCTAACCGATAACGCTCCACCTCCCACACAAGCTCCGGCTCCTTCCCCCACAGAGAAGTGACGTTCCACGTCCCCAGAGCCAGCTTCTGCCACCTGGGTCTGGTCCGTCGAGGCCCTCAGCCTTCACTGCTACCCAAATAACAGCGCACCCAACCCCATCAGTTTCTCTCGCAGATGGTAGGTCCACCAAGCCCCGTGGCAGACCCGGCCACCAGGCGCTCGCTGAAGGGCCCTTTGTCCAGACCTGGCTCCAGACATGGGCCCCGGGCTTCCTCCGGGCAGGGTCACTTTACTCCCTCCTCTTTTTTCATGGGTAAAATTCGCGTGCACACAAATATACACTCTTTGTCTGTGGCGCCTGTGCGATCGACGCACTCATCCATCTGCGTAAAAAAGAAAAGAGATGCAATATTATGGTTTCCGTCATGTTTTTAATATATTTGCGTATTGACTGGGCCGGCCCACACTGGCCTGATGCCCACCGGGAAAACTCCGCGCTCGGGATGGCCAGTCCGCCACTGCCCTTAACCTTCCACTCACCCCATAAACCCAGCCCCTGCACGCCTAACTTAAAACAGTTAATAGTCATGAGGGTGAGAAACTTTTGAGGACACCAAGTTTTTTGATGTTGTAAAGAAAGAACATGATTAAAAAAAATGAAAATTAGTAAGTTTTGAAAGAAAAGAAAGGGAGAAATTGAGTTTTTGTCAAAATTGGGATTCAGAATGAGCTCTAAAGTTAAATAAAGAAATCACAGTGTACAGATGAGACAAACATTTAGTATACTTCAAATACTTCATACAGAAATGTTCTCCTCATGTTTCTACCACTATACTGTATCGAACTGTTCTAGCGTTAGCCTGAAGGTGAGGGCAAAAATGAGAAAAACATGATATTTAGAATAAAAGGTGTTTGGGTGACTCTAATCGGTGACTCTATCCTTACAGAAAAGCAAAGATGTAGATGTTATAAATCTGAAACCCAGACATGATGTGCTGAGGAGAACAGGCCGAGCTGAGCATTTCTGATCTAGCTGTGGAGGCGGGGCTTAAATCATGGCTGAAAAAATAATTAGCAAAATATCTATAGAATATTGCAAATCACTGACAGAGAAAGTCTTAATGTGGTGTTAATGGAATAGTTGGTCACCTGCCTACCAGAAGGGGGCATCAGTGGAGTCAGTGCCACCACCAGCATCTTCCAGACATTTAAACACTGCTCTCTCTCGCTCTCTCTCTCTCTCTCTCTGTGTACCTGTCAGGTTATCAGGTCGCTGATATCGATATTGAAAGTTGCCAATGTGAAGAATGTTTACCTTCCGACATGACAGTGACCCAAAGCACACAGCAAAATATTGTAAAGTCTAGATGTGCAAAGCTGTGTGTGGCATTGAGAAGGTGATTAACCTAACCTGATTGACTTTACAAGTTTTTTTTTTTTTGTGTGTGTGTAGGGGGGGGGGATCCTTTTCCAAATCAGTCATTCTGTTTTTTGGCAGATTGTCCTAACAATTTAATTGTGACATGACCGTGTTTCATTCACAGAGAATCACACTAGCTACAGCATTCATCATTAATAATTTCCACAACATCAACAGACTCACCTGTAACCCTCACAACACCTCACTGGAAAGTTTGAATGCCCCAATGGAAGGTCACATGGTAGAGGGCATTGTTTTGCTTCACTTTTTTTTTTGTTACCTATGAAAACATAAAATTTTGGATATTAATGTTATTTAATTTGGTTTAACTTTAGCAATAATGGCAGTTGCTCAGACAACTTTTACCCCTGCCTTGTGCACATAATACTGTGTGTCCATCTTAATTACATTCCAGGGATAAAAGTGTGCAAAACGGAGTCTCGCCCATCCACTGATTCCAGAAACAGATCGGCCAGATTGGATCAACCCCTCTATGCCTGGGATAAAGGAATTCCCTTGTGGAATTTCTCCTGGAGCAGTCGTGATATGGGAGTGGGAGTGGTCAGCAAATTCAGCCTTCCCACACCTTTATTGAGTGACACAGGACACTTACACAAAAGAGAAAACAACCTGATGCTGTTGCTGTTGTTGGCCGAGGTGACTGCAAGAACTGCCAGAAATGTTATTCCAGGTGTCTCACCATAATAATCAGACTGTGGCCACCTGGCACTGGAGAAAATACTGATCTAATGGCTTGTTTTTATAGGCCAGTCATTAGCAGAGATACATACGCAGGTTGTGTGTAGGATAAGGTTTGGGTGATGCTGTACATGGGTGTAAATGATGAGTCCCACAGTGACTGGAACAGCTTGGTGTCTTGGTGCCCAAACTCGACAGCTTGGTCCGGTTCTGCAACACAGTCTTAATTTAATGCATACACAATGTCATGACTCAATAAAGTGCTCAGTCAAAACGGTTGTACTTGACATTGGGTATAACAATGGGGTATTAGCAGAGCCCCTTAGCTCCCATAAAAAACACATTTCACTCCAGTTCAAGCTGGGACAAAAGTGACATTTTAATGCCTTATAGACAGAATTCCCCCATCCACATAATTTCTTTATAGAAGATATTTACAGTAATAATGGCAGTGGCATTTACTAAATTTCAGGGCTGTTCTGAGGTCCGAGAGATGAGACGTGTGTAATCGAGCCAGTGGAAGTACAGTGTCTGTGTTTCAGCTTGCGTCATTGCCACAAAGACCAAAAATGAGATGAGACAGAGTCTGGGGCTGGCTGGTTGTTATGGCAGGTTCGTGTCCTGCTGTTTGGACATCACTCCACTGACTGATCTTAATAGAAAGGAAGCACCAGATCCACCTCAGTACCAACAGGCTTCTGTTAAAGTTAAATATACTCTCCATGATGGACTATGTGTAAGTTCTCCTGATGTCTCTCTCCTCTCTGTTTTACAGGCTGACGGCTCATACAGGGGGCTGAGTGCTGTGGTGTCCCAGGCGTTAGGCAGAAGGAGTCAACTGTCGTTTATATCAGCTGCAAGCTCTTTAAATGGGAGAGTAAGTAAAGCAATGTTAAAAAGGAGTCAAATGTTTATTCCTCATCCCTCACTCTCTGTTCGGGAACATGCCCTGTTCCAGTGGCTTCACCGCATGAAGGATGCCACAGTGTGGATCACTTGCTGATCTCTGGGCCCCAGGCCGCAGGCAGCTGCATCTTTAAAATAAAATTGCCTTTGTCAGAAAGTCATCCACCTTAATCATAATGAACTTCATTAAAAATAATGAAAATATATATAATAAAATAACGTTTATATACTTAAAATAATCATATGTTGCATAAAACTAAACAATACACTCACTCATCGTCTATACCTCTTTATCCTGTATACTGGGTGTTGGGGGCATGAGGCGGGGTACACCCCGGACAGGGCACACACACACACACACACACACACACGGTTCGAACCCGAACTCAGGAGGTGTAAGGCCACTCTGCAGTCTTATATGCACTATAATTTTAATTTTCATATATAGTGTTAGATATTTAGTGTATGGATTCCATTTCATGTTTCATGCTTTATTTTTGTAATTATTTATCATGGTAAAGTCAGATGTTTCACAAATCTATAAATGACCCAAATTACTTCAAAGACTGAACCGAAAATATTTAAAATGTATATATTATTAAATAAGATGCTTTGCATGAATATTGAACCAATCAGAGCGCTCAACGCCGACTAAGTGATTTATAAACAAACCTATGAACATGCCGCGCACTGGTGACGTAAGCGCGTACAGCCAATCAGACCAGTGGGCGGTGCTTAGCGAGAGGAAGCGCTTACAGAATCTTTTCGCTGAGGGGAAAAAAATAAAAGTGTCTCGTGCCCCGTTGCCGTTCTGTCACGAGCCTGGTCCGGTGGTGTCGATCGAACGAGCGGAGAGGCCCGGAAACCGGCGGCGTGCGAACCGTGTAGTCTAACAGAAATATATACCTATATAACCATATATACATCTACGTGTGTGTGTAAAGATAAAGGATCTGCGCGGGCGGAGTGCGTCGGGTTTCGGGTGATGAAGCTCTCTGAGCGCGTTCTAGCGCTAGCATAGCTGTTCGGCTAGCTGACTCACAGTGAGGAGAGAACGGGTTTAATAAGCTCTCAGACACCGGACACAGGCATTTCACACACAATAACACACACTGTGATAATCTCCGAGAGGTGTGGGGAGAGTCCGCGCGCTGCTCCGGTGGGACCGGGGTTCCTGTCAGAGAGAGAGAGAGAGCGGGCCGAGGGACATCCGGGAGCGCGAGGACACCGAGCGCCGCGAGAGCCTGACCCCAATCCCGACGCGCGCGCATCACTCTTGCGCGCGCACACACACACTGCACCCCGCTAGCAGCGATAGCATCCTCGCGCTCAAAATCACCTCAGAGCGCCTAGGAGCGGCTAGCACCGCGTTAGCATCTCAGCTAATTCCCTGCGCTATTAAGGTTGTGCTTTTCGCTAACCGAACCTCGCTTTATCCAGACCCACTTACATCTGGAGGCAATTAGTCAGGAGACAGAGAGAGACAGACAGGAGTGAAGAGTGACGGAATAGTGTGTGTTAGAGACACCGAGAGAGAGAGAAGATGCCGGCCGTGTCGAAGGGAGACGGGATGCGGGGATTAGCCGTGTTCATCTCGGACATCAGGAACTGTGAGTTCACCCTCTCACTTGGGCTTCTGCCTGAACCTTATTCACTTAGTGTGACTAGTTACCTCTCTGTGTGTGTGTGTGCGCGCGCGCGCCTGTGCATTAGAGAGTGTGTGTGCTGCTGCTTGTACAGGATGCAAATGTGTTAGAATATGAGCTCATGATATACATTTAATTTCTCCTGAGTGTAAAAGCATTAAATTAGGAGAGTATGAGTGTTGTGTGTGTGTGTGTGTGTGTGCGCGCGCGCGCAAGGCCTGGCCTGTCTTTGGCCCAATGATGCTTTCTGCTAGGTCTCTCTCTCTGCCGCCCCCCCATATACACACACACACACACACACACACACACACACACATAAGGGATGCACTGAAACACCACTTTACTGTTCAATGCCGGTATCACAGGTCTGTGTGAACCTGATATGGACCCGATACCGACCCGGTTCTAACCGTTTCACATTATTTGCATAGCTTATTCTTCTTGGCCTTCATGTAATGCGCTACGTACCTCAACTCACACACACAACTCATAACATTACGCCATACACACAGGCCATCTTATCATCTGGGATAAAAGTTCTCCTGGGTAAACTGGACAGGTGTGGGTGAGAAACCCTGCACAGCTAAACACAATTAACTCATGTCATGTTAACTCGCCCTGTAAACTCTCTGCTGTGATCCATGCTACATTAGCTAGGACGCTAATTCTCCATCAGGTGCAGGTTGGTTGGGGGCGGTGTGGCCTGAAGTGTACCTGGAACCCTATATACAGGCTGTTGTGTAAACACTGTGTCACTCATGTTCATGTTAAAAGGAAATGCATCATGTATTAATGTTGTGTACCTGGAGGAGGTTGATGAGGACTTTAACTCTGCTCTCATCCTGTGTTCCATCATCTCTCTCTGTTTCGTCATAAAACATGAAACATGTCAGTGGATTGGATTTAAAAGATGTTATCTCCAATCTGAGCATTTCTGTGTGTCCCCCAGTTACACCTCTCCTGGTGATCAGTTCTAGCGTCCTTAAAGAGCTCTCTTATGGGTCAGGAGTGTCTGTTTGTGGAACCGTTAAGAGTTAGACGTGGCATCTGCTCGAACAATGCACAGAAGCTTCGTCAGATATCTGAGTGGAGTGGAGCAGCCTGACCCTGTCGATATCCGTCTCCAGCAGCGGGGGGCGGTCTGTCTGCTCGGGTGTGATATGGTGTTTATCGTCCCTCTCGCCGCACCTCAGAGCTTTAGCCGTTAGGAAGCTACAGAACAAAGGGCTGCCTCCTGTGTAGATGTTTGATCTATGACTTGACATGACATAAAGGTACATCACCTTCAGATCCACCATCTTTGTAGTTTATTTTTATTTTTTTGCAGTATGTGACTGGGGTGGAGCTGTAGTTGTGACGGTTCACGTCTCAGAACGCACATGCTGTAGAATCGTTCTGAGACGTTACTACTGTAAGGGCAGTTGTTTGGATTTCTTACTTTACCAAACTCTCTCGTTACATGAATGCTGCGTCAGAACAGCTTCCTGTTTGTGTTGGCATTGAGTCTCACGTGTGCGAGACGTGTGCACTCAGAGCTCCACGTTATAGATGTTTCATGATGCACAGGACAAAGAACATACAGCTGATGTAAACACACATCAGCTTTATTTTAAGTTAAATATTAAAGTCAGTACGTGCTAACGTCACATGACCACACACACACACACACACACACACACACACACACACACACAGTGGTCATGTGAGTTTTACATTCAGTCTGATTTTAGCGGTGTGTTTTAAGGTGATTCTTATCCTCGTCACGCCGCGTGAGAAAGGAATTAACTCTCACCTGAACTCTGCACCAGACTTTGTGTGAGATTATACACTGAAGATCTTCTCACCATAGACTTGACACTTTTCATCACTTCTCAATCTTGCGTAAACACAGATGGTCTTCACACTGAACAAGGCTACAGTTTGTTGTCATATTGTTGGTTGCTATGGTTGCTGGTGTGTGTGTGTATGTATGTATATATATATATATATATATATATATGTGTGTGTAGACGTCCTCAAAGTTAGTTAGTGTGCAGTATGAACTTGACTTTCAGTCTTAAATTACACGTGTCTGTGGTATGTGGTGTAATAGTTTGTAATAAATGTGTGTGTCTCAATAGACTGGGCGTGTGTGTGTCTGTGTGTTTATTCATTTACACACTTTACACAGTTCTGTTATCACTGTGGGCTTTGTGTTGAGCCTTCTGCACATTTGAATCGGCCTCATTTGAAAAACACAAACATGATTCACACACACACACACACACACAAATGTTGTATGTGTTTCTGGTTCCTGTTCTTTAGCCTTTTAACCCTGAGGCACACAGAAGGTCTGTGCTGCTGTTTCCTGCCCCGGTCAACCTGCAGTAGAGCGCCCCCCTGAGGTCACAGCACTGCCTTCATCTTTAGCATAAGGATCGAAATAAAGAATAGTGGTACAGGATCTGTGACTGTCCTTTATCCTGTGCAGGGGTGTGTGAGTGTGTATGTATGTGTGTGTCGGGGCAGTTTTAATAATGTGTAGTTAAGTAGAATTGTCAGTCTGAACACGGAGCGGCGTACACACCGCACTGTTCACTCCACGAATCTGTACTGCAGTCTGCTGCTACTCACACACACCGTCTGGGTAATACACACCTCTGTCTGCTCTGTACTGCACACTGTACACTAAGAGTTTACTAATGACACACACACACACGTACATCACACTCGCCACACGCAAGCACTGGTGGTCTTTTTTTATACAGGGGGTGTGGCCTGTCTACCTGTCAGTCTGAGTGAAGGAGGCATTGGTAAATAAAATACGAATGAGTATGAAGATTGAGAGTTTCATGGTTGTACTGTGTGTGTGTTTATGTGTGTGTATATGTATGTATGTGTGTGTATATATAAATAATGTATACACATACACACTCCTGCAGTGGTTTCTGTATCCCTGACCTGACCTAGCCTCTGTTCTGCCTCACCCTCTGCCTTATCCTCTTCCTCAGGTAAAAGTAAGGAGGCTGAGATCAAGCGCATCAACAAGGAGCTGGCCAACATTCGCTCCAAGTTTAAAGGAGACAAGGCTCTCGATGGATACAGCAAGAAGAAGTACGTGTGTAAGCTGCTCTTCATCTTCCTGCTGGGACATGACATCGACTTCGGCCACATGGAGGCCGTCAACCTGCTCAGCTCCAACAAGTACACCGAGAAACAGATCGTAAGAGACACACACACACACTCTGGTGTAAACCTCCTCTCGCACCGCTCTTTCTCTGATCTGTGGACTTTTCTGTTTATCCGTAACTGCAGGAAATCAGTAGTGTGTTATTGTCGGTGCTCTCTGTGACTCGCCATGTCGTCTCACCACGAGCTCTAATTATCTCCTGCTGATCTTCTGCCCACTCTCTCTCTCTCTCTCTCTCTCTCTCACACACACACACACACACACACACACACACAGAGGGAGGGAGTCATGTGGGCCTACAAAGAGCAGAGAGGAGATTACGTGACACTCTACTGTACTTTGCACTGGACCTTTTGCTCTCCCTCTCTCTCTCGTCACACTGTCCTCCTAAGGAATGTGGTGATGTCATCACTTTTTAAAGGCACCTTTCCTGTGAGATAATTGTGTCGGGATAAATAAAATGTTTAAGTTTCAGCTTTTGTGTAGTTTATTGGGGGGGGCGGGGCGGTTGGGGTGCATTAAGTCTACAACGAACACTCAGTCCGGAGGGCCGAGAACCATCACATGTTTCAAACGAACCACATGACTCCATGACCTTTTCAAACTGCTCGCTCATTCAGCGCTATCCGCTTCTTCCGCTTGCCTGAGCTCACAGACGCCCCTGATTGGCTGTAGAGCTGTGATAAATGTGGGAGCACTAAGTACCTCCCCTCTGAGAGAGGCTCGGCCAATCAGATCTCTATTGACCTCCGGCTGTGAGAGGTTACAGCATCACCGAACTCGCAATCTCCAGATGATAGGGCGAGAACTTTACCACTGCGCTACCTGGGCACCTGGTTTTTTTTTTTTTTTTTCCTTTTTTTTCTGTAATTCAGATGACACACACACACACACACACACACACACACACACACACACACACACACACACACACGCAGTGTGAGACTGAGTGTGTGAGACTGAGTGTGTGAGACTGAGTGTGTGAGACTGAGTGTGTGAGACTGAGTGTGTGAGCACTCGGATTAAGTGTGACTTGATCCAACCACAACTTAAAGTAAATAATTAAGGTGGTTATGTTGAGACTCTGTGCTGCTTCATAATAAACTGAGATGAGGGAATTAAACCGTGCTGGTTTGTTGCTGTATTAAATGCGGCGAGTCTCACAGTCAAAGCTGTAATTACACTAAATCATTAGGTTTATGTAATGAAATACTGAGATTTACCTACATTAGCACAAATCTTTTTTTTTTTTTTTTCTTTTCCTCCAAATCATTAGCTCTCCTTTCATTCACGGAGTGCGTGAATTGTTTTTCTACGTTTTCCAGAACTTTCCGTGCCCTTCTCTTCTCCCTGAGTTTTTCCCTCCATTAGCCTCCACCAGTCTGTATGTGGAGTCTGAATCAGTGCTCTGTGTTCTCAGGATTATTTGGGTTTGCTGTGTGGGTCCAACTCAACGTAATTTAACTGTGTGTCTGTGTGTGTGTCTGTGTGTGTGTCTGTGTAGGACTGAACATGTCTTTGCAATAGTCTCTCCTTCAGTAATCACAGATGCGGCCATGCAAAAATGTAAGCAAATCTTTCCCAAATGAGTTCACGAATCGTAGTTCCCTTAGAAGCGAGAGTGACCTTCTGTCTCAGATGTTCCTAGATTTGATAAAGGAGAACAAAAACAACGTTCATGCTGGCCAGTGGGGGGAGGGGGGGTGCAGTCTTTCCTGGGCTTAGTACAAACCAATCATGGCTGATGTGAAAACGCCCTGCAATGATCAGATGGTCCCTGATGAACAAACCGAGGGTGACGGTGCTGAGGGAAAAACTCCCTGAGATGGAAATATGAAGAAACCTTGAGAGGAACCAGACTCAACAGAGAACCCATCCTCATCTGGGTGATAACGGATAACAGGGATTGATCTGCACTCATACTGTTTGTTAGGAGGCTGGAAGTTCAGTATAACAGAAGATCAGTTCATATGGAGTCCAAGTTGCCTGCGAGTGTCCAAGTCCAATAGAGTACAGAAGCTGCTGCGTCAGGAACGAGAGCACTAGAGAAATGTTCGAGTGTGTGTGATAGTTGAACGGCTTGTGTTCAGAAGCGCTCTTATTATTGAACGTAGCCCTGCTGTAATATCACGTGAGCAAATCCTGTCCTCTCGTGCCAGACAGGCAGACGCAGGCAGAGGAGAGAGAGAGCGAGAGAGAGCGAGAGAGAGCGAGAGAGAGCGAGAGAGAGCGAGAGAGAGCGAGAGAGAGCGAGAGAGAGCATTGACTGGAAACAGCTAGTCACAAAATAGACATTTTGCACTCAGTAATTTTGTCACCACCTGGAGCCCTGCAGCTGTTCTCATCCAGAAATATCACAATGTCCACGATAACACACTAACATCCTTATATAAAGTGTTCTCCTATCACTCCTGATGTGTACTGATCCACTCAGTGAGTCACTGGACGTCTGTGAGTCTTTTATTAGAAACGTCTGCTGCCTGAGCACTGGGCCTGCGTGCGTGCGTGCGCGTGTGTGTGTGTGCGTGCGCGCGTGTGTGTGTGTGTGTACACTACTGTTCAAAAGTTTGGGGTCACTTGCAAATTTCTTTGTTTTTGTTTAGTGATTTATTTTCTACATTCTA
>JAQMYJ010000008.1:290009-307319 GCA_030014305.1 Clarias laeviceps
CTCACATATACTAATGTGCCACAAACAGGAAGTTAATATCACCAACCAGTCCCATTTTATTAAGGTCTATCCATATATAAATGGCCCCCCCTGTATATTACACATAATATAATATTTGATATTGCATATAGAGAGTAATAGTGATATTGACATTGCACACCGGATTGCACCTGATTTTCATAATATTGCATAATTATTGGTTTTGCATGTGATATTATTATATTATTATTGTGATACTAATATTGCACAATAAATCGGGGCATGATAAAGTTCTATTGGTTATGCTGTCATGACAGCTCCCGAATGAAGGGGGAGGAGTTATAGAGTTTGATTGCCACTGGTATAAATGACATCCTGTGGCGTTCAGTTTTAGACTTTGGTAGTCTCAGTCTGTCTAGAACTATCTAACGACCTGTTAGATAGTTCGTAATCCAGGTCACAAGGGAAACATCCACCCGCATGTCCAGTAGCTTATTACTGAGAAGCTCAGGTCTGATTGTATTGAACGCACAAGTGAAATAAAAAAAACATGACTCTCACAGTGTTACCTGACTCCTCGAGGTATGTATATACTCTGTTCAGCAGATAGATGATAGCAGCCTCCACACCAGTGCCGGGGCTGATAGGCAAACAGCAGAGGGTAGGGTTTTACGATTGTCCGGTTGTGCTTAAGGACCAGTCTTTCCAATGACTTCATGACATGTGAGGGCAGAGCAACAGGCCTGTAGTCACTGTTCGTCTGTACTGTGTGAGCATGAAGAAAGAGCTGCAAACCTCAACAAGCTTAGTTTTATTCAACTGCTAAATTGAATAAAATGCATGAGGGTTCCAAAAAAGAAAATCATCTGTAAGAGCCACGGTGGTGTAATGTACCTCCAGGGTCTGGGTTCGATTCCCACCTCGGGGTCTGTGTGTGTGCAGTTTGCATGTTCTCCAGGTGTTTGGTTGGTTTCCTATGGATACTCCAGTTTCCTCCCACAGTCCAACGACATGCAGATTAGGCTAACTGCGTTCCCAAATTGCTCATAGTGTGTGAATGTGTGTACCATGTGATAGATTGGCACAACATCCACCAGCCTTGTGCCCAGAGTCCCCTAGCATAGGCTCCGCCCTGTACAGGAAAAGCGCTGTTCAGAGTGAGTGAGTGAAATCATGAATACAAAAACAGATAATAAACTGAAATTAATTTAAAACTATAATAGAATACATAAATAATAAAAAGAATTGAAACCACAGATATCAAAACAGCGCTTTCAATTAATCACTGAATTTAAATGTTTACCAAAAGTAACTTTCTGGGTTGTGTAAACTTTTGAAAAGGTTTTTGTCTTTCCATTTTCTGCAATGTTCTGTGATTTCTCCTCAAATTGTTGTAGAAGTTTAGAATCAGATGATCATGTAGGAGGCTGTAGTGTGAAAACTCTGTTATTTGGACCATTAAGGACATTTCCTGAATTTATGTATTTATTTGTGTGTGTGTGTGTGTGTGTGTGTGTGTGTATGTGTGTGTGTATGTGTGTGTGTGTTCCTGGTTGGAATTCGATTTAAGTCTGGTGTGAGACGTTCCCGTGCTGCCCGTGCCCTCTGTAGCCGCATGACGTGTTTACAGTTTGGCTGCTGTGTGTTTTAGTTAAAATGCTGGGGTTTACAGAACTCTGCTTTGGTCTGATGTCTGTGTTCCACCTGACGTTAGCGCGATGCGTCAACAACAACAACAACAACGACAGGAACGGTGAGTGAGCGGCGAACATCTCCTCTGTGCGATACTGTAAAGCTCAGATGTAGAATGTTAGGGAATCTGCTGGGGTTGTGTGTGTTTCTGCTTGTGTGTGTGTGTGTGTGTGTGTGATATCAATTCTCTCTGTTTCTTGCACTAGTGTTTCTCCATGAGACCTCAGCAGACTCGTTCCTGTCGCGCTCGCTGCTCTACAACAAGTGGGACTTCGAGCTGGTGACTCCGGGGAACATAGAGCGAGAGTGTATGGAGGAGATCTGCTCTTACGAAGAGGCCAGAGAGGTGTACGAGGACGACCAACAGACGGTGAGAGACGTGTGTGTGTGTGTGTGTGTGTGTGAAATATTTGATAGTTATGTGACATAAGGAAACTGATCATTTCCAGTCTCTGTGAATCTAAACTTCTCTGGTGCTTTTTTTTATAGGCAGCATTTTGGAAAACTTACACACACAGTCACGGTAAGATCATCTGTTTATTTTTCAGAAAATATATCACGTCACCGCTTCCTCATTCCGGCTCCTGAAGAGCCATTTCTCCTCAAATACAGGAACTTTCCTGAAACTGTTGGAACAGTTTTTAGTACCTGCTTATGATGAGCAGCAGCGGGTGTTAATGGTACTCGGGGGCGGGGCTAACAGCTCTAGTCATTGCTGGTTAGTGACACAAACCTCCAACATTGTAATATAAGTCTAAATAAACAAACAAGCGGAATAATCGTCTGTCTTTGTTGCTGTTTGTGTCGTTGATTTGTTTCTCAGCAGCACAAATTAATGCAGTTTGTTTTCGTCTCTCTAAAGGTTTCTGTTTAATGACATTTAAGCGCTTTTAAGGTTATTTTCATGTTGTTGTATTTTTGCACTTAGTTCTTAGTTCTTTTTCTTCTTCCTGACCCTGAAAACCAGACTCTACATTTTGCCCTCTGGTAAAATTTTCCAGATCAGGATCCTGACGTAGCCAAAGGGACCTCTAATTTGAGTGAACAGGAGACGAGGGTGGATCAGAGCGTGTTTCTGTTTTGGATTGAGAGTAATGATGTAATGATGATGAGTTTTGTCTCCTGGTCGTCATCATGGTGCTCACGCCGGTCGTCACTGCTCCGAGGTTTGCGAGTGTGTTTTGGGGTAACGAATTCGAGGAACGGGCTGACGGAGGCGTGATGCATTCTTCTACGTTACTGTTCTTTTGTCGCTGTTGTGAGAATTCAGGATGTGCAGGTGGTGAAATAATTTTAAACTAAGACAGTGTTTCTTGAAAGTGAAACAAAAATGAACTGTAGTGTAAATGCTGTGGACACACAGAGGACGATATATGGGGTTTAACATTTGAGATACAGTCAGATCCATAAGTATGTGGACAGTGGTGTAATGAAGCTTTAGTTCAAGGCTTTAACTAAAATATTACATAAATTTTTGTTTATGAGTTACAAACATGTTCACAGGCTCAAAAGTAATTGGACAGCTGACTGATGAACAGTGTGATGGCCAGTTCAGGGTGTTTCTTAGTTCTGTTGAGGAGATAAAAGCTCTGGAGATTATTCTGAGTGTTGAATTAGCATTCAGTGTGTGTTCATGAGAACTCTCAATCTGCAGTCCAGAGAGGTGATGATGCAGGTGAAGAAGGCCATCATTGGGCTAAAAAACACACCACAGATCTGTCTGAGAGAGAGAGAGAGAGAGAGAGAGAGCAGGAGCACAACGGCGAGCTCAGCAACACCAAACATCCTGGAGGAGCAGAAGAGCAGAAGATTACTAAAGTGGAGGATCACAGAGTTCTTTCCTTCACAGAATTTATCCGAGTCAGGAAAACTCTGGAGGAGGCAGGAGCGCCAACGTCAACATCTACAGTCAGGAGACGCCTTCATGAGTGTTTTGTCATTTCAACCATATACAGTTCAGTACACAGTGAAACGAAACAATGTTTCTCCAGGACCAGGTGCTACATACTGTACAACATAAACGTTGCATAGCAGTCTCAATGTTTTGAGATAGTTAAGTTTATCTGAGTGATTGTGTGTGTGTGTGTGTGTGTGTGTGTGTGTGTTCATCAGTCCAGTCTCTTTTTGTTGAGGAGACGGATGGCTTGTGGGCAAGCTGTAACACAGTCTGGATGAGAGGCCCGAATGCTTTGGTACTTTTTTCCAGAGGGTAGGAGGGTGAAGAGTGTGTGTGTCCGATCAGTCACAATGGTGTAGATGTCTTCGATAGAGGGAAGAGAGACCACGATGATCTTCTCGTCTGTCCTCACTATCCGCTGTATGGTCTTGCGGTCCGAGATGGCACAATTCCCAAACCAGACAGTGATGCAGCTGCTCAGGTTGCTCTCTATAATCCCTCTATAGAAGCTGGTAAGGATAAGTGGTGGAAGCTGGACCTTCCTCAGCATTCTCAGGAAGAAAACAAGGAGCTGGTGTTGAGGGATTCTCCTCCAGGTGGACACCAAGGAATTTGGTGCTGTTGACGATCTCCACAGAGGAGCCATTGATGTTCAGTGGAGAGTAGTCGCTCCATGTCTACTGTACCTGAAGTCAATAACCATCTCTTTTGTCTTGTCGACATTGAGAGACAGGTTGTTGTCTTTACACCAGTCCGTTAGCCTCTGCACTTCCTCTCTGTTCGCTGACTCGTCGTTCTTGCTAATGAGACCCACCACGGTCGTGTCAGCAACTTGATGATGTGATTCGAACTGTGTGTCACTACACAGTCGTGAGTCAGCAGTGTGAACAGCAGGGGACTGAGCACACAGCCCTGGGGAGCCCCAGTACTCAGTGTGGTGGTGCTGGAGATGCAGTTCCCGATCTGCACTGACTGAGGTCAGAAAATAAAATCCAGGATCCAGTTACAGAGGGAGGTGTCCAGGCCCAACACGCTCAGTTTCCCGATCATTTGTTGGGGGCTGATTTGAATGCTGAACTGAATCTATGTACAGCATTCAAACGTAGATGTCCTTATTGTCCAAGTGTGTGAGGGCCAGATGGAGTGTGGTGGAGATGGTGTCATCTGTTGAACGGTTAGGACGATATGGAAACTGCAGTGGGTCCAGTGTGGGGGGCAGCAGAGTCTTGATGTGTCTCATGACGAGCCGCTCGAAGCACTTCGTACGGTAGTCATTGAGACAGGACACCGAAGACTTCTTCCACACAGGGATGATGGTGGTGGTCTTGAAGCATGTGGGAACGACGGCGCTGCTTAAAGAGATATTGAAGATGTCGGTGAGAACATCTGCAAGCTGTTCAGCACATTCTCTGAGCACTCTGCCTGGGGTATTGTCTGGTTCAGCAGCTTTATGTGGCTTGACTCTGCATAGAGTTTTCCTCACATCAGCTGTCGTGACTTAGTACCTGGTCATTCGGAGGAGGGGTGGTCTACCTCACCGTTCAGCTCATCTGGAAGGGAGCCGTCTCTGTCACAGGTAGATGATGTTGTCCTGTAGTTGGTAATGGCTTGTATGTCACCGCTGTCCCTGAAGTGGTTGTGTGCGCGCTTCGCCTCTCTGACGGCCCGGGAGAGTTTGGCCCTTGCTGTTCTTAGGGCCACCTTGTCCCCTGCTCTGAAGGTGGAGTCTCGGGTCTTCAGAAGTGCACGCACCTCCCCTGTAATCCACAGTTTCTGGTTGCGGTGTGAGATGATGTTCTTAGAAACAGTGACGTCATCAGTGCACTTGTTGATATAGCTGGTCACTGATGACGTGTACAAGTCAGTGAAGTACAGGATGAAGGATTAAGTGTATAGAGCTCGACTGTATGCTCAGATTCACTTAAACGCTGCAGAACTGATAGCGCTTCAAAGGACCGACGAATCGTGACTGCATAGGATTTACATCCGAATGTTAAACACCGTCCTAATAGTTATGATTGCCGGTTTGTTCAATTACTTCTGAACCTGTGAAAAATGTTGGGACTTTGTAAAAATGTCCGTAATTCCTAAACAGTTAGTGTAATATTTTATTTAAAGCCTTGGATTAAAACTGAAAGTCGGCACTTCAATTACATCCTGATCACGTCATTATACACACACACACACACACACACACTGTGGTGGAGTACAGAGGCACACACCAACACCATCCAAATACTTATGACTTTTTACTGTAAGTCAGTTTATGTGAGTTTTTTGTGTGTGTGATTTGGATGTCTCGGTTACTTAGAGAACACCTCCCATGTGGACGTGGCCGGGCTGGTGGCTGGGATCTTGGGCGCTGTGGTTTTTGCCATCATCGTGCTGGTGCTCGTCTGCTACTGCTACAAGAGAAAGAGTAAAACTGTAAGACGAGGGGGCAGGTGAGTGTGTGTGTGAGAGACAGAGGGAGATCATCAGTCATTGGTGTGAGCATGTGTGTCATGGTGTCACCTTAACCCCCCACCGCCCCACCAGTGTCCCAGTGAGAATGGCAGCAGACGGACGTCCAGTGCCGGAGACGGTTCCTCTGGCTAACATCGCTGCTCCGGGTTTACCCAGCTACAACGAGGCCCTGAACCACAGCGGGCAGCACGACGCACCTCCCCCTCCATACACAGGGTAACACTCACACTGTGTGTAAAACTACTTATTGTCTATTGTTTAAAGCACGAGATACAGTGCAGTAAAAAAGTATTTGCCCCTTACTGAATTTTTGGCATATTTGTCAAACTTAAATTATTCAATTATCCAGAACAACATAAAAAGACCTGCAGACCTCATTCACCTCATTTTAGGTCAGTGTTCATGATTCAACAATAAGAAAGAGACTGGGGGAGGCAAAAATGGCATCCATGGAAGAGTTCTAAGATGAAAGCCACAGCTGACCAAAAAGAACAGAAAGGCTCATCTCACATTTACCTAAAAACATCTTTATTATCCCCAAGACTTTTGGGCAAATATTCTGTGGACTGATGAGACAAAAATGTAACTTTTAGGAAGGTGTGTGTCCTGATTAAAGTCCACCTCTGAATGTCTCAAGGAAAAACAAAATTGAGGTTTTGGAGTGGCCTAGTCAAAGTCTGGACTTAAATCCGATTGGGCTGCTGTGGCACGACCGTAAACAGGTTAAACACTCCAACCTGGCTCGATTGAAACAATTCTACCAAAGAAAGTGGACAAAAATTCCTCCACAGTGACATGAAAGACTCATTGCCAGTTATTACAAACACTAGATTGCATTTGTTGCCGCCAAGGTTGACACAACCATTTATTAGGTTTAAGAGCAGACAGGTTTGGACAGCTCATTGGAAAAATGGAAAACTACATTTTGTATTCACTCTTTTATATATTTTTTAGCAGTGAGACAAAATGGCAGTGAAATCAGCAGAGGTTTCTTCAAATGCTTCATATTTTTCAATAAATGTGAAGAACCATCACATGCGTCATAACTACACACAACTATATAAAAAAAATGGTTAGAAAAATCATCCTGTTTTAATTGTCTTGTTATTAATGTTGGTTTCTAAATTAAATTCCTTCATCAGTCTGAGTGTTTTACGGTAACGTCACTGCAGCGGTCCGATCACTGAAGAGAAACATGACTGTAATACAAGGAGCTCCGAGACCTTATGATCGTCTCATGGTTTGTTCTTGTTGTTTTTCAGAGTGGAGCCCAGCGAGCCCACAGCACCACAGCCTGAAGAGTGAGAGGATGAGAACCTCAGGCCCGGGCCCGTCAGCAGCAGGGCAGGTCGGGGTGCGAGGAGGATTCTCTTTTTCGGTTTTTAGTGAGAAGAGCAGTGGTGCAGTGACTGTGTACACATTTTTTTTTTTGTAAAGGGTTATTTTAAATTTTTACTCCAATTCTAATGTGTAATGTGAGATTTAGGTGATATCCTTTTATATATATATATATATATAAATAAACTTTTGTTTTGCTTATGATCTCCTTTTTACTTAATAATCTTAAACTATATTTTATGATAGATGATGTAAACTCTTTACACTATGAAAGGTTTGCAAAAGAGCAAAACACACAAAAGCCTCTAAGATTCAAAGAAGACTAAAGTAAAGGAAGTAGTGAGGTGTGAAGCCGAGTATCATCACTGGTGCACTGTGGAAGAGTGAGAGCGCTCCAACATCTCTGAGCTCCTACCTTACAGCAAGCACTGACACTGTGTGTGTGTGTGTGTGTGAGAGAGAGAGAGAGACACACACACACACACACACACCATGAGCATGATTGTAGATTCTTTTGGATATAAGAGCAGTGTAGGTTGTGTTTAAACCCATCTGAGCTCAGAGGTTTGCTCTCGGTTCCTGAGGCTGAGGTGAGACTCAGACTGAGCTTCAGCTTAGTGTTAATTAGCTGCATTAATAATTATGTCAGTGGGAGGTCCTTACAAGGGTAGTAACACAAACGCGCGTGTGTGTGAAAGAGAGAGACAGAGAGTAGGGAAAGGGGGGCGCATGTGTGTAAATGAGTGAGTGTGTGTGTGTGTGTGTGTGAAGCAGCCAGCTAGTCAGCCGAGCCAGCCAGCACAGTCTGCTCTCAGAAATGGCGTCGTTTGGAGCCAAATGCATGAAAAAGTCTATTTTTAACCTGAACATGGCATTGTTGTGTTTGATTCAGTCCTGATCTGCAGCAGCACCTCGCCGTGCACGCGCATCACCTGCCCAAGGACAGACAGACAGTTACAGACAGACAGTTACAGACAGAAAGAGAACATGTCGGGTTTATTTTATTACATGTATTGCTGTGGTGTGTGTGTGTGTGTGTAAGCATGCAGAAGGATGATTTTATTCCGTACACTGTGTATGAGTGTGTGTGCGTGTGCGCGCGCGCTCCGCGCAGACATGCGGAGCGCGCGCGCACGTGCCCGGGCTCCCATTGTTGTCTGCGCGCGCTGAGTGATGAGCGGCTGCAGTCACTCCGCCACGGGCACGCGCACAGAGCTGACGCGCACAACAGAGTCATGCATAATGATCAGAACCTCAGAACCTCAGAACCCAGTCTCTCTCTCTCTCTCTCTCTCTGTCTGTCCAGAAGGACAATAGGCGCTGAAATATATAGAGTCGAATAAGGGGGGGGGGGGAGGAGGGGGAGGGAGAAACCCGATTTTTGTGGTGGTGCTGGTTGGTGTGACTCCCCCCCTCCTCCTCCCCCATCCTCCTCCTCCTCCTCCTTCATCTCCTCCTCCTCCCCCGTATCCTCCATCTCCCCCTCCTCTTCATCCCTCCCTCCCTCCCTCCCTCCCTCTTGCCCCCCCCCCTCCCCATTCTTGAGGACTTGCATGCATGTGAAACGGGAGAGATAAACAGAGCCGTGCAGCAGGAGCGCGCGCAGGAGGCAAGAAGAGAGAGGGACACGGGGGAGAGGAGAGAGAGAGAGAGAGAGAGAGAGATAGTGCATTAGAATTTAGGAAATAACCTCCCTCCCCTCTACCCTTCCCCTCCTCTCCCACCCACCTCTTGTCTATCTCTCCATCTACATCCCTCGCTTTTTTCTCTTTTTCCCCTCTCTTCCTCTCTTCCAGTCTTTTTCTTTTCTGTTCTTTTTTTTTAATGGACAGAAATTATCCTGGCGCAGGATTCGGTGAGCTGGGCGCCGGGACGGGATGGAGTTACGAGAGGTCGGCCAAGGCGAGGTAAGACCACCACACACACACACACACACACGCAGGAGAAATCAGGCTGTTCTGTCTGTGTGTGTGTGTGTGTGTGTGTGTGATTCGAGCTCCAGGTATTGTCATGTAGTGAGGAAGGAGGAGGAAGAGGAAGAGGAGGGAGCCTCTGAAAAATGCCAGGAATGCGCTTTGGAGAGACTGAATGCGCGATACGGAGGAGAGACTGAGACAGAGACAGACAGAGAGAGAGAGAGAGAGAGAGAGAGGGGACGAGGAAGAAAGAAAGCAATGAGGGGGATGGGGAGCTTCAGGGATGTTGCTTGAGCTACTGTGTTGTCAAAAAATTCTCCCCCCAAAAAAATCCAGGCTTTACCCTGGTGGAGGAGATTGCATGGTCTGTGTGTAACCTCTCTGTTCTGTGTGTGTGTGTGTGTGTGTGGAAGCTAATTGATGGTGTGTGTTGACAAAGCACCCGTGTTACACAAGGTTACATTGTCCAGGGATCAAATAACATTTTGGGGCGATGCAATGCTTACTGGCTTCCTGTGAAGCTCCCTCTCAGCTCCATGGTGTGTGTGTGTGTGTGTGTGATTTACACCAATCAGCCATAACTTTAAAACCACCTGCCTAATAAATATTGTGCATCTCTGACTGGTCCAGGCCTGGACTCCACAAGGTGTGTGTGGTTTCTGGCACTAAGACTTTAACAGCAGATCCTTTAAGTCCTGTAAGTTGTGAGATAGGATCAAAATTTTTGTCCAGAACATCCCACAGATGTTCCTTGAACCTGTTCCAGAACAATAAGTGCACATTATCCTCCTGAAAGAGGCTACTGCCATCAGGGAACACCGTCTCCATGAAGGGGTGTAACTCCTAAAGTCTGTAACAGTGTTTAGGTAGGTGGTACATGTCAGAGTAACATCCACATGAATGGCAGAACCCAAGGTTTCCTAGCAGAACACAGTGTATCTTGGAACCATCTCTTCTCCAGGTAAGGATGATCCATCAGACCAGAAAACCTTTTCCCACTGGTCCGTGGTTCAGTCCTGATGCTCACATGCCAATTGTAGGAGTACACAGGTCTGCATGGGCACCCTGACCAGTCCACAGCTACGTAGCTCCATACGCAACCATATCAGAGTGACCATTTACTTCTTCAGCAGTTTGAGCTCCAGTAGCTCTTCTATTGGATCGGCCTTGGCCACCCATGACCCTGTTGCCGGTTCACCAGACCAGGAACATCCCACATGAACTGCAGTTTTTGAATTGCTCTGACTTAGTCGTCTAGACATCATAGTCCGCAACTTGTCAAATTCAGATCCATACGCTTCCCCATTTTTCCTGCCTCATATATCCCACCCCCTCCCAGGTGGCACTGCAAGCTGGTAGTCAGTGTTATTTCCTTCACCACCTTTACCTTCACCTCAGCTTCCGGCCATGGAGAGGTGGAGAATTACTTAGTGAGCAGGTTAATGCAGTTTTATATTACAGGTGTGTCACCTGGCCAGGTGGTTCTGGGTCCTGAGGAGTCAGTGCAGCATTCTTCACACTAGACACAGACCAGTGTTACAGTACTGGAACTTCAGTGTAACACGACTCGCTTTTCATTTATGTAACTAATCCTTTACTGATCCAGTTTTGTTTTAATAGACATTAAATTACTGGCTATATTCAACTTAAAGCTGCTGTAACTGCTTGTATGATTTTGCTTTAGCTATCATGTCATGTATGTTGTAATTAGTTAGCTTAGCATCCTGCAGCTAAATCAGCCTTCTTTTTTTTCTAACTTCTTAATTCTTTCTCATCCTTAAATTCTTCTTTCCTTACGCCTTTTCGGTCACGCAACACAGCCTGCATTTAGAGTTCAAAAGCACCGGGGCGATGTATGCTCACTGTCTCCGTGACAACCGAATCAATCACAGGAGCTTACGGTGCCCGCGTGCATTCATTTTCCAGCAGCGAATCAGCTCACGCTGCAGTGCGAGTACGAATACAGCGGAATCCCTTTAGCAAATAAAATAAATACAAATCTCAATATAATGTACAGTCATATTTACTTGTACTTGTGTCCTATCATATTGCTGTCCTTGTGGGTGACTGTGTGTGTTTGAGGTTCCTAATGTAATGGTGTAAGTCAGTCCTGTAGTAGTTTTATTATTGTGATTGTCTCTGGCTACCTGCACAGGGACTGCAGAACGAAATAAGCTAACGCTAACACTGGGGAAAGCATCTTTTTTTTCCCCTCCATTGCAGCTTAAAAATATAAAAACTTTGTCTGAATACCGTCTGCGGAGAATAACTGTCTGCATGTCTGAAGCCTACACCTGTCTGCTTTGAGTGTTAATTCCGGACTAACTCCGCCTCTTAGGTGTTTGGTCATGTATTAGACGTAGTAACTGTAGAAACAGCAGCTTTTTTCGTGTCTGATGTTACTAAGCCTGTTCCTGCTGCAGTTACAGTGAAACATGTCAGTTCGGAGTAAATCCATTCCTCTGTTTTTCCCATCTGTGGTTCTAATTTTAACCTCAAGAGTAATGAAGGTTCTAGCTCGCTCTCAGTTTCTAGAAATACTTCCTTTTCTGCACCATTCATAAAGTCGCACTTGCCCTCCAAAATCTAGAAATGGTTAGAAGTGTGGAACACCTTAAGCCCTATTCACACTGGATTAGTTTTCCATGCGGAGGCGGGCAGTGTAATTATTCCTGGAGGATCTCGGGAATCTTTAGTGAGAATCCATCCCTCTCCATATTTTACCTTCTGTATTACCCGAGCAGAAGGAATGACTCCAGGTGATCTTTATCCTGTCTGAAGTGACATGCTGGTAAAGATTGTGTAAAGTCCCGAGGGAAAAGGGGTTTAGTTATTTTTCTTCAGTATAAAGACGCATGAGGAAGCATTTGATCTTTTCTCTCGTCTCATGCTGAAACCTGAAGTTTAAAATGTAGAACAATAAATAAAAGGGCAAATCGGAGAAGTGACGCTTCCACAGGTTTAGGGAAGTTTTTGAGCTTCCAGCACAGGTACACACTACAGACATGTTATAGTCATGTGACCTACAGATGATTAAGCCACACCCACTACAACTAGCATAAAACATAACATAAAACTGTGTGTCCAATGTGTGGATTATTTTAGTTGTAATTTACTGATAATTATGATTTTTCACATATTTTTTCAAACTCATTTCCAGATTTTTTTTATTCCATAAAGCTGCTTTGCAACAATGACCACTGTTAAAAGCGATATATAAATCAAATTGAATCAAATTGAATTGAACTTTATAGCGAGATCACTTATCTTCTCTGAATCGATGATAATGACTACAGACGTCCTTCGACTATGTTACTGAACAGAAAACTAATCCCATCTGAATAGTGCTTTATCACACTGGCATATGTGAGTGTAGTGGGTCGATGTATTGTGTGGTGGTGGTGGTGGTGGTGGTGATGGAGGTGGTGGACCAGGTGAGACTCACACACTCGCACTCATGGCCCGTTACTCTCTCCTGTGGACTGTGCCTGCGGGGAATGATTGCTCCTGGGCTGGTGGATAGTTTATGATTGCCTTTCTGAGTCAAGGGCATCTCTGCGCACTACAGGCAGGATTGATGGCACCCGGGATCCTTAATGAGCAATTCTGACTCATAAGACTCTGGACAAACCTCGGCACCGCAGCCTGAGCGCCGACGGAGAGCATCATCCGAGCCGAATGAAATGAAGTGAAATTGAATCGCTCCTCTTTTAGTTTTGGGGGGAGAAATTGTAATTGCTTTTTGTTTTGAATTAATATTAGTTGAGAGCGCGAGTGCTGGTGTGGGACTATGCGTGTCCCTCCATTAGGCCGTGATGAAACATGCTGATGTATTAAATGAATATGAAATGAAGTGAAATAATTTTCAGGCTGCAGGTCTCTGACAGTGGATTTTCTCCAACACTTATTCAAATGTGTTTGTGAATTAACCTCATGTAGAGATAGAACTTTAACCTGATAATTCCACACCACAAGTCGTCTTGCACGTAGCACTGTTCTGAAGTGATGCAGGGTTTTGTGTTGTAAGAAGGTGTCTTAGATTCCACTTTTTCTCTGTTCGTTGTGTGATTATGATAAAGCTCACCTGTCAGTGATGGGGTATCAGACATGTTTCGATGTTGCACATGACCATAGAGAGCTGTACACGGTTCCACAGACCGACCACACGCTGAAGGTTTCTAATGGAGATTAATGGTTCGGTTATGTTTCTCCATCACCCAGTAAACACGCTGCACCTGTACAGAGAGATTGTAATTCATTAATTTAGTAGCATGTCTTTACAGTAGATTTAATAGAGCTTTCTAATCAAGGCTTGAATTCATCTCCTCATGCTTTAATGAAAGTCTCGTATTCGCATGTTCTCTTTCTTCATCGTCACTGCTTGTCAGTAGCATTGAGATATACTGTATTATTCCACTGGATCCTATGAAGCTGAAGGAGACAAGGAGGAAATGATTGGCTGAAGGTGTGGGCCAAAGGTGCAGAAGCTTAGGAATAAGTGCAGTTGGAGCCTGAAGTAAGGAAGGTGTAATGGAGAGAGAACGCTAGCACAGTGGATCCTTGAACAAGGGCTGACTTGGGTGATGATTACCTGCTGGAGAAGTGTGTGTGTGTCTGTGTATGTGAGTGAGAGACAGAGAGAGAGAATTAAAGAAGCGTAAACGTGCCCGGAATCACCTGAAGAGCAAGTGACGCATGGTAGAAGAAAACCAAAAAAGGAAAACTAAGTAAAATGGTTTGAAAATGAGCAAAAAGACGTGAGAAGAAAGAAAGCATAGCTAGTGTGTGTGTGTGTGTGTGTGTGGAGGGAGACACCCATTAATTTCTCTTGTTCCTCCAGGGAGCTGTCTCTTACTCCTTCTGGGTCTGCGGTTCATCTCCCTGGGATTAACACCTAATTAAGGGAAGATTTCTATCAAACCTCATGTCAATCTTGAGCACTCTGATGCCATGACAGTCTCTTTGATCTTGTAAGAGATCTCACTGGCTTTGGAGAAGAATTACTTGAATGTATATGAATACTGATGAATGCGTGCAGTGAGATTTGGTATTAAGCAGAAAGCACTCTGTTTCTGGAGAAGCATCTGGCTTTCTAACTGGTGGTCTCCATAGGATTTATTTATTTTTGCTTTTGATGACAAAATCAGGAACTCATCACAGCATTCCTCGCCTGGTTATCGTAAAAATTCTGAAACCAGATCAGAGATGTTTAAAAGTCTTAAGCAGGGATTTTGTATTATTGATTGCAAACGACACATACAGAATTCTCTGCAGCCACAGTGTGGTTATCGGATAAACCAGAGAGGCAGTGCATGAGTGAAATGTGTGGTCTTTTGCTTGTGCATTTAACCATTTAACTCAGTTCATTAGAGCTTTTTTCCAGCTAATTACACAAGAACCCTGCCCCTGAGACAAGGGTGCGTTTAAACGACAAGCTCTCAGATGAGATCCCCTGAGCGTGAGCTTTGGTCATTCCTCCATTTTTTTTTGCATACAGCTGAATCGGGTAATAATTGAAATTAGATTTTGTGTTTGCAGGAAATGGTTTTCTATTCACAGAACATTGAATGGCAGGATAATACCATACGTGCGCATCCTCAGCGATAAGTTTTCATTGTGATCTCCTTTTTTTTTTGGCTTATGTTCATGAAATGTAGAAACGTATGAAAAGGCATGAGTGTAAACTGGCTTATTATTCTCTGTGGGTTTAAAGATAGAATGTCTGGTTCTGCATTCTGCTGCTCATATTGAATGACACCCACCCCCTCACCACGTGCTCACTCGGTGTGTGGCGTCTGCGGCTTCCCACATTGGCCTCCGAGAGGAGCGATCCGCGCTAACAGAGCTGTACTCCCATTAAGAGCCTGTTGAGGAAGGGGGTTACCAAGGCAATTCAGTCACAAAAGAGCTTTTATCAATGAGAGCTCTGTCTCACCTCAGCAACATCCTAAGCGCTATTGTCAGCTCAACTGGCCACTCTTATGAAAGGAAACAACAGTCTGTAGAGATGCCAAAAGACAGCCGATTGGCCGATCCTTGTCCAATCAGAGTGAATAGCAGGGTTTACGTTTACAGCAGAGGAAGACGTACAGAGAATGTGGATGACTGATAATAATGCACAATCATTACATGACTTGGGTTTTGTCTCAGAAGTAAGCTTGCAGTTTGGCATTTAATGAAATAGTTTCTAGTTTATTTTTGTTATCCATACCTAATTGTGCATGCAATCTAAAAATAGAACTTAATAACATATGGCTTCAAAGTGAGTGTTCTGAAATTATGTGAAACACTTTCTTACTGATATGTTGGTGAACACAGTCCAGGGGCAAGTATTTAATGGTGCACTGGAGATGTTGAAAACCGGTCTTGAGGTTTTGACATTCGTAGCCTGAAGGATTGAGTGTGTACGAGGATAATGAGCATGTGCATTGTTGTAGTCAAGACTGGTTGGAGTCAGATCCTGAGGCTGTTGGGAAGAGGGAGAATATGGACGTGAATAGGCTGATTAAACAGCTAATCTGCGTATAGCTGAACCATAGACCAGCTGGAATTCTATACCATGATTTATGAAGACTAGAGCTCAAAAAATCTGTACTGTGTATCATGTGAAATGTCTGCTCTGCTAATCTCATTCTCTTTTTGTTCTCTTTTCTCCTTCACCTGTGTTGTCAGTCTGATGTATGGGAGCTCCAGATCCTCCCATCCAGACTCCGAATTGCTCCATCGTCAAGCTTATGCCACACCACACCCCCTGCAGGGCTATGCCACTAATCATCACCCAGGCAGCTCTGGACAGGCTGGGGCATGGGGAGCTGCAGGTCGGAGCCTAGGTGAGGAACTTTTATTTAAAAAATAATAATAATAATAAAAAAATAAAAAAATAAAAATAAATAAATATATATATATATATATAAAATGTTCAACGTTTTAAAAATGCATTAAATAAAACTGTTGTTGTAAAAAGGTGTCGTTAATTTTAGATGCTGTTGATATTTCCTATTTAACTATAGCGTGTTAGCAGGTTGATGTACAGTATACTGTACCTACAGTGGATACAGAAAGTATTCAGACCCCCTTAAATTTTTCACTCTTTGTTATATTGCAGCCATTTGCTAAAATCATTTAAGTAATTTTTTTTCCTCATATACACAGCACCCCATATTGACAGAAAAACACAGAGTTTTTGACATTTTTGCAGATTTATTAAAAAAGAAAAACTGAAATATCACATGGTCCTAAGTATTCAGACCCTTTGCTGTGACACACATATATTTAACTCAGGTGCTGTCCATTTCTTCTGATCATCCTTGAGATGGTTCTACACCTTCATTTGAGTCCGGCTGTGTTTGAGCTCAGAGACAGAATTGTGGCAAGGCACAGATCTGGCCATGGTTACAAAAAAAAATTCTTAAGAACAGTGGCCTCCATAATCCTTAAACGGAAGACGTTTGGGACGACCAGAACCCTTCCTAGAGCTTGGCGTCCGGCCAAACTGAGCTATCGGGGGAGAAGAGCCTTGGTGAGAGAGGTAAAGAAGAACTCAAAGATCACTGTGGCTGAGCTCCAGAGATGCAGTCGGGAGATGGGAGAAAGTTGTAGAAAGTCAACTATCACTGCAGCCCTCCAACAGTCAGGGCTTTACGACAGAGTGGCCCGACAAAAGCCTCTCCTCAGTGCAAAGAACACCTGAAGGACTCCAAGATGGTGAGAAATAAGATTCTCTGCTCTGATGAGACCAAAATAGAACCTTTTGGCCTTAATTCTAGGTGGTATGTGTAGAGAAAACCAGGCACTGCTCATCACCTGTCCAATTCAGTCCCAACAGTGAAGCATGGTGGTGGCAGCATCATGCTGTGGGGGTGTTTTTCAGCTGCAGGGACAGGGCGACTTGTTGCAATCGAGGTAAAGATGAATGCGGCCAAGTACAGGGATATCCTGGACAAACACCTTCTCCAGAGTGCTCAGGACCTCAGACTGGGCAGAAGGTTTACCTTCCAACAAGACAATGACCCTAAGCACACA